>OY728166.1:801175055-801775055 GCA_963277665.1 Viscum album | reverse complement strand
ATTTTTCATTAATTATTATATTTTTTACAAATTAATATATTGGAACGGAATACCTCTTTCTCTATATGTATTTTTACATGATCAAACAGCCATGATACGATCGTTACAATAGCATGTTCGACCATGTGAACATCCAAATAATCATGGGGAACACATAACTTGATAACCAGATCTTATGATATGTGAATCCACACTCTCACATGAACTTTTAGAATATGGTTATTGTTTAGAATATCTCCTTGGATATTGTACACTATACACCCTGTGACAAGGTGATGGGTGGGTGCTGATAGATATATATCGCAATCATTTTTATCCTATATAATATTAATACTAGAAAGGTATAAATATTTTAATGATTAAAATTTCATAGAAATAGTTATGGAAAAATTTTAGTACCTATGGTAAGGTATAACCTCAAGGGGAATGGATCACCTCAAAGATGGGGGTCTCATTTGGTTTTTATTTTTGTCCTATTTCATCTCTTTAATTCCTTCTTATAAGATTTTGTAACAACTCAAACATCCAATTAAGTTTTTATTTTATAGTAGTTATTCATGTCTACATTTCCTACATTTTTTATCTATATAGCCTTGTGCATTTATTTTCCTAAAATATGATCAGGGTGACACTCCAAAACGCACACCTCTCACATGGCCATATTGTTTTATTCCCATCAAGGCCATTGAAATTAGTTGTTTATAAGGTACAAGAAATGAAAATTACTCTGTCTAAACAAGATAAAAAATATAGGACAATACGTACTATGTATTTTTTAATACTTAATTAAATCATAATTTTTTTATTTAATAATTTCATTCGCTTCCCATAATTGTGTGTTTTCATATTGTAGTATTTCACATTTATTTATAGGATCCCACTTGCCTAGAAAATGACACAGTATGAAAGTATATTTTATTTTTTATTCATAAATATGTATATGAACAAAGAAATATAACTAAGTTATTGTTTCATGACACATACAAGTAATAATATTGATTTAAAATACATACATTTTTTCCATGAGAATCATACCCCATGCTTCCTTTACAGTTGGGGTACGTTGGTTTTGATCCATTTGGATTATTTCTAGCAATCATTGTTTTCATAAATTAATTTTTTTTAATTAAAGTGATTAATACACGAGACTGATTCAATAGAAAATGATGTGTGGGTATTAGTGGATTTGAATTTCTAGTCACAAATAGGTATATAAATAATAGGAATATAATTGTGTTATTGTTTCATTCCACATAATTTTATGAATTTAGATTTAAAATACATATCATTTTTTCAGGAGAGGTATACCCCTTCCTTGATTTTCAGCTGTGGTATGTTTTTTTTATTTGTGTTGATTTTTCATGAATTCATTGGTGGGTGGAGTTTTAATTTAAATTTATGATTCTTGAGATGATTATTCATAAGAGTTATCTAAAATCCTCTGAGATACTTTATAGTGACCATTAATATAATTTTTTTAACATTCATGTTGTGTGAATACACTCATCAGGGAGTTAAAAATAGTAAATTAACATTTTGATGTTTTATTTTTTAAGTAAAATTGATAAGGAATATAATAATGTTACCCTTATCTCTTAAAAAATTATCCCCCTGATCACAAGCACAATATTGTGCACATATCTACATCAATCTTCATATTCATTCAAATGGTATCCCCAATGTAACTAATTAAAATGAACTTGTTGGGGTTAACAACATTGTCTTGTACATTCTATCCAACCTTGAATTTGATGCATCTACTTCTCACAATAATTATTATTGTTAACACAATTATTCAAAAACACTCATCATTTTTCTTGGGATATTGGTTTTTCAACTTCTACCTTTTCCATAGTTTTAACATTGTTAATATATTTTTCATCAATATTGTTAGCATCAAAATTTGGAAAAAATATTATTCCTTGGTATTGGGAGCTTCATCACGTTGAAAATCCCATTGTTCCCCTGGATTGGGATCATAGAATTATAAAAAAATCCTTTATCTATAAAAATGGATGAACATTTATTTCATATAATATAAATTAATTAGTAAAAAATCATAGTATGTAGTAAATAAATATATCTTACATGAAAATATAACATGATTATTGAACTCTAATTTTTTTATTTAATGTTTGAGGGGATTTTACTCATCTATTGAGTATCCAAATCCCCTCATTTTATTGTAATCTAATATAAAATACCCCATATACATTGAGACCACTTCAAAATTATTGTGACGTCCCTATAAAATGGCTATCATAAATGTAAATGACATATAAAACTACAATAGTTTTGGTTGAAAACTGGATAATTGGACAATTTCTGTTTAGAATAGTTGAGAAATAAAATACCAATACTTCTAGTGATTCAATTTTGAATGGTAAATCCTTGTACCTTTACTTAATTAAATCCACTTTCATGAATCCCAACTAATTTATTTTAACTACAATTCTATTATCAAACCACTTTCATTGAAAAACCGGTACATGTAATGTTGTATAATCAAACTCCCATTTTTGTTCAATGATTCCAAAGTGTGAAATATTCTCATAAATTGGATTTCTATCCTTTGTACCAGATACAAAAGTCACTTCATCAATATCTATAACTCCAGTTTTTCATAGAACTGTGTTCATCATGTTCTTTTATATAGAATTATAAACCATCAATTTCATAACCATTATAAGATAATACATACACACATCATCATATGGCTAGTAATATAAGTCATTCAAAAATTGAATTAGGATTTTCAATAGACTTCTTAAAAATATAGTCTCAAAACAATCCTATAAACAATATATCATATGTACTTGATAATAATATTTTATCCCTTGATGGATTCAAATACATACAAATTTCATGGTGGGTTTCAACATATGTTTCATATTCGGAACTCTTATGTAAAACATAAAGCTGATCCCACCCCCATTCTATAATGGTAATTTTGACAACAACAATTCCAAAAATTCTTTTACTCATAGTTCAATATATTTGATAATATTTTGGAAGACCATTGAATTAAACATTAGTTAGGTTATCAAAATAAAATTCAATTACATCCTGAAAAATATATTATTCTACAATTCAAACTTTGAGAAAAATTTTATTTTTTGTATACCCATTCGAAGTATTTATATAAGATTCAATGTGGTACATCCATTTATAATATAAAAGGCCAAATTACCTGATCAATCTAACTATTTGAACTATCATATCGATGAATGAAGGTTGGGAGAACACCGGTAATTCATATAATATGACAATAATTTCCTTTTACATAGTTAAAAATTTCATTATGTCTATAATTTTTTATCATATAGCTTCATAAAAGTAACATATTTTTTTATAACATACCAATATTTTGGTGAATAAAATTACATTTAAATAAATATGACTTTAAAAATAAAAAAATAGGGTTCATTTTAGAAGAGATAATAAACTAACTCAGAATTTTATACAAGAAAACTACATTATGTAGTAAGAGCCTAAAACTAATTCTGTTGAAATTAACAATGCAATAGCCATCAGTAATAAAAGTGGAATAACTCCAATAAACAAAATAACACTACAAAAATAAAAAATATATTTCTCATTGAAAATGAGTTGAAATAAACTGAAGAGGATAATAATTAGAATATAGATCCACGAGAAAACTCCAATTATCTCTACAGGTGAGAAAACTTCAAGTTTGTAGAGATTGAATTATAAAAAAATGTTTTCAAGGAGATGTCTTTATATAATAGTGGATATATATATATGGATGTTGTATAATATATATTATAATACTTTTAGAATAAGACAAAGATATTAATGTATGATTCAAATTAGAACCTTTTATACAATCATTTTTTAGAATATAATTTTAATTAATTAACTTTTCAATATAAATTTAAATTTTGATGATGAGTTAAATAATATTGTATGTAAAATTTTATTTTAATGTTATTTTGATAACAATATTATAACTTATATTAATATCGTTATGATGATTAGCATTTTTTAATATTGGAATAAAAATGTTTGATACACAGGAATAATAATGATAGTAAAGAATATTAGATTTTAAAATTTTATGTATTTAAAATAAATTTCAAATATTAAAAAAATTATCCAGTTGGGAAGAAGTAAGGGCTAGTCATTCAACCCAAAAGTGGCGAGAAATATCAACACATAGGGGAGGTTCAACCGAGGTGCTAACTAGTAGATGGGTTTGAGTGGGTATAGCGCCCACAAGGGACACATTGGGGAATTAATAGTGTGAACTATGATTCCTAGTTCCACACGTGATGGTCGACACAATGACATGGATAGAGTGTTTGTGGGTGTATTTGGGGGTTGATCCCCACTGTATTGGAACATCTAGCTAATGCAGGTCATTTTATTATATAAATGTTCTCAAATTAATTATTTGTAAATATAGGACATGCATAGCAGGTTAGTATGGGCCATTTTAAAATCTTCCATTTATGTCATCTTCATTACATCAAAAGAATCTGAGATATATGACTTCCTCACAACATCTTCTTTCACAAAATGCATAACTAAAGACCCACTATTTTCTTATTTATCATTTTCAATATCAGATTTATACATCGTCTTCATTCTCTTCTCTTTCCAAATCAATACACATCTCATGATTATAACCTACGTGCACTGAAGCATGAAACCCCTACCTCCACTACTGATTTACCAAGGCAAGAAATTCATATTCATTGGTCCACCCTTCAAGTGTTTTCCTCCCAAAACTAGTAGTGGAAACCTGTGGAAATCCTAACCTTCTCGAAGAATCTTGGAAGGGTCGAATTAAGCAAAACTGTATATTTATCGAATTCAATTCTCATGTTAAATCATCCAAACAAAACTACATATACATATAATTATATATAAAAGTTGGAATTACATTGTTATTAACCTCAGGTCACCCATCAAGACAAATTAAACTCATCCTCCTCAAAGCTCATAGGCTTCTTTTTATTGTTGAAAATGGGGAATATATGGTGACTTGATTATAATATTCCATTGTCGTTTTTCACCACTATCATTTCCCATGTTCATCTCAACATCACTATCCTAAAATTTTATCCATAATTTGAAAATTTATTACAATTAACAAAGGTATATGAACACCAATATATATATATATATATATATATATATATATATTTAGAATCCTTCTCTACACCCATCTGGTAAAATCCCAACAGTCATGCATTCTCTCTTATTCCATATACTCATACCTAAATTATACTTGTGGAGTATTATTTAACAAGATCATTTTTTGTTGGATCGTAGGTAAGTGCTAATTTATATTTTATATTCCATGTTTAATTTAAAAACTCTCTTCTTGTAAGGAGATTAATATTATTATAAAATCTATTTGAAAAAAATAATAATTAATTTTATTTAAACTATGATTTTATGTAAGGAAAATATTTATTTAAAATTCTATATTATTTTTCTAAAACAAATTTAAATTCAATTTCTTTTTATTTCAAAACCCTTATATATGATAAGTACTTTATTTAAATTTCAATATTTTCAAAACACTTAATGCAAGGGATATTAGATTTTAAACTCATTTTTTGAGGATTATAAAACACTAATTAAGAAGTGTTTTTTGAAAATATTTTTATGAATTTTATACAAGATAAAATTTATTTAAATTCAAGTGTTAAGACCTTTTCAATTTATCTTCTGAAACCCCTATCAAGCGGGAAAAATGATTTACTATATTCAGAAAAGTTTATTCCAAGAATTTAAATGAAAATACTTTTATATTGTTTCTATAAAACTTATTATTTTATTTGTAAAATATATTTTAAATGTTTTGGATGTTTTATATACATATAGGTATGGATGAAACTATATTTTCATTAAAATTCCTTAAATTTCATGATAAAATAATTTTATTTGATTTCAATTATGAAAAATAATTCTATCATTAAATGAAAGGATTCTACATTAATATAATTTCTATTGAATATTATCAAATATGTAATTATTTTCTTCTCTAGTTTCATATAAATATTCTTTTAAACGTTTTTCATGGTTACATAATGAAATCGTGTGGATTATTAAATGTTTCATCATAAAAATCAATGGTATAATGTTAATTATAATGAGTAATGTAGAGTGAACTCTTGACCTCAAGCTGACTTTTTCCTCAATAGTGATCTTAAATATATTTAGTGGCCCATGGTTATCATAAATGTTTTCTGAGTATCATTATAATACATAATGGTACATTATTTTTGATGTAAGTTATAGAAACTATTAAGGAGAATTATGATAATTAAATCAAAAGATATTATGCTTTCAAAGATAATTTTTGAGAAGTATTTTTCATATGAATTTTGAAAACACTTGTTTTTTTATTTAGGGAATGTTTCATTTAATATATCAAATGTTTATGTTAGACAAAAAATTCCTTATTTTTAAAATATATTTTAATGTGTCATAAAATAAAAGTTTTTAATCACAAATTTAAATCCATATATTGATTTTTTCTCACCAAACATTTAAAAAAAATTAAATTATAAGTTCGGATGTAATTTTGATTCATTTAAGCTCTTGTGTGAGTGAAGTGAAAATAAATGTTTGTAATATGTATTAAAATCTAATATGATGTAATGATTTTTCATATTCGTCCAAAACCTAGATTAAAAAGATACGTTGTTTTTGTAAAGGATTATATATTTTTTAGTTACTTTTTATAAAAATATATTCCTCGACTTTTTTAGCAATAGATCTGATAGCATGGGTCTCGAGATGATTAAATCTTGGTTAATTTATGATAGAAATTTTTAGGTAAAATTAAATTTAAATGATACATGCAATATATTTTACATCAAAAAATGAAATCCATGTTATTTTAGGATATTTAAATTGAAAATAGTGCTTGACATGATATTCATGATATTTTATGAATACCCATGTAGTACCATTATATCATTCAGAAAGTTGGAAAACTGATATCTCTCTTTCTTGGAGATAGTGTAAGCAACTAAAGGGAGAAAAGTCTATTTTCAACATTCATTAGTGCCAAATCTTCTTATGTCTCATTTTTATTCATGTTCAACCTATCCTTAATACCATAATTTCGGTTTCCATGTTATTGTAGTAACGTTAAAAGTACACTACAAGATAAATGATTTCATAATGCGTGACATCAAATTAAATTCTAACTTACAAAAAATTCAAGTATGTTATTTTAAAAAATATCACAATTTCCAACTGATTTTCATAAGGTTTTTCGAAGACGGTTTAGAAAAATCTTTGGTCAATTCATTTTATTTCTCAAACAATTGATCATTTTTAGTGTAGAAGGTGATGTAAATTCTTATAAATTCATATCGAATTATTTCATCTAAGTTTAGTATTTATGTTATTGGGTAGAAAATATTTGATTTCATAGAACACAATAGTTTAGGAATGTTACAATCTAACTGAATGAATACATTCTTCACAAATGGGACACCCTTCAGTTAATTAAATGTTATATCTTAAAAATTTTATATTTGAAGGACTGGCATTTATCATTCCATAAAATATGGATCCCAGCGTGATATCATAATTTATATAATTATCATACAATTTATAAACTAAATACCACATTAATTTCAAATATTTGATCAATGGATCCATATAAACATAAATATAATTATATTGTTGTTCTGGTCCTGATATTAGCTGAGAAAAACTAATGTATTTTTTCCTCATGCATAACAATGGTGAAAATTTATAATTTTTCAACATAACTATCCAAGTACTATGAGTGTTACATTGTAAAACAAAATTATTCACACTATATGTAGATAATATAAGATAATGGTTTGTCGGCTCATTTCTAAATATAGTATACTCATGATTAATTATATTCCACTAAGAAGAGTCTACCGAGTGACAAGGTTTCCAATATTAATTTCTTATATCTAAATTCTATATCAATTTCCTTTATGTTTCCTGACATATATATAGGGTCCTAATCCTAGGATTGATTGGAAGGCACCATAAAACTTTCAAAGGACTTGATTCGAATTTCCTTAATCAAGATACCAAATACATTGGGAATTTTTTAAGTGATTCGTGTTCCTTAGAAAATAGTATACCTTTATTTGGATATGCGTATATTATTTCAGAGATCATATTTATTGAACATTCTATTTGTTTAGCAATATATGTTTTTTAAGGACCCTTGTTTTCTTCTGGTAACATATCATTAAAGATAGAATGTAGTTTGGTAAATTTGGTTTCACTCCATCCATTTCTAAATTTTACATTATACAAATACAATATATCTTATAATGTGGTATATTTGGTAAAAGTAGCATTGAAATACATCTTTTCAAAATTCATTGACTACAAAAATAATTTTGGACAATCATGAATTTCATCTTCAACTGTCATTGTAATTTCCCCAATATGACATTCCCCATTGTTCAGACCTATAACCATATCAATGATATGATCCTAATTATCATTCAAGCTGGTAATACTATCATATGATCCATAAAACACAGTATTATCCCATTAAAAATGTATATTTAGTTCTTCCCAGTGTTTAGACCAAAATTCCCAATCTAAATCTATTATATATCTTATCATGTGTCCTTCCAACTAATCTAAACTAATCAATATTGAATAACCGTGATGCCCCGGTCCTCTCCGGAACATTCCTTTGTCAAAAAGAAGGTCACGAAGTATTTTGGAGGTTAAAATGGACTTTTCCCACACTTTTTAGAATTTAAAAACTACACATCGTGTAGTGTGAGTACACGCCGTGTTGAAGGCCTTGTCCTTGCCGTGTGAAATAAATGGTTACACGCCGTGTAGTCCCTCCCTACGTACGCGTTACCGTGTGTTGATCAGTCAACGGTTGTGTTCCATGTTGGAGCCATGTCCTTGCCGTGTGAAATAAATGGGTACACGACATGTATCCAATACTACACGCCATGTAGTCCCTCCTCGCGTATGCGTTACCTTCAAGCCATGTGGTGACCAGTCAACGGCCGCATTCCGTGTTAAAGGCCATGTTGGAAGCCGCGTGGTGACCGTGTGAAACGACCGAGTACAAGCCATGTACTATAACGTACATTCCGTGTAATTTTTCTTTTCTCACCTATAAAAGGAGGGGTCCCCTCCTCCTTTTCAACTCACCGCTCTCCCCCCCCCCCCCATTCCTCTGAGTAGAGCTCTCCCAAGAGACTCGAAGGATCCTTTTTTCCATAACTTCTTCGTTCGACCTCTGATTTACGATCCGCCAGCGGCCACGGGATCGTAACAAAGAGGATGAAATTATGAACTTGGATCCATTGTCTTTCCTTCGGCCATTCATTTCCAATATCTACCTGAGGAGGTTTTTTCTAGGACTCGACAGAAGTGACGGACGCTAACGTACATCTTCCAAAGTTGATCTGGGGGAGTGTTGTGATCAGAACCTGTTGAGGTAGGGATCTTACCTTTTTCTCTCTAAATTGTGCATCATGGGGGGTGGTTGTCCTCTTGTTTACACGAAACACTTTTGAACCGGTATAATAAAGATAATAACAGGCTTATATAATGGGGATGGGAAGTTTGTGAATGCAGTTACATTATTTATATCATGTTATATTATGTTTTGAATTGAATAGGATTATGCCTACTAAAAATCACGGTCGTTGGGGGCCTTTGCTTGCGTAATTAAATGTTACCCTATCATTCTAGACCATTTTTGTGAATGGAACTTTGTTGAATGTGGAATTTGGTTAATCATGTAAAGTTGGCTGATTTAAAATCTGTAACCCTTGTGTGATCACCCCGGTAGAACAAAATGGAATAATGAACATGTGGGTGTTGGCTTGGATACGTCGCATGTGATGGGGGTTTTTTGTGGGTTTTTGTGAATCGGGTGAGCAGTAGGTCTGCGGTTGGCTTGGTTGTGGGTTGGTGTGAATGCTATGTTGGTGACGGGAAGCGGGTCTGCGATAAATGGTATCAAGGGATGATGATGTACGAATTTTGGTGTGGTTGTGGTTACGGTAGTTGGAAGCGAGGATGTATGGATGGGTTTGAATGTGAACGAACTATGGGTTGTGAATAATAAATAAAAGTGGAAGAGTTAATGAATGGTGGGTCAGGGAAATCGAACGAGATTAATAATCAATGGGTTGGTTTGTTGATAAGAAGGGATTTGTTGTGCTTCTTGTGTTTTCCTAACTTGATTTTTGGATGGCAGCGGTATGCTTTATGATCAATTGACGTCGTTTGTTGTGGATAGTTTCCCAGTAGTTAAGGAACTAATAAAGCTAATTCTGTTGAAACATGAAAACATAAATGGGGTTGTGGTTGTTTTTTGTATTCATGCTTAATAGTAGTAGTGTCGAGGCACATGCTCAGTTTCTCTATTTAGAAGCCATAGGTTCGGTTGTGTGTTTGGTATACATACATGTATCTGTATCTTTTGTGTTTTATCGCACCCCACCCATGTTGAGAACTTAGTGCCGGACACACCCATTTCATGGGAGAGGGTGTTTTCCCCTTAGTTAGTAGCTCCTTCCTACTCCTTCTTCCCTATGCTGTGATGGCTTGAGGAAACCTTACACCCAAGACTCTTCAGGTAGGTTTCGATTGGGGTGGTTTTCGCCCATGACTCTTCGGGCAGGTTTTACTGTTTCCCATGAATCTTTGGGATGAGGCCAAGGTGTGTGCGGGTGGGATACGTGGTTGTGAGGCCCAGGTGTGTGCGGGCGGGATATTTGGTTGCGAGGCCCAGGTGTGTGCGGGCGGGATACGTGGTTGCGAGGCCCAGGTGTGTGTGGGCGGGATACATGGTTGTGAGGCCCAGGTGTGTGCGGGCGGGATGTGTGGCCCAGGTGTGTGCGGGTGGGGAGAGTGTGGCAGCGTCAGAACGTTCTCCGTTAGGAAGAGAAGCTAACTAATGGGGAATGGTGCGGGGTACCCAATACTCTTGTTCTTATATACTAATACCTGTTGTATTTGTGTTTTTGGTGAGTGTGGCTGGTGAGGATGGGTGGATAGAATTCCTTGCTAGGTTTCTTCTGTTATTCTCACGGGACATTAGGATGTCTCTCCACTTGTGCATGAGAGCTTTAGGTTTCCCTACTGAGTATACATGTATTCTCACCCTACGTTTACTTTCATATTTCCAGGAGGACTACCAGGGCCCTGCGGGACCCTATTAGTTGGACATTTGGAGTTTTTGTTGTTGTTTTACACTTGTTTCTTTGGGTATTTTACTTTGAGGATTCTTGTAATTTAACCTTGTTATAAAATTTTTTAAACATGCATGTGCGCTTGGTTTGGGTTTATTTCTATACACTTGTTTTTTTTCCTTTTTGGTGGTTAACTTGTCCAATTTCATGATCTTAAATAATAAAAAGGGTAATGCCTCCCATATTTGTGAAAACTCATACCCTTGGTTCTAGTCGCCACCTCGGGGACTACTGGAGGCGGGACTTGGGGGTCATTATCTCTCTTTCACCATTGCCAGCTCAGGAGGGGCATCTTTGGTGGAAGGGGGTCGTGACAGAATGGTATCATAGGTGATGGTTGAGAGATAGGATGGAGTCTGGAGTTAGGCATAGTGAGGATTTCATGGGATGGTAGGGAAACAATGTTAGTTAATCATGGTACGTGACATAGGTCAGGGAAGACCGACTAGGACACGAGATTTTAGCCCCCCCCCCCCCCCCCCCCGTGATCCAATGCAAGGACTCTGAACCTACCAAACGACCAAGTGAGAATACATTGATTGCAGGGTAGAGACCCTAGGGATGGTACATGCATCATCATGATTGTGTTTTAATTGATTTGGGTGTTCTAGGAAAGAAATTGAAATAAAATGATAAAATGAATCCTTGAGAAATTTCCTTACTACTTGGGCTTAGGCGATCATTGTTTACTATACATCTATGACACCTAGACGTCATCCCTGGGTGGCTCAGATGGCTGAGGCCTAGCAGATTCAGGCAGACGATCAGTCGAGGATTGACCTAGAGGAGGAAGATAACTAGTGGCAGAAGACTCTCCGTTCTTTCCAGCGGCAAACCCTCAAGAAGTACGAGGGTAGTACTTCGGATACAGAGACAGAGGGGTGGCTTGAGGAGATAGGGATCACTTCTAACTTGATTCATGCTCCGAGGGAGTACTGGGTTCCCCTAGCAGTCAGTCAGTTGATAGGTGCGACGCGACAGTGGTGGACGCTCTACCTCGGAGAGAGGATAGAGGCAGAGGTTCAATGGGCTAAATTTGAGAAGGAATTCCGAGAGGAATTCCTTTCTTCCATGATCAATGCGGAGAACTGACAGGATTTACTCTCCCTTCAGTAGGGGAGTATTTCAGTATGAGAGTTGGGGATCATGTTCAAGGAAATCCTATGCTTTTCTCCAGATCTCATTCTTGATGAGGAGTCTCGGGTGAGACGTTTGGAGGAGGTGCTTCGTCCATTTCTCTAGTATGATGTTACCCCCTTCACCCTTCTGACGTACATGCCAGTACAGAAGAAGGAATAGGTTGTAGAGAGGATGCACTTGCTGGGAGGTTCACCACGAGAGGGGATCCAGCCAGGCTTGTCGAAGGGGAAGGCAGTCAGCAGTACGTCTCTTGCGACGGGACCTTCCAGGTTTAGGACAGTGGGGAGCAGGCCCCATCAGTTCCAGTTTAGATCTTCAGGTACTCGTCCCTTTTTCACGATCCCAGGACCGAAGTGTTTTTCTTATGGAGGTTTCGGGAACATTCAGAGTCAGTGCCTGACCCGAGCTCAGTACGGTGGAGGTGGGAAGGTTCAGCGCCCACCTCAGCAGCACCAGTTTCCATTGAGGCCCTTCGAGCAGCAGCAGGAGCATGCTCCTCTAAGGGCAGACATTGTGGGAGGAGGCTGACCTCAGGGTGATCCTCAGGGACCTCGACTAGGGCGTGGTCAGGGAGGTGGACGACATCAGAGAGGAAGAGGAGCTGGGCGTGGACAGTTGCACACAGCAGACCTGACATATCCGGCCGGACTAGAGGTGGTGCAAGGTACGATTAGTTTGTTCACCGCTATTGTTTCTGTTTTGTTCGATTCGGGAGCTTCACACTCTTTTTTTGCACCAGGTCTATCCCATGCTTTGGGACTATACATAGAGAGACTTTCCATACCACTAGTGTTGAGTACACTATTTGGAGGCTAGACCAGCGTATCTTGTGTTTGTCGGGGATGTGGGCTGATGTTGGGACCACATCGATCTAGTGGGGACCTTCTTTTATTACAGATGCAGCCATACGATGTCATCTTAGGCATCAACTGGTTGTTTTATGTTAGTGCTGTTATCGACTACTTCTGGAGAAGAGTCATGTTCTTTGATGTAGATGGGCAGCGTGTAGCTTTTTTTTGGTGAGAGGAGCTATCAGGCGGGAAGCCTGCATGTGGAGCCTCTCCTTTCCTTGTTAGGAGGGTTATCAGTGGTTCCAGGTGATACAGAGATGATGGATGTCCTGGGGGTTGTTGGGGAGTTCCTTGATGTTTTTCCTAAGGATGTTGTGACTCTACCACCCCCCCATCTGACGTGACGTTGAAATCGAGATAGACTTATAGCCAGGTTCCCGTCCGATTTCAATGGCCCCTTATCGGATGGCACCTTCAGTGTTGCGGGAGTTGTGGATTCAGATTGACGATTTGATGGAGAAGGGTTTTGTTCGACCCAGTGTATTGCCATGGGGTGCTCCAGTTTTGTTCGTGAAGAAGGAAGATGGTGGTCTCAGGCTATGCATAGACTATAGAAGGTTGAAACAGGTAACGTTCAAGAACTAGTACCCCCTTCCAAGGATAGATGATCTCTTCGACCAACGGAGGGGAGCAGGTTGGTTTTCCAATATTGATCTACAATCTGGATATCATCAGGTGAGGATAAAGGACAATGACATCTCGAAGACGGATTTCAGGTGCAGGTATGGGCACTTCGAGTTTTTAGTGATGCCGTTTGGAGTTACAAATGCACCGGCTGTGTTCATGGGACATATGAACTTTGTCTTCTTAGAGTATCTGGACCGGTTCGTCATTGTGTTTATCGATGACATCCTAATCTACTCAAGATCAGAGGAGAAGCATGTTGAGCATCTGAGGGCAGTCTTAGAAGTCCATCGACACCACCAGATTTATGGTAAATTTTTGAAGTGTAAGTTCTTGATGCAAGAAGTACACTTCCTTGGGCACGTGGTGTCTCAGCACGGAGTGTCGGTGGACCCGTCGAAGGTGGAGGAAATTGTTTCTTGGGAAGAACCTAAGATCTTCGAAGAAGTTCGTAGTTTCTAGGGGTTATAAGGTTACTATCAGAGGTTCATTTTGGACTTTTCTCGAGTTGCTGCTCCATTGAAAACTTTCACTAGGAAGAACCAGGTCTTCCTATGGATCAAGTAGTGCCAGAAAGCATTCGACTACATGAAGGAGAAGTTGGTCAGTGCTCCCATACTCAGGTTTCCAGAGGAAGGGTTGTTATAAGAGGTGTTTTCTGATGCTTCTGGCCTTGGTTTGGGGTGCGTGCTGATGCAGAAGAAGGGAGTGATCTATTATGGGTCTAGGCAGTTACGCCCTCATGAGAATAACTATGCCACCCATGACCTAGATCTTACAGTAGTAGTGTTCGCACTAAATTTTTGGCGACATTACCTCTTTGGGGAGGGCTTTGTGGTCTTCTCAGATCACAAGAGCTTGCGTGACCTGAACTTACGGCAGCGGAGATGGGTCGAGTTTCTCCAAGACAATGACTTTGAGATATTATACAACGAAGGTAAGGGAAACATTGGGGCTAATGACCTGATTAGGAAGTCGCATAAGGAAGTGGTTCGGGAATCCGACTGATGCTTGGAAAATGATGGGAGATTTGGCCGCCTTTCACTTGGATGCAAGGGTAGAAGGTGTTAGGGGCTGTTTGTTTCAGATGATGGTGCAGTCCTCCTTGTTGCAGCAGGTGGAAGAGTCTCAGTGGGGGGACTCCGAGGAGGAAGTGATGCGGGATCGTTTCGATTAGGGAAACGCTCCAGAAGGATGGTTAGAGGACAACCGACATCAGATGCTTTTCCATGGGAGGTTGTTTGTCCTGGAGACAATGCGTGAGGGAGTTCTCCGTGAGTTCCATAGCTCAGCCTTGGTGGTACATCCAGGAGTTTCAAAAAAGTACCGAGGCCTGAGGGAACAGTTTTTGTGGCCCGGGGTGAAACGGGAAGTGGCGGAGTTTGGGGATAAATGCCTAGTGTGTCAGCAAGTGAAGGGTGAACACCGTGTTCCCAGTGGCTTGTTACATCCTTTAGATGTCCCCGAGTGGAAGTGGGATGACATCTCAATGGACTTCGTCACAGGACTAACCAGAGCTCAGGGTGGTTATGATGCTATCAGGGTAGTGGTGGATCGACTAACGAAATCAGCTCACTTCTTATCAATTAAGGAGTTAGGCCCGGTGAGCACCTTATCACATAGGTACGTAGATGAGGTGGTGCGTTTTCATGAAGTTCCAAAGACTATCATCTCGGATCGGGATACTCAGTTTAACTCACGAATCTGGAGGGGATTACAGCATGCTTTTGGCACCCAGCTACACCTTAACACTGCTTTCCACCCCCAGATCGATTGGCAGACAGAGAGGACTATCCAGACGTTGGAGGACATGCTGCGAGCATGCGTTCTGGATTTCGGAGGATCATTGGTACAACACATTCCTTTAGTAGAGTTTTTCCTACAACAAAATATTTTACACTACTATTGGCATGGCACCATTTGAGGCTTTGTATGGAAGACCATTTCGTTCACCCATTTGCTGAGCAGAGGTTGGTGAGACAGGTGCTCTTGGGCCAGAGGTAGTGTAGAGCACCACAAAGAAAGTCCAGCTTGTACGTGAGAGGATGAAAGCAGGTCAGGACCGACAGAAGTCTTATACTGATCGTCGAAGGAGGCCTTTGATGTTCGAGGTGGGATACAATGTGTTATTGAAGGTTTCCCCTCGATGGGGGTAGCAGAGTTTCGGGAAGGGTAGTAAACTCTCCCCTAGGTTCATCGGACCTTTCGAGGTGCTGATGCGAGTCGGCGAGGTGGAATATCAGCTGGCCCTGCCACCTCAATTGGAGAAGGTTCATGACATCTTCCATGTCTCCCCGCTTTGTCGATACTTACACGATGACTCCCACGTTATCGACTGTGGAGAGTTAGATATGGGAGATGACGCGACCTTCGAGGAACAACCAGTCAGAATCGAGGATCGTAAAGAGAAGGTGCTCTGTGGACGAACCATTCCATTGGTTCGTGTGTTGTGGATGCATGGCGGCCTCAAGGAGATCACTTGGGAGTGGGAGACCCAGATGCACACTCAGTACCTTGATTTGTTTTGAATTGTGTTTTCACTTGTTCTTTTTAGCTTTGTGTTGATGATATACTCTATACCTTTGATATATGGAATGTTTGGCTTGTCGGTTGTGAGAGTTTTTGTTTCCTTGTTCCCTGGAAATGTGTAACATGTCCAGAAGTGTGGGGAAAGGAAAAAACTTGACAATTAATCGACGCACATTAATGTGGATGAGATTGAACCCGTGCGGGCGAGTCAATGCCGCCTAAAGCAGATAATATCTCAACATTGGAGAAGGAATTTTCCAAAAAACCATGTGTTCGGGCAATGTGTGGGTTTTACGGTGATGGGGGCAGTGTAAGTTGGAAAATCCTAATATATTGAAGTGGGAAGGCCCAATCCTTAATCGAGATGCATTAATGCGGATGCGATTAAACTCGTGCAGGGGAGTCAGTGCCGCCTAAAGCAGATAATATCTCGACATATGGGAGGCGATTCCTAACACCTAAGATTGGGATTGTTCGTTGGGTTCCTGTTATAACGAGAACCCTAATAGGTATCTTGTTGGGATTCCTCTGGGTTGGTTTTGAATTCTCGGGGATGAGAATGTTTTAAGAGGTATCTCATGTAATGGGCCGGACCTCTCTGGCCCATTCCTTTGTCAAAAAGAAGGTAAAAAAGTGTTCTGGAGGGTAAAATGGACTTTTCCCACACTTTTCAGAATTTTGAAACTACTCACCGTGAAGTGTGAGAACACGCCATGTACCCCCTCACCGGGTATACCCCGTGTTGATGGTAGTGTCTTTTCCGTGTGAAATAAATGGGTACACGCCGTGTATCCAATACTACATGCCGTGTAGTCCCTCCCCACGTACGCGTTACCATGTGTTGACCAGTCAATGGCTGTGTTTCGTGTTGGAGCAATGTCCTTGCCATGTGAAATAAATGGGTACACGCCATGTATCCAATACTACACACTGTTTAGTCCCTCCCCGCGTCTGTGTTACCTTCAAGCTGTGTGTTGACTAGTCAACGGCTGGGTTCCGCATTGAAGGTCGTGTTGGAAGCTACGTGGTGACCATGTGAAACGGCCGAGTACACACCGTGTACCATAAATTACTTGTCGTGTACTTTTAATTTGAGAATTAATTTTGGTGATTTAGAGTATTTTGGAGCCAAATTGTTTAAGGATTTAATTTAATTTGTTATATTATTTTATTAATTTGAGAATTAATTTTGGTATAACCCTACATTTTACAATGATATTTTCATTTATTTTGAGGTGTAAAGTTTATCCACATATGATTTTTTTGGAATTTCATGGGTTGTGGGTGGATAAAATTGGGATTGTTCAATCATGTCTGATTAAAGTGAATTCAAGCTGAATAACATTACATTAAACACACAACTATCAGTTATTTGAAATTTAATCATATTTCCAAGGATTTCATGGGATTAAAAGGAATATAAACAAAAAAAATGAAACAAAACACATGAAATATTGGCTGATATTCCTTAAAAAGTAGTTCAAAATTATATATATTCAGGTTTAAGGTTGGATATGTCCAAAACAACTGGCTACGGCTGCAAAATATCTTTGGTTCAATGAGCTCTTGAGCATCATGAGATGAAGACATTACCTGATAATGTTATTTTATAAAGAGGGTGACGGGTTTTAACAACACTTACTAAAAAGAGATGATAAAAGTCATTTTTTTAGGACTAAAAACATAACTGTTGAGAAACACAACTTGTGTCAGTGACTTTTTTAGCATAGATAAATCAACACTTTTATTAGTGAAAACAAACATTTAGAAAAGTGTAATTTCTTAGTGCTTATGTTTTTTTCTAAAAAATAGAACCACATCAACTCTTAACCTATCATTGAAAATATAGTAAAACAATGAATAAATGAAAATTATTAATTAAATAAATAATAAATCTAATAAAAATGAACTATACTAACTTCTTGAAGAATGAAAATAATAAGAAATGTAGTTAAATAAATAAATAATTGAAATTACATATAAATTGAAACTATAAAAACTTAATAAACAAATAAGTATAAATAAATATAAAAAATTAAATAAATTCTTCAAATGTGACAAATTAAAAATAATATTAAATGAATGAACATTAAAAATAAAGATATAAAATTCAATTAATTACAAAAAATATTAAAAAATTGTATTCATAACATTAATTACAAAAATTAAAAACACATAAAAAATAATTAAAAATAAAAAAAGTAATTTTAATTACATATATAAAAAATTAATAAAACTAAATAATATTAAGTATTAAAATTAAATAAATATATATATGAAAATTTTCATTTAAATAAATAAATTATATACATTCCAAATATATTAAAAATTATAAAAATATAACAAACCTTAAAAATTAATAAATGATATTGAATGAATTAATATTAAAAATGAATAAATAATTTTGAATAAATTAGAAAAATGTTAAAGAATGTGAATTCATAATATTAAATACATAAATTAAAAACACATAAAAATGAATAAAATGGCGAAAAAAATAATATTAATATGAAGTATAAAAAACTGAAAAATATGATTAATATAGAATATTCAAATTACAAAAAATATCCTGAAAACATTTAAATAAATAAATTATTTATATTTAAAAAATATTAAGAATACTAAAACAAAATAAACAAAAATTCAATAAATTCTATTCACATAAATTACAACCATATTGAAAATATTAATTCATCATAAATAAATATCTAAAAATAAATATTTAAAATTAACTACAATTCTATAAAATATTATAATTAATAAATACTAAAAAGGATTAAACAATAGTAAATTAAAGAATATTAATATTTAATAATTAAAAAATTTATAGATTATAAATATATTTATAAAAATTCATAAGAATAATTACATGAATTGTAAACACATACAAAAATGAAGAGTACTGAATAAATAATTATTATAAATTATATGAATAATTTTTTCTTAAAATAAACAATATGAACTACTTAACTTAAAAAAATATTATAAAATGAATTTAAAAAAATTAATTATACGAATTTCAATCATTTTTAAAACATTAAAACTTAATAATTATAATTAATACCAATTAATAATATAAATTAAAAACATATCGAAAAAATTAAAATATTTTAATCAAATATATATAAATTAATATTAAAATTAATATATTCCCTAATGCTTAGTCCTGTTTTGACTTCCCATGTACCTTCATCTTTAGTCTTGGGATCATCACACATGTACCCTCATCTCTGTGGTTGGTCTAATAACCTTTACACCATTATATTTGGTCTTGGTCTAATAACCCATGTACCCTTATCATTAGGCTTGGTCAAGTCACATGTATACCCTTTAAGTTCATATAAAATTTACCTTTACCCAATTAATAAGAGGAAGAAATAGGTCCCACCGATCTCTTAATAAAAAACATATTTATGTGTTCCACAAGACCATAAACAATCATCATATCACAACTGATCCAATTAAAAGGGTATGAAAATTATTTGATCATATAATAACCTTTTAAAAAAGAGATAGGTTTCATAATCATATCATCTAGCATAACCTACGAAAAGAAGCAGGTTTCATAAACATTTTATCAAGGTACAACCTATAGTAGATAAATGGGTTTCATGAACAACATGTCAAAAAAACCATATAGAGAAATAATATTAATGTTATTCTGGGATCATGTCCCCAGTAAGGAATTAGTAACCTCAAAGAATTTCATCTTATATTTAAAAATAAATTTTAAAGACTACTTGGGACATTTTTTAGGAGAATAGTTTTTCATTGAAAATAATTTTCTTTAAATAAAAAGAATTATGGAAATAATTTTCAGTGATAATAACCTCAAAAATTATAAATAAATATTTTCAAATTCATATTAAAAAATTTATTGAGTAAAATATACTTTCCTATTTGAAAAATATTTTTAAAAGATAATATATTTTAGTAAACGTTTTCTTTGAAAACAACATTGAAAACATTTAAAAGAATCATTGAAAATAATTTAAATCACTTTTTAAAACAAAAACCTTTTTAAAATAATTTTCCTTGAAAATATTAATAATATATAATTTAAAAACATTCTTGATTTTTTTTCAGAAAACATGGTTTTGCAAAAAAATACCTTTCCTTCAGAAGAGTGAAATAAAGTTTAATTTTTATAAAAATATTTTATGACTTATATTATGTACTAAAGAGTAAAAAATGGGTAATATTGGTTGTATATATAATGAATAGACATATTATAATAAAATTCATTGTAATTTTTGAGAGGTGTATCACAAAATTCCATAAACTGAAGCATAATCATATACAATCCTAATAAATGATTACATTATAACATAAAATCATTACCACTTTGGTAACCTTGAATCATAATCCCCATGAACTAATATAATTAAATGAAGATTAAAATTAATTAAAATAAGGACATATATGAAATAAAATGTCAATGGGGTAGTATATACACCTCGAAAAAGAATATAGGTGCATAACATAACATGTGTCCCAATAAAAGAAAATTGAGAAACAATTTCATTACCGCTTTGGTAACTATGAAAATGTAACCCCATGAAAGAGAGATCCTCAAATGGATATGTAAATAAAAATAAATTGTAAGTATAAGAATAATAAATTACATTAATGGGATGTATATATAGAACAAATAATAAAGAGGTGGTGAATATATAATATTTCTCACAAAATTAAAAAGTGAGATGTAAATCCTTTACCTTAAGTCTTGACTCTCGGTGTACTTGTTCAAATTTACTATATAATAAATATAAGTTTATTATAAACCTCTAAAAGAAATATATTAAAATATATCACAATATATATTATTTTCTTTTGACCTTTTATTTCTCTTTTATTAACAATTCCATCTCAATATTCACTTTTGGGTAAAAATCGCTTTGTCTTTCGTATAAGTTTTTATTTGTTATATTTTTTTATTTTATTTTAATCATTACTAAATTATATAAAAAAATTTAACCATGATATAAATATAAAATATATTTTTTATATATTTATTTATAACAATCTATAATATATAGTAATATAAAATAAAATACATCATTAATGGAGACGGTACATCATACGTACACATTAACAATATTTCCATTTTCATATCATATTGAAATAAATAAAATTAAATGATATATTTTTTTATCATTACAATATTTTTATTATTTCATATATATCACATATTTATATTTAACCCTTGCTTAATATTTTCCATGCAACGTGTGAATGAATCCCATCGCTTCGCGAGTCGGTAGTCCACAAGACACATTAATAATATTATCATATTCCAGAAAATTGGAAATAATGAAGGTATGTGTTATATACTAATTATTAAATCAAAATAATGTCATAAATATCATATAAAAAATATATAAAAATTATTTACATCATTATTACCATCCTTCAAAGGTTGTAATGGAAAAAATGAAAGACATCGGTTTGAGAAGCAACAATATGTCGTACACAAAAACAATGATTTTGTATCACATTTCAAAGAAGTGAGTGAATTTTCCAATGTAACCCTTAACATAAAAACATATCAGTATATGAAATATATTTAGGTTATTATATGATAATGTTTTAATAATAATAAATTGAGGTTGATAAGGTAATAAAACAAAAACACTTCTTCTATAACAATACCTCTTCTTCTAGTATCCTTCATAGGATTACTCTAAAACATTAAAAAGATTAATTTTTTAAGAGACTAAGACTTCTAGCATAATGGTATGGAATTTGGTAAGTGATTATGGTTTGTTTAGGTTGAACCAAATGGATTTATAGATCTTAAGAAGGGAAGGGAGAGTTAGTTCCCTTTTATAGTTGAGGAGGAGTGAAATTCTTAAAAATACACAAAAGTATTCACTATTGGTAGGTGTTCCTTACATAATGAGGCTCAAAAATAGGATAATAATGGAAGGTAGTTTTTATTTTATTTATAAATACATGCAACAAAAAAAAAATAAATGAAAATTTATAATGTTCTTCTTTAACATCATTTTTTCCCTATTTTTTCCATTTTCGTTTTTATTAGGGTAACTAATTTTCTAACCTAGGCAATTTATCCATTTGGAATAAATTAAAGTGGTAATTGTTATAATATTTTTAACAACTAATTATAAATTATTAAATCAAATTTCTAAAATAAAAATCTAGTATGTTTTGGAAATTAATTCCCTAGAAGCGCACATAATGCGCAAAAAAACTGATTTAACCATAACCACGCTGAAAATGTTTTTACAATTTAGGGGTAAATATGTTAATTATATAATATCTATTGGTTCATGAATTGAATATATATTATATTTATTAATATTTAAAAATCACGGGGAATATTATATTTATTGTAATTTTAAATCATCTAATTTATTTTTAATTATTATAAATTAATATTAATGTAAATTTAGATATTATGTATTAAATTTAAATAAAAAATATCAACAAAATGATGGAATTTTATAATAATAAGTTAAAACATTATTAAAATGATATATTCATTTAAAAAAATTAATGAATTTTAATAATTAATTCAATGTAACTCACTTTAAATATTTTTATTATCATTTATTTCATTTTAAGTATAAAATAATAACTCATGTTTTGGAGTTTCATACAAATTTAAATTAATTAATTAATATAAATAAATTTGAAATAAATTATCATGAAAAAATCATTTAAATTTCAAAATAATAATTATAATTGAATATATTATATTTTTCCTCTAATCCCAAATCTTTAAAAATATTAATGCCAATTAAGGTACCTTTTTTGTGTTTTTCATTAATTAACTTATTAAATTAGTCAATTTCTTATAATAATGTTGCAATATCTCCTAAAATATTGATATTAAAGATGTGGGGGTATAATTATTTCTATTTAGTTGGCATGAGAAAACTTTTCATTCCATTTTTCACCTTATATTCACTATTTTAACAACAATTAAACTCATTTTAACCTTAATCACTGTAATTAATTTTAACCATTTTAACATATCACCTTGGAAAAAAATAATTTTTAATCATTAGACATTATAAATTATACTCTTTCCAAATATAGAATATATATTTACAAATTCAATTCATATAAGTGGTAGAATTTAATTTTAAATTAATGTCATGGATGTGATGATAATTCATGTTTTTAAATTAAAAATCGTCAAAAGTTAACAATGTTTTTATATAAAAAATAAATTATAAAATGAGTTCAATGACCAAAATTTTATTAATAAATTTATACATGAACTATTGTGACATTAAAAAAATTCCATATATAGTTTAACATTTTATGTGGTCTAAATAATATTAATGTTTTAAATTAAAATTCAAAAAAATTCACAATTCATTAAAAATGGAAATTCTCAGGAAAATACAAAAAATTCCCCATAATTTAATTTTTATATTTATCCTTAAAAATAACGTTTATTTCTTATAATAATGTTTTAAAATTATTAAAAAAATTAATTAATTGTGCCAAGCCCGATTGAACCATCTTTTAGAAATGATATTGTTTTTCAGGAAACTTTTTTTTTATTTTGAATGATTATTATTTTATTTCTAGTAAATAGATAACTAATAAACATGATAAAGATATATATTCTCATGACATATTTAATTCAATTAATATCCTCTATCCTAATGGATAGGTGATAACTATCATAATAAATAAAAATATTAATAGTATACTGTATTTTGGTAAAACTCATTTTTGGGTGTAACATAAGCTACTGAAAGAACTCAGTATTATGCGTAACAAGATTAAAAAATAGTTTTTGTGTACGTCAATATAAAATCACAGTTTTCTATAGTGAAATATTATATTTGGTGTTCTGTATAAAGTATGATTAACTTAGTGTATCATGGTATGCAATCTATCACATAATTTTAATGTATTTGAATAAATAACTCATAAAAACACATAGTGTTACATTCTACCCCCATTAAAGTGAATTTCACCCTAAAATCTAATTTGGGCCATCAAAAGTTCTATTAATTAACGTTATTTTTATAGAAACAGACATCATATAAATATCTACTAAAACTTCTTTTAAAAATGGAATGTTGGAAACATAACGATTATGAAAAGTAAGTAGTAACTATGTTTTGACATAGGAGAACCTGTATGTGAAGTGATGATTTGGACATGGAATAAAAGTATTTATAATATCACTGATCAAAAGAAATTGGGTGATCTGTAGAAATATAATATCCATAAAACAATAAATATTTTATGATTTAAGGGATTGTTTTATTTATCATAAATTAAGGTACATGGATAGATTTTTTTTCCAAGGGCATTTTACTAAAGATGATGAATTTTAACTAGAATATATACTTGATTCATTTCATTCAATTTCATAAGTACAATGTCATACATTAGTTGTGCAGTCAATAATTTTCACTTCATTTCTTACTCTAAGAAATAATGTTGAATTTCTTTTTTCTGAAGAAATAATGGATCATAAGAAAGAATTATAAGTCATTACATCAATATTTATTTATCATAACAATAATATGGTTATCATATTTTATCCAATATTCTTAAACATTAATTTTTTAAAAAACTTTATCTCCAATACCTCATTAAAAGTTCAACATAACCCATTTAATAATTTTTTTAACCTTTTGACCATTTTGAAAGATGAAATTACACAATTTTAGAAATAAAGTCATAAAAGTTTTCTAAATCAACCTAAAATTGATCCCCAATATATCATAAAGTTATTATTTATTTTGACATACCAAATACACGAGTACCATCATCTTTTTTTATCTTTAAATATGGTAATAAACTAAATTTCCATAAATCTATATTGAAAACATACTTTTTTATTAATTACATACATAGATAATTTTTTTTTGGATTTATTATTTAAATCCAAAAATGTTGTAAACATCGTCAATGATAGCATAAACAACTTTTTTAACAAATCCTTTATCAGTTTTTTGGTCATAAATATTATCCAATTCACTTTATCCACGTCATTTATCTCTTTATCCATGATAAAAATAATTTTATAATCCTCAGGAACATGTTGTGGGTTTCCCCTTAATCATAAAATGAAACCCCACCATTAAATCACATGTCTAATTTATCAGTACAATTCAACATATTTTTTGAAATCCTTAATGAAAAACTAATATGAAACAATACTTATGTATTTCATAATTCAAATTTCATAATATTTGAATTACAATATATAGTTACATCATTTATTGCACGTATTTAACTAATAATTATAATGGATTCATACTCTTAATCCTTAATACCTCTTTTTATTCACATGTCATCTATAGTATTTTTATCACCTCCATTATAACCATTACTCGTATAACCTTTTTAATTTTCATCATGATAATTCCCAATATGAAATAAATTTTTATAATTCCCACACATTCCACATTTATAACATTAATCCCTTTATAATCACTTATGGAGACCAATATTCCCATTTATTTAATTATCCAAACTCTTAATTTTTTCGTTTGTAGTTACTTACTTTATGTCCTTATTTTCCACAGCCAACAAATCATCCCATTCCACTCAGATATTCACATCAGTGTTTCACTACACATTATTGAAACATTGAAAAATGAATCTTCTATTCTATGTGGTTTCCATCACCCGAACTCTCAATGATCTATTTCTTTCTCTTCTTTGATGATTATGAGAGTTGGTTAATGTGCATATTGTTAATCTGGTTCCTTGAAAACTCCTTAGGCATAATTGAAACATCCTTTACTCTAATCATTATTTGAGTTTTTTTCTCATAGTAACTGAAATTTTTCTTCATTTTCCATGCTAACATGATTCTTTATGTTTCTAACCATTTTAAAAAACATAAAGTATAATGTGATAAATTATAATCATAATAGGACACAAAATAATCATGAAAATCACTAAATGATGTCTATATCAGGGAACCTTCTTCAATTTATGGAACCTTAAGTTAATCCAAGGTCATTCATAGTCACCTTCTATTTAAATCATTCACGATGGTTCATAAAGTGTTTATTAATTTACAAAGAATAACCCCCTGGAGTGTGAAACCAGGTGTGAAACATGGAATGTTGTCATGCACTGGTTCCCAATCGAGTCCAGATCAATATGTTGTTTTCAGGTGGTTACCCCTAGGTATATTTGCACTTAATCCACTTCCACATTTAGTTTCTAGATAGGAGTGTGATTCTAGGAAACAACCCACTCAATCCTTTACCAAAATTCCATGACATTATTCTATAATTTAACTCATCCTTAGACTTATCATAAGAGACATCCCAATACATAACCTTAGAAATATATCAAGTGATCTAATTAAAATTTTCTCATCCTTGTACCCAAATGTTAACAAATCGTTTCATTTGATACCAACTACAGTGACTTAGGCTTTTCATACATCGATATGACATCATTTTTTATGAATATTCATTATATTACAATAACATGTGACAGAGGATCATAATAGTTTGTAGTATTTGGAAACATGGAAACATATTATTTTAACATTGGGAATGATCTTATACATATCCCAAAAAGATCTTTCTATTTAGTTGTTTGATTTTAAACTTTCTTCATAACACCTATAAGGGAAATATTAGAACGGGAGAGTTTAGATGCTTAATAAGGTTAAATAAAGGGGATATATAAGCATAACATGAACATAATGATATGAGGACATGAGAATAACATTTGGAAAACATACCCTAGAAATCAAAGATTATAATAATGAGTCGTGGAATAAGGATTGGATGTTAATAATAAATTAATCATAAGGGAATTAAAAAACATGACCTGTGAGGGAATAACATTGGACTAAGGCATGGAATTTTTGGCATACAAAAAATAATAGAAAATCATATATAAAAGAGACCCACTAATATGTTTATAACATGTTATTTTTGAGTGGAACACTTGTGTACCTTCTTTGGGCTTGGGCTAACCACCCATGTACCCTTCTATTCATGATTGGGATGACAAGCTGTGTACCATCATCTTTGGGCAGGGGTTGAACATCCATGTACCATCATTTTAGGACTCAGACCAATCACATATGTTACCATCATATATGGGCATGTGATAATCACGTGAGTACCCACATAATTGGTAATGGCGTAATCACCCACGTACCCTCATCTAAGGGATTATTCTAATCACTTATGTACCCACTGAGTTCATAGAAAATTTACCATTACCCAATGCATTACGGAGAGATATAGGTCCCACCTATCTCATTATGAAAAACATGTTTTTTTATTCCAATAGAACATAATCATTCATCATATAATAAACCAGGAAATGAAATCTGTATCATAATAATTTAATTATCTCAAATTATATAGAAAATAAATAGGCTTCATAATCATTTCATCATAGCATATCCCATGAAAAGAAGCATGCTTCATAAGAATTTTATCATGGTATAACACTTGGAAGATACATGAGTTTCATAAAAAACATGACATGAAAAACAAAACCCATTATGATAAAAGAATATTAATGGTGTCGTTGTATCATAGCCCTAGTAAATCATAGGTAACCTCAAATAAATTCATCTTATATGGAAAATGATTTTGGAAGACTACTTAGTCCATTTCTTGAGAAATCAAATTATTTGAAAATAAATTTCATTAAATAAAAAACATTATGAAAATCCATTTCATTGAGAATAACATTGAAAAAATATAAAGGAAGTTTTTCAAATTCATTTAAAACAATTATTGAGGAAAATATCCTTTTCTCGTTGAAAAATACTTTTAAAACATAAAATATTTTAAAAATATTTTATTTTGAAAATAACCTGGAAAATTTATAAATTAAAATTGGTATATCTATTAAATAACTTATTAAAACATATTTTTTTAATTATATTCCAGTAATGTTATCTTATATCATAATTTAACAAGATATTTGAAATCATTTTTAGAAAACATGGTTTTAGAAGAAAATTGTTTTCCATATGAAGAGAGAAATAAAGTAGGATTTTCATAAAAAAATTCATAAATATATTATGTATAAATTGGTGGGAAAATGATACAATTATTTGAATATATCAGGGAAAAATAGAGGATAATAAAATTCATTATATTTATTTTCTATATGGAACATAATATTTCATAAATAGATACATAATCATATATAGTCTTGATAAACTGTGAGATTATAACATAAAATCATTACCACTTTGGTAACATTAAATCATAATCCCCTTGGAATAATAAAATTAACTGAATCATGAAATATAATTAAAATAAGGATATTCATTATATAACATGTCAAAGAGGCAGTATATAATCCTCATAAAATAATCTACGTGCATAAGATAACTTGTGGCTCAAAGAATGTATATTAAGACAAATTCTACATACTAATTTTGTAACATTGACTCTAAAAACCCATGGTAGAGGGATCCTAAAATAGATATGTAAATACCAATAATTTTAATTATAAGAATCATATACACCACATAGAATAAATAGGTGGTGAATATAGCATGCGTCTCACAAAGGTAAAAAGTGAGACATAAATCCCTTACCGTATGTCATAACTCTCATCATACTCATTAAAAATTCATATATTATAAATATATGTTTATATAAATATATCATAGAATGATAAAACTATAAATAATATCATATATTATTTCTTTGTGGCATTTTTTACCCATTTTTTAACAATTCCATCTTAAAGTTTCCTTTCTGGTAAAAACTGCTTTGTCTTTCATATCAGTTTTGATTTTTTATATTTTTGGTTATATTAAATTTTTAATTATTTAATCATTTACATAATTATATCCATGATATAAATATAATATTTATTCAGTATATATTTATTTATAATAATCTAGAAAATGAAGAAATACGATATGAAATATGATGTTCATGGAGATGGTAGGTCATATGCACGTATAAACATTGTTTCCGTTTTCTTATCATCTTAAAAGAATGAAAAGTAATTGATATATATATATATATATATATATATTCATTTATACATAATTTTTATATCATATATATATATATCACATATTTCTATTTAGTCCATACTTTATACATTAAATGTAAAGTGTGAATGAATCACATCTCCTTGCGTGGTTGTAGTCCACTGTACACAAGAATGACGTTATCGTATTCCCAAAAAATGGTAATTAGGAAGGAATATGTTATATAATAATTTCATAAGAATAATAAAATCATAAATATCATAAATATCATATATAAATATAATTTCCATCATTATTCCTAATCATTAAATGTGGTAATTGAAAAACGAATGACATTAGCCCATGAGGTGGTAGTCTACCATACTAACGAATGATGATTTCATAAACCATTTGACATAAGTATATAAAGATGTAGGTGAAAAACATAAAAAAAATATCTATGTATATGGAATATAATGAGGTAATTATATAATCATGGTGTAAAAATAATTTAAGGAGGTGTATAAGGAAGTAAACAAATGCCTTTTGTAGAATATTACCTGTTCCTCGGGTATCCTCCTTGGGTTACAAATATAAACTTCAAAGATATGATTTATGATAACAAAATGGCTTCACGGATGAGTGGAGGGAGGTTGGGAAGTTATTTTTTCTAGGATTGGTCTATCCCAATGTCTTGATAGTTATGAATAAGGGGGGAGTGAGATCCATTTTATAGTGGATGGGGAGTGACATTTTTGTAAATACTCGAATGTATTTACTAATGGGATGTATCACTTATGTCATGTGGCTCCAAAATTGGATTATAATTTATAAAAGGGTTTATGTGGTCGATAAATACCTCTTCTAAAAACAAATAATTGCATTTTTATAAACTTCATTATTAATATATAAGATTCCCTATTTTTTAAGTTTTGTTTTTTATTAAGGTGACTAATTTTATAATCTAGGAAATTTATATATCTGAAAGAAATTAAAGTGAGAATTATTTTAAAATCTAGACCCACTGTTTCTAAAATAATATATTTAATTTATAAAAGAAAATTCACATAATTGAAGGAAATTAATTCAACATAAGGACACGTAATGCGCAAAAAACACTACTTTAACCCTAACTGAACTAACAAAATATTAACTATTTAGGGGTAAATATATTAATTATAAAATATATATTTGTCCATTATTGGACCATATATTATATATATTAGAATTTAAAAAAAATTGGAATAATATATGATTTTTAGACATTTTATGACATTTAATAAAGTATCTTTTATTGTAAAATAACATTAATGGAAGTTTTGACAATATATATTCAATTGGAATTTATAAATATAAAAAATTTGATATAATTGGAATATATTAAGTTCACAACTATATAAAATGATATATTCATATTAAAAAGTATCTGATGAAATTAATTCATTCAATTTACCTCATTTAATATTTTTAGTATCATTTGTTTTAGTTAATTGTTAACTTAATAATGCATACTTTAGTGTTTATTGAAAATTTAAAGTAATTATTTTATCTAAAAAAAATTAAAAAAATCAAGATTTATAAAATAATTTATCCATTAAATTAATATTTATAATTAAACATATGATGTTTTCCCTATCCCCATTATTTATAAATATCAAAGGTAAGGAAGGTTCTATTTTTTCCCTTACGTGACTTATTATATAGGTCACATTAATGAAATGTTATACCACTAACTCAAATAAATATAAAATTATGTGTTAAGGGTGAAAATATTTCCAGGACATGGGTTTTAGAATAGTGTTTATTTCATTTTACACCTTGTATTCTATGTTTAACCAATCAGTAAACTCGTTTTTCCCTTTATCACGGTAATTAATTTTAAAAGTTTTCGCTAATCAATTTGGTCTTAATTAAGTTAGAATTATAATAAATAATCAATTATGTTGATTGAAATTATAGAATACATTTTTAAAAATTTAATTCATTAAATCATCATAATTTATTTTAAAATTAATCTCGTAGATGTGAAAAGAAAGCATGTTTTTAATGTGAAAATGTTCAAAATTTTACAATGATTTTATATAAGATTTAAATATTAAAATAAATAAAATGACCAAAATTGCAATAATAGAAGTATAGTTTAACTATTATCCCTTTAGAACCAGTTCCAAATATATTTTATCATTATAAATTATTCAACTGAAAAGGAAGTTTTCAATTGAAATTAAGTATTTTTAACTATTAATCATAAAATGAAACTTCTCAGAAAAATACCAAAAAGTAACCCAAAGATAATTTTCATATTTATATTTTGAAAAAAACCTGTATTGTTTCAAATAAATTTCTAAAATTTCTAAAAAATAATTTTATATTATGGGTGTCAAGCATGATTAAACTATATTTTAGAAAAGATTCTTTTTTTAGAAATCAATTCTTTTTTATTTTAGATGATTCTTATTTTATTTATACTCAATAAATATGTAAAAAACATGGAAAAATATTTATTTTCAAATTTTATTTTATCCAATTCATTCCATCCATTCAAAAATCTAGGTGATAACTATCAGATTAAATTTTAAAAATAATAGTATATTATAGTTTAGTTAAACATGATCTTGCGTGCAACAAATGATATTAAAGGAACTCTATATTGTGTGTAATAGAAGACAAACATCATATTGCCTGTAAAAAATCTAAAATCAGTGTTTCTTGTAGTGAAATCCTAGATTGGTGTTTATTATAATGAAAGATTAACATTGTGTGATGTGCAACATAAGCCAACATAAATTTCATCTTATTTGAAAAAAAATCATAAAAACTCAGGGTGTAACACACACACGCACATACATACACATACACATACACATAAACATACACATACACATACACATACACATACACATACACATACACATACGCATATGCATATACATACAAATACACATACACATACTCATAAATAGACACATACACATACACATACATCAACACATACATGTATACATACACATACACGTACACATACACATACGCATACGCATACACATACACATACACATACACATACACATACACATACACGTACAAATACACATACACAGACACATACACATACACATAAACAGACACATACACACACACACACACACACACACACACACACATACACATACACATACAAATACACATACAAATACACACAGCCACATTCACATACACACACACACACACACACACACACACACACACACACACACAGACACAGACACATACACATACACATACACAAACACATACACATACACGCACACATACACATATACCTACACATACATGTACACATACACATACACGTAGACATACACATACACATACACAAACATGTACACATACACATACACGTACACGTACACAAACACATACACCTACACAGACACATACACATACACATACACATACACATACACATACACATACACATACACATACACATACACATACACATAAACATACACATACCCATACTCATACACATACACACACACATATACATTGTAATGGCCCTGACCTCTCCGAACCATTCCTTTGTCGAATTATGGTTTTGAGGTGTTCTGGGAGGTTAGGGTGTCTTTCTCCCAATAGTTTTCCAATTTTTCAGTTCTGTGAACAGTGTTTCCATAACGGTAACCTTCAAATGGTGACCTTCTAACGGTGACCATGAACCGTGTTTCCAAAATGGTAACCTTCTAATGGTGACCTTCTAGCGGTAGCCTTGAACAGTGTTTCTAGAACGGTGAGGTCTATTGGTAACCTCTATCGGAAACCTCTAACATTAGTTGTACAGTAACAGTAGGTGTACAGTGTTTCCAATATGGTAGGTGTACAGTGTTTCCAGAACGGTGTGGTTTATCGGTAACGTCTAATGGTGAGGTCTATTGGAAACCTCTAATGGTGAGGTCTATCGGTAACCTCTAACGGTGAGGTCTAATGGTGACCTTTTCTTTCCTTTGCCAAATTTGAGTATGTGAATTGTGTTTCCAGCTTCCTACAGTTTCACCCCTTTGACGTTTCCTTTGACATAAAATACATTTAAAGCCTCCTTTTAAGGACTCTAAGGTCGATTCAAATGCCATAATTCGTATATTAATAATTCATATGGCTTGAGATGCTTTTACTTGGTCAAACCACATGGGTTAATGCGATCATCTTTTAATGTAAAATTAAGCGGATCATAAACCATCGCTCCATTAAATCTTCAAATGGGACAAGATATCATCCTCCATTGTTCTTCCTATTTTGTTCTCGGCTTTGAGATGCTAGAACCTTTTTATCCTTCCCATAGAAGTTTCCCATTCAATCTTTACTCCTTGGATTGGTTCCAACCTGTTTTGATGCAACCAAGCTATATCGATCAATCTTCGATATAAGGTATGTTTTATCCTAGTTCCTTTGGGGATCATCTTCTCTTGTTTCTCATTTCCATGTTATAGCATGTAATCTTCATGATTTTAATGGGGTTTTCTTGGGGTTTGGTTGGTGTTGTTGTACCGTGGCACCCTCGAGTGGATGTAGTTGTCGCGAGAGGAGGATCGTGACCTGTTGTGTAGATAAAGAACGTGAGGAACTGTTTGAGGTAGGGGATTAATTTCTTCACTTTATTTTATGTCCATCTATATTTTTAGCATTTTTAATCCCATTGGATGAAAATGGAATTGACATAATAAATATTTTAACAGGATAAATAAATTGATATCGGTCGTATGTTACTGCCTATTGTTTTCCTAGATAGTTTAATATTTATGATTTATTTGATTAGCTGTTCGTTCTTGATGGAAATCGGTAAAGAATGTAAATTGGGATTAATTGATAATTGTTTGGATAAAGATAAAGAGTCATGTAAACGAATATGGTTCTAGTTGTAATTTAATGTTAATCAAATTGACATAGTAAGCTTGTTTAATTATTATTGATAGCTTACTGATTAGGTTTCCCAAATTTGGAACCTACGAATAATAAATCTGTTAATTCAAGATGGATTAATGAACTTAATGGTTGATAATTCCTTAAAGGGTTCTGAGTTACCCTCTTGATTGTTAAAGGGCCAAGAGCCATATTTATGTGATGTTGTATTCTTGCTGCTTGTGTTGTGATGTGATCCTGGATGGTCATTGTGATATGTGGGGTCATGGAGGCCTTTTGGTTGTGGTAGTAGATGACACCTAGAGTGGCGAGATGCATCAGTTATGCATGTGGGTGTCGAGTAGGACACCAGGGGTGATGAAATGGGATGGATGTGATTATTGGATGCTTGTTGTTTCTTATTTTTTGTTTGTATACTTTACTTTTCCCCACTTCTCAAGGCAGTTGGTCTTTCTTACCATTCATCTGAAATAGGCGAAGACACGTAGGGTATGCCACATGATTTCCGTGTTTAGCTTCTCAAGGGAGGATGGGTCTATGCTCTTACTATAAGCAGCAATGACTCGATAGGTCGTACATTTACTGACTGTGTTGAAACCCTTGTGTTTAGATGTATAGAATGTTTTTCTAGAATGTATGGAAATGTGGGAAAGTAATTCTATATTGAATAATTTAATAAATGGTGTTAACCCATGGGGATAGAGATGCTGGAATATAATGATGAGGTTGTAATTTTTGAAGGAGCATTAGACATTGGGTGTGATGCTAATGAAATTTAACTAGGGATTGTTCATGGCTAATTAATGTTTAAAGAATTAATTAACATACAGTGGAACTGATAAAAAGGGAATGAAGTAATCTAATAAAGCTCTTTAAATGGTTGTGTGCTTATATGATACTTAGTCTTAGATGTATGAGCCCAGATTCTAATAGACCATAGTTGTAGTTGTGTCTAAGACTAGGTAATGCCCATAGTGTGGTTGTGAGATATAATATATCGAGTAGTTTTTTTTGTTTCTATATGATAATACACCCTTTCAGTAAGGGCAACTGACACCCCGGGGATTCTGAGCCCTGGGGATGTTTTCCCCAAAATTCTGGTGGGAGGACGGATGGCTGACTACCCCCATTGGCCCCACTCTCTTCTCTTGGTAGTTACTGGTGCTGGCTGGCACATCGGTTAGTTTTCCCCATATATGTGTGTAGAGGGATGTAATGTCTTGTGGTTATTCACACACAAATATTATGGATATAGTTTTTTATGTACTACTATAGGTGTAACATGTATAGGCTGTGATGGCTTTAGGATCCTTACTCGGTGTATGGGCTGTAGTGGCTTGAGGTATAATACCCGACGTATGATACATTTTATGTGAGCTATGGTGGCTCCCAGAAACTACCTAGTTACATTGTTGTGTGGATGTGGTGGTTTTGTTACATGAGGTGCATATTGTGGTGCTTCGCCCAGGTGTCTGCGGGCAAGCCTTTTTGGAGAGAGATGCTCAGGACCTGCGATGTTGGAGCAAAGCAGAAAATAGTGGGGAAGTAGTAGCGGGGTACCCTTGATATTCTTTAATATATGATATATTCTTGTAGGAGTTACTTGGTGAGAGTATCCATTGTGAGGTTTGGAACTTAGTTTACCCATTTCGGTGCTGAATTAGTTTCACGTGTTGTTCACTATGTTTTAGCATGCATTCTTTACCTTTGTATGAGAGGCTTCAGAGAGGATCCAACTGAGTATACTGTTATACTCACCATATTTTTTTATAAACCGTTTTCATGTCACTTGGATAAGGTTGGAGATCAAGCTGGTTTTTACTAGCCTGAGGTTGCAGGAGCTGTTCAGGCTGGTGGTTGCTGCTATCTTTACATTCTTTTGGGTACTTGTAGTTTTTACCTTCCAGTTTTAGTACTTTTTCATGACATTCCATATATGCACTTGGGTTTCATTTATATTCCAGTTCTGAGTTGGAGTTTATTGGCGTCTATCTTATCTCTCTCTTCTGCATGTGTTCTCTTAGAGGGTAATGCCTCCCATTTGTGTGTTTAATATACCCTTGGTGCTAGTTGCCAACCCAAGGCCTATTGGAGGCGGGACTCAGGGGTCATTATCTCCCTTCTCACACTTCCATCCCAGGAGGGGTACACTTTGTGGGGAGGGGGTTGTGACAAAGTGGTATCAGAGCTCTGGTTGAGGGATAGGATGGAGTTTGGAGTTAGGCACAGGTGCGGTTTCATGGGATGGTATGTAAACAGTGTCATTCATGTTTAGAAAGTGAGGTAAACACTGGAGACCGGCTTAGAAATAGGCATATAGGCCCCCCTATGATCTGGTGTACGAACCATTAAGTTTACAATGGAAACTAAACAAGGTGATACTAGTTTCAGGGTAGAGACCTAGGAAATGATCATCCGTCTTTATTCATTGTGCCTGTGTTTGAATGGGTATACCTTGGGATAGGTTAACCTAAAATTGATAAAAGAAAACAAATAATTATGAAATCTTGACTCTTCAATATTCCAGGTGTAGGAGCTCTAACAGTTTTTTATTTTATTGGTATGGCTGCAGGTCGACGTCCTCATCAGGTTTTTGCAGAAAATGTCTTGCAGGTTATTCCAGAAGATCATCGTAGGGTAGAGGTTGACGACAAAGACACTTGGAGGAAGACACTCTGAGAGTTTCAGTGCTAGAGACTGAAGAAGTAGGAGGGATCTGTTTCAGATGTAGTCATGGAATATTGGTTAGAGGAGGTCGATATCGGCTTCAGTTCAATTCATGATCGTAAGGAGAACTGGGTGTCTTTTTTTGTGATGATGCTGCATGGAGTAACGAGGTAGTGGTGGTTCTTGTTCCTCAGGGATCATGAGGAGTCAGAGATCTCATGGGAAGAGTTTCAAGACAGGTTTAGAGTTGAGTTTCTTTCTTTTACTGCGAAGGCATCCAGTCCCCAAGGGCTTCTTACCCTTAGACAGGGGAGCTCCAGTGTTTGAGAGTTTTGAATCAGTTTCAGGAACCTTTTACGATATACTTCGGACCTGTTACCAGATGTGGAGGCCAGGGCGAGGCATTTCGAGGAGGCTTTGCATCTAGAGATCCAACGTCAGGTCTCCCCATTTATTCTAAAGACATATCTTGAGGTGCTGGAAAGGGCATAGGTTTTTGAGAGGACTTTGGCTAGGACCAGATCATCATGAGAAGTGAATCATCAAGATTCTTCGTGAAGCAGGACTCTGGTCCGGGGTTCCTAGTTTTTAGGGAAGAAGAGTTTCTGTTCAGCCGAGGGTAGGTCCCAACCCATCACATCCCGTTTCTCCAGAGGCAGCAACTCTCAGGCCTATGCCAAGGGATCATTCTCTTGTTTTTCTTGTGGTGGTCGTGGTCATCAGCAGCGGGAGTGCCCGACCATTCAAAGCAGTCATCGTGCGCCAGGTGCTATGCTCCAGGTTCTTCCATTGAGGCAGTTCCTGCTGAGGCAATAACAGCCAGTTGCACCAGCTTTAGATCAGCAGAGGGTAGATGGGGCAGGTAGAGGACAACCCCATGATGCTCCCCATCCTCAGAGAGCAGAGCACTGCTATGGTGGTGTTCGTCATCAGGGTCAGAGAGGCCTTGGAGGAGGTCGTGGTCAGCTTCATGCTATAGTTTTTCCAACTCCAGGAGACCCAGCCATCGTTTGAGGTACCCTGTGCTTGTTTTCGAACTTGTTGTATGCCTTGTTTGATTCAGTAGAAACACACTCCATCATATCACCTACCCTTGTCCATGATTTGTGACTTGAGGTAGATATACTTCCAGTGCCCTTGGCGTTGACTACGCTAGTTAGAGGTCGACCTGACTTGTTTGAAGTATGTAGAGACTGTTAGATAGTGTTGGGGCAACACCTCTCTTTTGGAGATTTCCTCTGTTTATGAATACAACCATTTTATTTCATCCTTGACATGTATTGGTTGTATTCGGTGCATGTTATTGTGGATTTCTTTAGGAAGGAGGTCATATTCATTGGTGTTGATGGAGAGAAAATAGTGTTTGTTGGTGATCAAGATCCTCGGATGGGTCGTAGGTGCATTTCGTCTTTATCATCCCTGATGGATGAGATGATGTTGAGTTTATTAGAGGTTCAGCAATTTACGTTTCCTAGAGTCATATAGGAGTACATTGATGTCTTTCTAGAATAGGTTGTAACATTACCCCCTCGACGAGAGATCGAGTTTGGGATCGAGCTACAGCTAGGAGCGTCTCCTATCTCTATGTCTCTATATAGGATGGCCCCTTATGAGTTACGAGAGCTATGTATACATCTTGATGGCAAATTACAGCTTTGTTTTGTTCGTCCAATTGTGTCCCCATGGGGTACACCAATTTTGTTCGTGAAGAAGAATGAAGGTTTTTTAATGTTGTGTATCGATTATAGTCACTTAAACAAAGTGAAAATAATGAATAACTATCCTCTTCCATGGATTTATGATTTATTTGATCAACTGAAGGGTGAAAATTTGTTCTCAATGATCGTCTTACGGCCAGGATATCATCAGATGCATGTAAAGGATGAGGATATATTGAATACAGCTTTTCATTGTCGTCCTAGGCATTATGAGTTCATTATAATGTCATTATGTGTAATGAACTCTCTAGCTGTGTTCATGGGATTGATTAATGTTGTGTTCCACGAGTTCATGGACATGTTTGTGGGGGTTTTCATCAAATAAATCCTTGTGTACTCCACATTTGAAGAGGAGCATGCAGAGCATCTACATGCTGTTTTGGGAGTTCTTCGTAAACATCAGTTGTTTGGGATGTTTTCAAAGTGTGAGTTTTGGGCTCGAGAAGTTTGTTTCTTAGGGAATGTTGTGTCCTAGTAGAGAGTAGCTTTGGATCCATTGAAGATAGAAGCAGTTTTGTCTTGGGAAGCCCCCAAGGCAGATTCAGAGGTGTGAAGTTTCCTTGGTCTCAAGGGATACTATAGGTGGTTCGTAGCCAATTTCTCATGATTTGCGACTCTGTTGATAGTTTGACTAGGAAGGATCGGGAATTCTTATGGACTGATCAGTGTTAGAAAGCTTTAGAGTATCTAAAGGAGAAGTTAGTAAGTGCTCCAGTCCTTTTTCTTCCAGCTGGGGGAGTTCAGTTTGATATTTTCTGCAATGCTTCCCATATTGGGTTAGGCTATGTTCTCATTCAGTAGAGGTCATTTGTTTCTTATGGATCTCGGCAGTTACATACCCATGAATGCAACTATTCCACCCATGATCTTGAGATGGCGACCGTGGTGTTTTCTCTGATGTTTTGGAGACATTACCTCATTGGTAAGAACTTTTTGGTTTTCACTGATCATAAGAGTATGAGGTATGTTTTCTCCCAGCATGACATGAACTTGTGACAGCGTCGGTGGATGGAGTTCTTGCGGGAATATGACATTGAAATATCATTTACACCTAGAAAATGGAATGTTGTAGCTGATTCACTGAACTGAAATCCATACAGTGATGTTGTACATGAATCCGGTGATTCTTGGAGAGTAATGGAAGAGCTTTCAGCACTACATCTTGATATGGGAGAAGTTTGGGTTAGAGGTTGTCTTTTTCAGATGACATTATAGTCATCTCTGATGTAGAAGGTGGAAGAGTCCCAGCTGGGAGATCATGAGGTGGAGGTCTGGAGAGACCGAGTTGTTTGTAGTGAGGCCCCTGGTGGTTGGACTAAGGATGAAAAACACTGAGTGTTATATCATAGAAGGCATTTTTCCCCTTGAAGATGCGCAATATTGTTCTCATAGAGTTCAATAGTTCACCTTTAGAAGTACATCCTGGAGTGAAAAAGATGTACCGATCATTGAGGAGTCAGTTTTGGTAGCCATGGCTTATGCGTGCGGTTGCATATTTTGTGTCTCGATGTTTAGTTTTCCAGAAGGTGAAGGCTGAACACCGTGTTTCTGGTTGTCTTCCCTATCCATTAGAGATTCCATAGTGGAACTGGGATGACATATCAATGGACTTTGTTACTAGTTTACCTCGAGATCCGGTAGGACATGATGCTATTTGGTTGGTAGTGGATCATTTAACAATATCGTCCCACTTCATAGCGATCAAGGAGTCGAGCTCAGTGAAAGTTTGTGGAGGAAGTATCTAGAGGAAGTGGTGAGACTTCATGGAGTCCCTTGGATGATAATTTCTGATTGAGATCCTTATTTTACCTCCAGGGATTGGAGATGTCTCTAACATGCTTTCAGTTCTCAAATATTCCTTATCACTGCTTTTCAACCTCAAAAGGATGGTCAGATAGAGCGAAACATCAAGACTCTTGAAGACATGTTAGGCTCTTCGGTTCTTGATTTTGGAGGATCATGGATGAGGCAATTACCCTTGGTGGAGTTCGCTAACAATAATAGTTTTCAATCCACCATCGATATAGACCTGTTTGAAGCCTCGTATGGCTAGACTTGTCATTATCCATTATGTTGTACTAGGGTTGGAGAGTCAGTAATTTTCAGACTGGAACTAGTACATAATACAACAAAGATGGTCCGGGTGATTCATGAGAGGATGAAGACAGCGCATGATCGACAGAAATCATATGCTAATAAAAGGAGGAGAACCTTGGAGTTTAATGTTGGGGATCACGTGTTTCTGAAGGTGACTTCCCATCATGGGCAGCGAAGAGTTGTGTAACGCCCCAACCCCATTTAGCCAGAGTCGGTGCATTATTACATAACATTGGCATGATCACAAAATATCAAGTATCGAAATATCGATTAGTTTAGTATCATTGGAAACACTAGATACATTCATAAGGATTACATTACATCAAAAAAATGAAAACTACAACAACATAGTCTACATAGTCCACACTCATATTCCCTCATACTAGCCCTGTAGGTCATTCATAAAATACTTCTTCACATCCTGGGAAAACTAATACACAGAAAGGTGTGATATCAGATGTCTAGTAAGGATAACAAGATAGCGGAAACTTTCATAAATAAGCATAAACATTTAAGGAAATGTATAACTAAAACAAAATCCTTCTAAACTTTAACTTCAGCATAATATGGAAGAAATAAAATGAAATAATTCCATTTACTTATTCACATGGATATTCTATTAATCAAATAATCACATGAAATATCAATAACCACTTTCATAATGATGGAATGCATAATGCCAGACTAACATAACAACATAGCCAAAGACCCGTGCCATGACTACAAATAAGATTTTGTCAAGGCCTCATTCCAAGGCACTATTTTGTCTCATGAGACCTACCAATTCATCAATGAGCTATAGTAGGCTCCACCCGTCACTTATTAAGTCTAGTTCATTCCTTATATAAACCAGTTTAAAAATAACATAAACATTCATATTAAAACTATCATATGAAATGTCAATACATTCCCCATAAACAATGAATGGTATAAAACTAACACATCCATAGTGAAACATATCACAAAACCTTCAATACAACATGGAAGTTTTTTATCATAATAAATAAACTTCAAATAAGCTTAAAATCCATCAAAGGATGTTGACAGAGATGAAATAAAAACTATTTGAGAGAAATATCTCTTTTTTTGAAATCATTTAAAATTCACATAATTATAAAAGAAAACATTTCATTTGAAAATATTCTTATAATCTTTTAAGGGAAGCTTTGACGATTTTATAATGGTGGAAAATAGCCACACACGATGTATAAGTTAAAAAAAGGCATTCTTACCTTACTTTTGTAGAAAAGGTTAAAAAGGACCTTGTTTGGAAAATGACCGAAAGATTCCTTTATAAACATCTTATAAAAAGTCAATAAGGGAATAAATGACTTTAAACAATAGTCTATAAAATATTAATAATTATTTTAAATACATTATTAGCAAAACATTGATGTGGATGATAAAGAGGTCTGAGTAGATAAATACGTATAAACAACCTCTGATAATGAAGACATTGTGAAATAAACCCTTACCTTGAACTTTTCCTTGGTCGAGGGTAGTTTAACATCCTGTATAATAGTTAAATCATTGTTATTAAATTATAAAAGAATAATATATATAAATATGATATCATATATGATCTTTTAATATTGCATTGTTAATAATATTTTAGTATTATCGTTGTTTCGTGCGTTAACTGATTCATTTTCCTTTATATGATTTAGTACGTAAGCCGTATTTTTCATGGATAGGATGTATCTTATTAATATCCATAATGATATCAAGTCCTTAAACATTAATTTTAATCATCAAACGAAAATTAGTCTTGAATGGATATGATGGGGAAATGAATCTCATCGCGTTCGTGGATACGGTAATCTTTACGTACGCACGAACGCTACTTCCATTTCATTTTTCATTTTAAATGGAATCAAAAACAAATGATACATAGGTATATTATTATTACAGTATAATATAATATCTTATATGTGTTACTTAAGTTCATTAAAATAATCATTTATACGTTCCATGTATGGTATGATTGAGTCATATCACTTTGAGGGGGCGATTGTCCGCATTTCCTCAAATGAAATTATCGTATATATATACAACATGAAATGAATAATGGTATGCTATAAAATGGAATTACAGAATATTTTATATAAAATAAATATCATTAATATAATATTTATTTATATTTCCATCATAATGTCCAACATGAGAGGTGGTAGGAGATAATTTAACAGACATCATTTCGTCAGGTGTTTGGTTGTCATCCACAGAAACATTATGTTATTCACCCATTAGATAGAGGTGTGTGTAAGTGTAGTTCGAGTACATCTCATAAAAATATCATAGTATATTTAGTATCCTGGTTTTGTTACAAAAGAAAATAATAATAAGAGTTTAGGGCTTGGAGGAGTAAAATAAAAGAAAAGAAGCTAAGAGAAATCATTACCTTTAATTTGGGTAAATCCATTTCGTTTGAACCAAAAAGGACTCTTGATGTTCCTTATGCCTAAGGTAAGGCTTATAAGAGGAGTAGAGGGATGTAGGGTGATTAATTGGGGCAGGGTTGGATGAGCCAAAAAGTTTGAGAGGTGTGGGGAATTAGTTAGAAGTGGTGTCCTTTTATAAGGGGGAGGAGGGGATCTTTAGGAAAAACCTAAAATATTAGTTTATAATAAATTTATACTCAGTTTCTAATGGTTCCAAAGTGTATTATTCAAAGTATAAGGTGGGGATGGGTATAAAGCTTTTCATACAATAGATTTTAGACAGGTTTGGGTGACTATATTAACCTTCTCATTTATATTTAACTCTTTGTTAAATAGTTTGACATTTACCATGTCCCTTTGTATTTTTATATTATATAGTTAATAGAATTACTATAAACTGCCAAGCGAACCCCAAGTGGTTACTAAATGAAATACCAATCATCGTATAAGTCCTTTGGTCAAACCATAGATTTTCTGGAATATTATATCAATTAAGAATATACTATTTTTTTTAAAAAATACCTTTATGTCAATTTTGACACTATTTAATAATTGATTTTTTTTAAAGTCTTAATAACTATATTAATTCGAAAAAAATTTATTTAATCAATCCTACCATTGTATGTTAACTAATAATATTCGGGTAATTCATTAAAAGTCTCAAATTATATTTATTTGGTTATTTATAATATCAATTATTTTAATATTTCATAAATAAGGTAATTACTACATCATCATTATGTCATAAATAACATACTTTATTTGATGTATAAAAATTATAAAAAATATACACTGATGTATGAAATCTTTTTATATTTCCAATTAATATTAATAGCCGAAACTATAACATATATAACCCCATGTAAAAATTAATTTACTAAAAGATTTTTGTTTGTGTCATTTTTGTCTTTGTTTTAAATTAATTAATCTAAAGAGTCATTATCACTCTCAAGTGGCTCCATGGGGTCCCAAAATCTTCCCAAGGATGCCCATGGCCGGCCATGACTCATCCAATAAGGTTAGGACAAGTGTTAAGATAATTTTGTATTATTATAATATACTTTTTATCTTCAATTACCCTACTTAACTTTAATCGCGGTAAATTAAAGTCAAAAGTTACTATTCACCTAAAATTATTTTTATCTTATTGAACCACATTTTAATCCTTGATTTTAACCATGTCTCTCAGATTTTTAAAATTCCACTCACAGAAGTGGTAAAATTATGTTTAATGTGAATTTTCAAATTCTCCTAGGAGGTGGGTAAAAGATGGTAAAAAGTTCAATAAAATTTTTATGTATCTAAAATTATTATAAACTGACTCTAATTAATTACATTGAACTTATATAGGTAGTGTGTATCTATTTTGACATAAAATAAATTTAAATAAAATAAATAATTATTTAAATAGAAATTCAGTTTTAAACTATAACTTAGTGTTTTCACTATTCATCAAAAATAAAAAGTTTCCAGAAAAATACCAAAACATTACGCTAAGATAATTTTGAAATTCCAAATTCAATAATAAAGTCTATTTTAAAAAATTAAAATCTTAGAAGTTGTATTTATTAATTTAAAATTAATTCCCGCTGTCAAAACCAAAAGGCGTATTTTTAAGAAATAATAACAACCCAAAGATTGACACTTGTTTATGTCCAATTTCAATGTGAAATTACTTACAACTACTATCATTGAATTAAATGGTAAAAATATAATCTATTTATACTTCCAACCCATTAAAATGTATAATTTAACAATATAAATAATTTTGATTTAAAACGTTATTTTCAGTTAAAATAATGTATTTTTCACTATTCACCCAAATGTGAAAGTTATCATAAAAACACCAAAACATTATTGAAACTAAATTCATATGACCCGATTCTAAAGAAGAAGTTTATTTTGTAAAATTAAATATATAAAAGTATCAAATATTATATTTAAAAAGTCTTCGCCATTAAAAGGCGGTAAAATTGCATTTTTTTGAAAAATAATTCTTTTATCTAAAAAAATGTATTTGTTCTTACATTATGTCTAAGAAACTCATAATATGGATTCTAAAATTATAATGATTATATAGAGATAAAAATTCAGTTAATACTATTCATAACCACTTTTGAACGACATGTTTGGTAAGTCATGGTGCGCTATAACTCAATGTTGTGTGTAGTGAAGGTTATTGAATTACTTTGAAGAAATAACGTACTATGAAATCTTGGTGTCTTACATTTTTACCTCCTTCAATAAATTGCATCCTTGCAATTTGAAATTATTTTTCGAAAATAAAAGGTTGGTAATAGAAAATACCTATGGGAAAACCCACATCTGAAATTAGCTTTATAAAATTTAGTCTTAATAAGAAGAGAAGGGAAATGAAAGGGTCACTAGCAAATTATGATCTCTATTAGGAGAACATTGGTGGAAATTAGAGACATATAATTGGTGGAAAAACGTAAATATTTATAGGTAGTGATTGAGGTCATCAATCAAAAACAAGTGTAAAATTGAAGGCCTTATATTCATCAATCTATGAGGATTTATAATACAATCGGTTCAACAAAACATATGGTATTAGGATAACACATTTTTTTGTTTTAGGATCCCTTCAATAAATTATAAGAATTAATTTCGTCATTGAAGAAGAGAAGAAGAAAAATATATATTGACAAGTAGAGTCCCATCATTTAACTAAGTTCAACCACAAACTAAACTTTAACTCTAAAAGATAATAGAACTTAAAAATAATATTCTATTTATCCTATTCATACATGGTTTAAAAAATATGAATATATAATTCATCTAGTAGAACCATTAAAACAAAAACTACATTATTCAATATAGTACATCATGTGGGTCAGTGGTAGGTGATAAATCCTTCTCGCCCTTCGGTTGTGGGTTCAAGTCTCGCGGCCTTGCCAGACGCGACGGGTTGCCGGCCGCCCTCCAGGTTGTTCTTTTTTTGGAAATCCAAATATAATCTCAAACTAGAATTATCCAAAATACTTATATCCAAACTTACAGTCCAAAATTTATAAGGTAGGTAAACAAAATGAAGATCATTTTTTCCAAATAATAGAATGTGAACACCTTCATCATGTATTCTTTTAAAACACTGCAACATACTAAAATACCATTAAACCTTATTGATTACATTCATGATCCCTTATTTATTATAGAATACTAGATATACTCCTTCTATACAAAAATGTTGTAAACTCCAACAATTATGGAATATACAAATCATTAATCAATTTCAAGGTAGTCAAGAATATCCAATATAATTTATCCAAATCAATAATGTATTATTCCAAAATCACTACCTTAGTATCAGAACCATATTATGGTTAATATTTTTCTCAACTATATATTTTCCAAAAATTTAACCGGCTATTGAGTCACTTTTCATGGTTCCACGCAATCTCAAGTCCTTAATGAAATAGTACTGCAGTACAATCCCTATGTACTCCATAATTATTATAACCAGTACATTGTTGATACAACACTCAAATGACATAATTCTCTAATAAAATCATAAGAACTCTAATTATTCCTCCTCATCTGTGGTAGTATCATAACTTGATTATTATCCAATAGCATCATCTGGGAAATACTCTGATTATTTGGACATTGGTTCGCGTAGTGTCCCAACTCCTTGCAGATGAATCATTGTACATTTGAAACCTTTTTATTACCCTTTCAGTCACGTACTTGGTGTCCTTTTTCTCTACACTTATAACAAACTCCCATTCCCTTCAGGAAAGTTCCAGGGTGTTTCTTACCATAGATACCACATATGGGAAAATTATTCTTTTCCCTATTCCCTTTATCCATCTGTCTCTCTTCCATCCTTTTCTTCTCTTACTTCTCTTCAACTCCAAAGGACTTAGAGAATTTCTTACTTATATTATTAACACATGATACTATTTATTTATATATTAAGAATAAATGGGAGACTATTTCCCTTATAAATGTTTTCTTAATACCAATAAATATATGATACTTATTACTCGTTGGATCATATTTATTGTTGGAGATCACATTCCTTCTACTGGGTTCTATTTCTATACAATATCATAAACTAGGTCAGTTTATGAATTGCAATGAATAATTCCAACCTTGTAAAATACCTAATGTAAATTTAATGGTTTATAGATATAATACATAATCACGAAGATGTTTTAATTTAGGAATTATATACTCATAAACCCTTCATGATGATTTGTAACGAAAATGAGAATTATCCTAAGCATATCCCCCGAGAGTGTCGTAACCAAGAGTGCTGCAAGGACCGTTGTCGTGAACCAGTTCCTATTCGAGTCTAGATCAAAGCTATGTTTTCGGGTTTTACCCCTAGGTACATCTGTGCCAGAGCCGCCTTTACCTTCTCGTATCCAGATAGGGATGCATTGCTCGGAAAACTCACAAAATCTTTACAATACCAAAATTCAAAGAAGTTATTCTCTACTAATCCTCAAAGTCCATCTCAGGTCTATGTGCTCTAATCAGAGTTTATCTAAATCTAGAATCCAAGGATTGTACTAAACTTCATCTGATACCAACTGTATTGCCCTGACCCCAGTTACCCAGAGTCAGTGCATTATTACATAACATTGAAATGATAAAAAAGATCATCTCTCGAAAAACCGATTAGTTTATTATCCTTGGAAATACTAGAAACATTCATAATGTTTACATTACATCATAAAATGAAAACTAAAACAACATAGTCTCCATAGTCCACACTCATATCCCCCTATACTATCTTGGCAGGTCATTAATAGAATACTTCTTCACATCCTGGGAAAAATAAAACATAGAAATGGGTGAGCTTAGATGCCCAGTAAGGATAAAAATATAGCGGAAACTTTCATAAATAAGCAAAAACATTTAAGGCATTGTATAACTAAAACAAAAGCCTTATAAACATGAACTTTAGCATAATATGGTAGAAATAAAATGAAATAATCACATTTACTTATTCACATGGATATTATACTAATAGAATAATCACATGCAATATCAATAACCACTATCATTATGATGGAATGCATAATGCCAGACTATCATAACCACGTATCCAAGGCCTCGTGCCAAAACTACAAATAAGATTTTTTCAAGGCCTCGTTCTAAGACACTAGTTTGTCTCATGAGACCTACCGATGCATTGAGGAGCTATAGAGGGCTTCACCCGTCACTTATTAAGTCCAATGCATTCCTCATATGAATAGTTTTAAACATAACACAAACATTCGTATTAAAACTAACATATTAAATGTCAACACTTTCTCCATAAACAATGAATGGTATAAAATTAACATATCCATAGTCAAACATATCACAAAACCTTCAATACAATATGGAAGTTTTGTATCATAATAAATAAATATCAAATAAGCTTAAAATCCATCAAAGGATGTTGACATAGATGAAATCAAAACTATTAGAGAGAAATATCTCTTTTTTTGAAATCATTTAAAAGTCCCATAACTATAAAAGAAAACATTTACTTTGAAAATATTCTTATAATATTCCAAGAGAAGATTTGAAGATTTTATAATGGCGGAATATATCATCACACACAGTATAAGTTAAAAAAAGGCATTCTTACCTTCGTTTTGTAGAAAAGGATAAAAATGACCTTGTTTGGAAAATGACGGAAAGATTCCTTTATAAAAATCTTATAAAAAGTCAACAAGTTTCTAAATTACTTTAAAACATAGTCTATAAAATAGAAATAATGATTTGAAATACATTTTTAGGAAACATGGATGTGGATGATAAAGAGTTCCCAGTAGATAGTTACGTATAAACAACCTCGGATAATGAAGAGATTGTGAAATAAACCCTTACCTTGTACTTTTCCTTGGTTGAGGGTAGGTTAAACTCTTGTATAATAGTTAAATCATTTTCATTAAATTATACAAGAATCTTTTATATAAATATGATATCATATATGATCTTTTAATATTTCTTTGTTAATAATGTTTTCGTATTATCATCGTTTCGGGTGTTAACTGTTTTGTTTTCCTATATATGATTTGTTACGTAAGCCGTGTTTTTTATGGATAGGTTTTATCTTATTCATATCCATAATTATATCGAGTCCTTAAAAATAACTTTTAATCATCGAAATAGAATTAGTCTTGAATGGATATGATGGGAAAATGAATCTCTTCGCGTTCGTGGAGACGGTAATCTGTACGTATGCACGAACGCTACTTCAATTTCCTTTTTCATTTTAAAAGGAATAAAAACCAAATGATACATAGGTATATTATTATTACAGTATAATATAATATCTTATATTTGTTACTTATGTTCATTAACACCATCCTTTATACGTTCCATGTATGGTATGAACGAGTCATATCACTTTGAGGGGGAGGTAGTCCGCACTTCCTCAAATGAAATTATCGTATATATATACAACATGAAACAAATAATGGTATGATATAAAATGTAATTAATGAAGATTATATATAAAATAAATATCATTAATATCTTATTTAATTTTAGTTCCATCAAAATGGCCACCATGAGAGGTGGTAGGAGATAATTGAACAATTATCGTTTCGTGAGGTGTTTGGTTGCCATCCACAGAAGCATTATGTTATTCACCCATTAGATGGAGGTGTGTGTTAGTGTAGTTAAAATACTTCTCATAAAAATATCCTAGTATATTTAGGATACTGGTTTTTTTACAAAAGAAAATAATAAGAAGAGTATAGGGGTTGGAGAAGTAAAATAAACGAAAATAAGCTAAGAGAAATTGTTACCTTTAATTTGGGTAACTCCCTTTGGTTTGAACCAAAAAAGACTCTTGAATAGCCTTTTGCATAAGTTAAGTATTCTAGGAGGAGGAGAGTGATGTGGGGAGCTTAATTGGGTAGAGGTTGGACAAGACAAAAGGCTTTATAGGTGTGTGGAATTGGTTAGAAGTGGTTTCATTTTATAAGGGGGAACATGAGCTCTTTAGAAAAAACATAAAATATTAATTTATAATAAATTCATATTCGATTTCTAGTGGCTCAAAAGTAGATTATTCAAAGTCTAAGGTGGTTATGGGTAGAAATCATTTCATCCAATATATTTTAGACAGATTTGGGTTACTATATTATCCTTTTCAATTATATTTAACTCTTAGTTAAATAGTTTGAAATTTACCATGTCTCTATGTATTTTTATATTATATGGGTAGTAAACTTTGTATAAACTACCGAGATAACCACAAGTGGTTCATTAATGACATTCCTATCATCATATAAGTCCTTTTACCGAACCTTATATTTTTTTGAATATTATATCAATTAATAATATAATATTTGTTTTAAAAACTCCTTTATGTCAATTTTGACACTATTTAATAAATGTTTTCTGTTACAGTATTAATAACTTTATTAATTAGAAAAAAATTTATTTAATCAATCCTAACATGTCATATTAACTAATAAAATTCTTGGAATTCATTAAAAGTCTGAAATTCTGTTTTTTTGAGTATTTATAATATCAATTATTTTAATATTTCATTAATAAGGAAATTACAGTATCATCATTTTGTCATTAATAACATAATTTATTTGATGTCTAAAAATTATAAAAAAAATACCATGATATAGTAAACCTTGTTATATTTTCAATTAATATTTATAGTTGAAAATATAACTTACATAACCCCATGTAAAACGTAATTTACTAAAAGATATTTGTTTGTGTCATTTTTGTCTTTACTTTAAATTAATTAATCTAAAGAGTCATTATCACTCTCAAGTGGCTCCATGGGGTCCCAAAATAGACCCAAGGATGCCCAGGGTCGGCAATGACTCATCCAACAATTTTAGGACAAGTGTTAAAGTAATTTGGTATTATTATAATATACTTTTTATCTTGAATTACCCTATTTACCTTTAACCACGGTAAATAAAAGTCAAAAGGTACTATTCACCAAAAATTATTTTTATCTTATTGAACCACATTTTAATTCTTGATATTAACCGTGTCTCTCATATTTTTTAAATTTCACTCCCAGAAGCGGTAAAATTAGGTTTTATGTGAATTTGCAAATTCTCCTAGGAGGTGGGTAAAAGACGGTGAAAAGTTCAATAAAATTTTTATATATCTAAAATTATTATAAACTGACTCCAATTTATTACATTGAACTTATATAGGAAGTATTTATCTATTTTGACATAAAATAAATTTAAATAATGTAAATAATTATTTAAATAAAAATTCGGTTTTAAACTAAAACTCAGTGTTTTTCATTATTCATAAAAAATTAAAAGTTTTCTAAAAAATACAAAAACTTTACCCTAAGCTAATATCGATATTCAGAATTAAATAATGAAGTCTATTTTTCCAAACTCAAACCATATAAGTTTAATTTATTAATTTAAAATTAATTCCCATTATCAAAACCAAAAGGAGTATTTTTAAGAAATAATAACAACTAAAAGTTTGACCCTTGTTTATGTCCAATTTCAAAGTGAAATTACATAAAATGTCCATAGTTGGAATAAATGGTAAAAATATAATCTATTTATACTTATAAACCATTAAAATGTATAATTTAACAATATAAATCATTTTTATATAAAAATTTGTTTTCAGTTAAAATAAAGTATTTTTTATTATTCACCCAAATATGAAAGTTATCAGAAAAACACCAAAACATTATTGAAACTAAATTAATATGTCTCGATTCTAAATATGAAGTTTATTTTGTCATATTGAATACATAAAAGTTTCAAATATTATATTTAAAAAGGATTCGCCATTAAAAGGTGGTAAAATTTCTTTTAAAAAAAATACTTCTTTTATCGGAAATAATGTATTTGTTCTTAAATTATGTCTAATAAACTCATAATAGGGATTCTAAAATTAAAAGGATTAATTATAGTTTAAAATTCAGTTAATACTATTCATAACCACTTTTGAACGGCTTATTTGGTAAGTCATGGTGTGCTAGAACTCGGTGTTGCGTGTAGTGAAGGTTATTGAATTACTTTGAGGAAATAACGTACTATCAAATATTGGAGTGATATAGGTTGGTCATGGAAGTAAGATTTCTCCCTAGTTTGTTGGGCCTTTTGAGGTGTTCGATCGTGTTAGAGCTGTGGTGTATGCAATAGAACTTCCCCCACAGATGAGTCAGATACATGATGTTTTCTACATATCACAGCTCCGTTGTTATCTTCATGATGACTCTCACATCATCGATTGGGGAGAGATCGATTTTGATGATGTTGGAACCTTTGAGGAATGAACTATGGAGATCCAAGACCGCAAGGAGAAGGTGTTGTGTGGATGTTCTATTCCCTTGGTTCGTGTCTTGTGGTGACATTTTTGTGTCGAGGAGAGTACTTAGGAGTTGGAGTCCCAAATGCGGGTCCTGTACCCAGAGCTATTTTAAGTTGATGTGCTGAGTTTTCATTGATCCTTTCTTTTATGTACCTTTGATTACATGTTATGGTTAAATTTTTTGGATATGGAATGTTTGTTTCCTTACTCTCAGATGTCGTGGTTTTGTTCCAGCTTATGAACAACTCAGGGTGGTTTCCCCTGAGGGGTATCTTACGGGGTGGAAGTTCGGACCCCTCTTTTCTTTTGGGTTGGTTTTTAATTCATGGGGACAAGAATGTTTTGAGAGGTATCTAATTTAATGGACCAGACCTCTCCAACCCATTCCATTGTTGAATTACGGTTTTGAGGTGTTCTGGGAGGTTAAGGTGTCCTTTTCCAAACAGTTTGCCAATTTTTCAGTTTTGTGAGCAGTGTTTCCAGAATGGTAACATTCTAACAATGACCTTCTAACGGTGACCATGAACAGTGTTTCCAGAATGGTAACCTTCTAATGGTGACCTTCTAATGGTAGACTTGAACCATGTTTCCAGAATGGTGAGGTCTATCAGTAACATATAACGGTAGGTGTACAGTATTGGTAGGTGTACAGTGTTTCATGAACGGTAGGTGTACAATGTTTCCAGAATGGTGAGGTCTATCAATATCCTCTAATGGTTAGGTCTATCGGTAACCTTTATTGGTGAGGTATATCGGTAACCTCTAAAGGTGAGGTCTATCAGTAACCTCTAACGGTGTGGTCTATCAGTGACCTTTTCATTCCTTTGCCAAATTATGAGTATGTGAACAGTGTTTCCAGCTTCATAGAGTTTCACCCCTTTGACATAAAATACATTTAAAGCATCATTTTAAGGACTCTAAGGCTGATTACCTGGCCATAACTCCTATATTAATTATTCCTATGGCTCGGGATGTTTTTACTTGGTCAAACTATGTCGGTTAATGCGATCCTCTTTTAATGGACAATTAGGTGGATCTTAAACCATCGCTCCATTAAATCTTCAAAAGGGACAAGATATCATCCTACCTTGTTCATCCTCTTTTTTCTCGGCTATGAGACGCTAGAACCATTCAATCCTTCCCGTAGGAGTTTCCCAGTCAATATTTACTCCTCAGATTGATTCTGACCTGTTTTGATGCAACCAAGCTGTATCGATTAATCTTCGATATAAGGTATGTTTTATCATCATTACTTTGGGGGCCATCTTCTCCTTTTTCTCCTTTCTATGTTATATCATGTAATATTTATGCTTCTAATGGGGTTTTCTTGGGGTTTGGTTTGTGTTGTCGTACTGTGGAACCCTCGGGTGGATGCAGTTGTCACGAGAGGAGGATCGTAACCCATTGTGTGGATAAGGAACATGAAGAACTGTTTGAGTTAGGGGATTCATTACTTCTCTTTCTTTTATGTGAAACTATATTGTTAGCATTTTTAATCCCACTGGATAACAATGAAATTGACATAATAAATATTTTAACTGGATAAATAAATTGATATTGGTTGTATGATACTGTCTAATGTTTTTCTAGATAGTGTGATGTCTATTCTTGCTTTGATTAGATGTTCATTCTTGATGGAAATTGGTAAAGAACGTAAATTGGGATTAGTTGATAATTTTTTGGAAAAAGATAAAGTGGAATGTAAATGAATCTTCTTCTAGTTATAATTTAATGTTAATCAAATTTACAAAGTATGCATGTTTAATTATTAGTGATATCTTACTGATTAGGTTTCCCAAATTTGGAACCTACGAATAATAAATCTATTAATTCAAGATGGATTAAAAAAACTGATTTTTTGATAATTCATTAAAGGGTTCTGATTTACCCACTTGATTTTTATTGGGCCAAGAGCCCTATTGATGTGATGTTGGTTTCCTGCTGCTTGTGTTGTTATGTGATCCTGGATGGTTGTTGTGATATTTGGGGGAATGGAGGCCTATTGGTTGTGGCAGAAGATGACACCTAGAGTGGCGAGATGCATCAGTTATGAATGTGGGTGTCTTGGAGGACACCTGGGATGATGGAATCAGATGGATGTGATTGTTGGATTCTTGCTGTTTGTTATTTGTTGTTTATCTGCTTTACTTTTCCCCACTGCTCAAGGCAGCTGGTCTTGCTTACCTTTCTTCTGAAATAGGTGAAGACGCGCGGGGTATTCAATGTGAATTCCATGTTTAGCTTCTCAAGGGAGGATGGGTCTATTCTTCTACTATAGGCAGCACAGACTCGATGGGTAGTACATCTACTCACCGTCTTGAGACCCTTGTGTTTAGTAGCTTATAATGTTTTTATAGAATTCCTGGAAATTTGGGAAAGTAATTACATAATGAATAATTGAATAAATGGTGTTAACCCATGGGGATGGAGATGCTAGAATATATTGATGAGGTTGTAATTTTTGAAGGAACAGTTGACTTTGGGTGTGATGCTAATGAAAATTAATGTGGGAATGTTCATGGTTAATTAATGTTTAATGAATTAATTAACTTACAATCGAACTTTTAAAAAGGTAATGAAGTAATCTAATAAAGCTCTTTAAATGGTTGTGTGCTTATAGGATACCTAGTCTAAGAAGTAGCAGCCCGGAGTCTGAGAGACGTTAGCCTCAGTTGTGTCTAAGACTAGGTAATGCCCATAGTGTGGTTGTGAGATATAATATATCCTGTAATTTTTCTGTTTCTATATGCTACTCCACCCTATCAGTAAGGGAAACTTACACCCCGAGGATTCGGAGCCCTGGGGGGTGGTGTTTTCCCCAACATTCTGATGGGAGGATGGATGGATGACTACCCCCTTTGGCCCCGCTCTCTTATCATGGTATTTACTGGTGCTGGTAGGCACATTGGTTAGTTTTCCCCATATATGTGTGTATAGGGATATAATGGCTTGTGGTTATTCACACACATATATTCTGGATATAGTTTTCTATGTACGACTATAGTTGTAACGTGTATAGGCTGTGATGGCTTGAGGATCCTTACTCGGTGTATGAGCTATAATGGCTTGAGGTATAATACCTGACATATGATACACATTATACGAGCTGCGGTGGCTCCCAGAAACTACCTGGTTGCTTCGGTGTGTGGATCTGGTGGTTTTGTTGCACGAGGTGAATATTGTGAGGCTTCGCCCATGTGTCTGCGAGCAAGCCTTTTTGGAGAGAGATGCTCAAGACATGCGACGTTGGAGAAAAGAGGAAAACCAGTGGAGAAGTAGTAGCGGGGTACCCTTGATATTATTTACTATATGATATATTCTTGTATGCGTTACTTGGTGAGAGTCGCCATGGTGAGGTTGGAAACTTTGTATACCTGTTTAGGTGGAGAGTTTGTTTCACTTGTTGTTCACTGTGCTTTATCATGCTTTCTTTACTTTTGCACGAGAGGCTTCGGAGAGGATCCTACTGAGTATACTGTTATACTGACCCTATGTATATATAAACTATTTTCAGGTCACATGGATCAGGTTGGAGATCAAGATGGTTTTTACAAGCATGGGGTTGCAGGAGCTGTTTGGGATGGTGGTTGCTGCTATCTTTACATTCTTTTGGGTACTTGCAGTTTTTTCCTTCCAATTATAGTACTTTCACATGACATTTCATATATGCACTTGGGTTTCTTTTATATTCCAGTTCTGAGTTGGATTTTATTGTTGTCTATCTTATCTCTCTCTTCCGCATGTGTTCTCTTAGAGGGTAATGCCTCCCATTTGTGTGTTTACTATACCCTTGGTTCAAGTCGCCAACACGGGGCCTACTGGAGGCGGGACTCGGGGGGTCATTATCTCCCTTCACACATTGATGGCTCAAGAGGGGTACAATTTGAGGGGAGGGGGTCGGGACACATATACACACACATATTCACATAAACAAACACATACATACCCATACACAAACTCATAGACATGCACATACCCATACACATACACATACACATACACATACACATGCACATACACATACACATACCCATACACATTCAGATACACATACACATACACATACACATACACATACACATACACATACACATACCCATACCCATACACATACACATACACATACACAAAGACATACACATACACATACACAAACACATACACATACACATACACATACGCATACGCATACGCATACGCATACACATACACATACACATACCCATTCTCATACACATACACATACACATACACATACCAATGGACACACACAGACAAACACACATACATTTATATGCATACACAAACATGTAGGTATAAATATACACATACATACAATGCAACAAACCTTTATTCACATACACACACATACATATGCATATATATACATACTACAAAAGAATATATACTCATGCACATACATATACACATAATCATATACACATACATACACATAAACATACACATACACAAACACACACATACACATAATATAACAACCAACTCCCTTATAAATGAAATTACCAATTGGTGGAGTAAATAAAATATAGTTATATAAAACCCAAGCACTATATTAATTATTTTGGATATATATTGCATATTGGATATAAAATACTATTGACAATTTTAACCATTTATAATATAGATATTATACAATGACCATTTTGATTAGTATATATTAAGGGCTATGAAAGAGTCTAATTAACACATACAGAAGAAGTGATAGACTCGAAAAGTAGTTTCATACCATGTGAAGGATAATTATTGGAGCTTCCTAGGGGGAAAATCATTGTTCTTTTCCAATGACCAATCCCAATCCGAAATTCAAATAATGAAGCATGAAATAAACATATTATGCTATAATTTCAAGCTTATCAAGATCAGGTCCAAAACCATGTTCACTGAACCACCCCAACAATTTACCATTGTCGCACACCGTACCCTTAGGGGTAATGCTAGGGTAATAAGTACTATTTATATAGACCATAATAGTTTGAATTTTTATATTTTTTTAATAAAATAATAATTATATTAATCTATTTTTATTATTACTTTATCAATGATTATATAATGTGTTTGATAATAATTTGATTTTGACATGAAGAAATCAAAATTCCATTTTTGGAAAATATATTATTTAAATTCAAAATTTATTTTGATTAATTCAATATTTTTTTGAAATAAATCATATTTTATTAAAAGTATCTTATTAGATAATAATTATTTGAATGTAAATAATAATATATTTTAAGTAAAACCAATTTAAGATAAATAAGGGACATTGATTGATTAATAACATAAAAACATTTATTTTCATATTAATAGGGTTTTTTGAAATGAAAATTCTCATATTTAGAAATATATTCTTTTAAAATAAATATGTTATTTGAAATCTACATGTTAACATTGTTCAATGGTCAATTATTCACAATTTTCTAATACAATAATTTTTTTGGGAGAAAATTAAATAAGGTATTAATATATGGTATTTATTATGGTATAAAATGGCCCAAAACTATTATAATAAATTAAATAAAGGAATCCATAATAGAATATATAATTTTACGTTAAAATAATGTATTTTTAAGTTATTTAATTATTTTTTTATCACTTAATGAATCTTGAAAAATCAATATTTTATTTTAATTTGTAAAATTAATAATTTATGAACGTGACTCACTTACACATCACCAATGGTATTATTTATATATTCTTAGTTCATGGAATTGTAAAATAATGTAAACCATTTTTATTAGTGAGATAATATGGGAAAAAAAGTTATTGTTTTTGGTTTTGATTATTTTATCATATAGAATCCAAAACCTATGTTTGGAAATTAATAAAGAAATCATCTCTCTTTTTCTAAAAATACCCACCCAAACTCCCACTCTTATTAACTAAAAACCCATTTAGAACGAAGTTTATATCTCTCTCCCTCTTTAAATACACCCCAAGGTGTTCCTAAGGTATTAATAATCTCATACTTATGGTGATGTATCTTGTATTAAAATATAGTAATTGATGCATGTAAGGATGAGATAGTGGTTTCTTACATCACCCCATATGAAATTAGTGACGTTTTTAACATATAATATAAATTGACATATTTTTTTCATATTTCACTATTCACAATAAATTAAAATATTTTCACAATATATGAATAGTCACCCTAATAATTTTTTAGAAGTGTAGATTCAAAAAATGAAATCCATTTTATGGTAATAATTTTATTATAAAGACAAAAATAATTTTTAAGTAAAATAATTATTTATATGAAACATATAATTGTAATATTATGATTAGTTTTTTAACCAATTAAAAAATTACTTATCCACCCATAAAATTATATTATTATTATAATATAACATAATATTATTTTATAAAACAATTTAATGGAAATATATTTGATTTTAAATATTTAGATTTATCATATAAATAAAATATATATGTTTAAGAAAAATACACACTTAATTTATGATTTTTAAAACATTTATTTATTTTTATAATGTTATAAATTTTATATATTTTAATTTTATGAGATAAATAAATTTTATTTTAGAATCACATATGTTAGACTACTATTCTATCATTTTGGTTACTATTCTTAATAGACATAATACCATTCCAATGGTCATATTACATTTCCAATGGTAAGATTTTTAAAAGTAATATGTGTTCCTTAACTTTTATAAATACCTTATATTTAATTCATTCATAATTAGCTTATATTGTCTCTAATGGTTATTTATATTTTCATTTTCATAAAGAATATTTCATTAGTAATATTTTGTTTCATTTCTACAGTATTTTCTGTGAGTGAAATCATTTTACAAATTGAAATGATCCAAATTTTTATATTATAGTTATCTAATTTTATATTTTTCCCATTATGAAATTTTTAATTCTTATAGATATATTTATTTTTAAAATTTAATGTTCAAGTCAATATAAAAAAAGTTTTTATAACATGTGGTCTTTATGATTTTTATAATACTACATTACTAAATATGACATATTAATATAATCATAATAAAAATTCAATTGATAAAATTTTGGGTTGCTATATTCTTCTCCATTAAGAAACTTCATCGTAGAAATTTGGTTTTACCAACTAAGATGAAAATATATGAGGGTAATTATATTTCATTACTTCATCTAGTTCCCATGTTTCCTCATTATGCTTATGGTTTTTTCATAGTACTTTGACTTTGTGAGTAGTCCTTTTTCATAGAATCATGTCTGTATGGTCAAAGATATCCATAGGTTTCTTCACATAAGAGTGATAATTCTATAACTATACCACCAGTAAATTTAGTTCATATGAGGGATATGTTATATACTTCCTCAAAAGAGATATGCGGGATATGTCATGTACTTGAGATAGGGTTTCTAGGAGTTCAATTCGATTGGCTAAAAATATGATTTGATAAAGAATATCAAAGGGTCTTATATATCAAGGACTTAACTTTCCCTTATTCAAAAATATCATGACTATTATCCATTGAGAAATTTAGAAGATCACTTTATCTAGAACTTCAAACTATAGGTCTCTTTGATAGTTATATATATAACTCTTTTGTCAACATTGAGATTTCTTATTTTGTGGTTAAAAGGTCTAGGCCTTTATACCATTTCATTGACCATTCCACACCCCATAAGCTTTCATTCACAAATATCATCCCAACATGATGGTTTCCAACATCTCTTTCCATATAGGGCTTTTTATGGATCTATTTCACAGCTTGAGTGGAAGTTATTATTACAGGAGAACTCGACCAGATAAATATGTTGAAAACATCTTCATTTTAATTTCATCTAGAAAATTCTCAATATATATTCATTTCTTTGGATTGTCTGCTCAGATTGGACTACGTAGTACAAAAGTTTAACTCAATATTTAGAGAATATTTTAGACTTTTCCTTAAAATACTGGTAAACATTTAATCTTAATCAAATATAATTTATAGCGGTGTTCCATGTAACATCACAACTTACCTAATGTATATCCTTACATGTTTATTGAGTGATATGGCCTCCCAAATTGAAAATTAATGATCAAATTTTCATGTCTTTCAACCATAATCCACATGGTATATTTTAATATTGATTACTCCGTATGACTTGTGGAAAGGGCCAATGCGATTTTATCCGATTTCCATATAGGTATGAGCGATGGTTTTATTATTCTATTATAATTTTTCCTCAATTACTTCACTTGTTAACATACTAGGGTCTTTGATGTATATCCAACAACATCCCCCTTCATATTGTCCCACCAATAGTTCTCGCATAGTTCTTGATGCTTCTTAATTATCTCTAGGTGGATAAAGAATTTCAAGCTATGTGCCTCATCAAAAATACACTACTTTTTCTAAATATTTGATACAAATAATCATGATCAAAATCTTAAAACTCATTATTTATCAATTTTTAAGTCAAATGATTCCCCTTTTCTTATAGCATCCACCTTAATATATTTTTCAACATCACCACTTTGATCATCCTTTATATTATCCAGAATGGGTGGTTGTGAAATCATTTGATATGGGTAGGATATTTTTTATTCCTTTATGACTCTCATGCTCTTCCATTAAAAGTATATTAAGATTTTATCATTCTCAATTATCATCATTGGTAAGGTTTTATGATCCTTTCTACTTATAGAATCTGATACTTCATTAAGCTACCCAGGATGGTAATGGACTAAGTAGTCATAGTCCTTGATCATATCTAACCATGTAAATTGGTTCATAATAAACTCTTTATATGTGAATATATACTTGAGTCTCTTTTATAACAACCCTTCTCACTATTTCATATGTAAAAATTATTTATTACAAAAACATTCACTTAATATAACTCATAATATTGAGAGGTATATTGTCTTTGTGGATTCAGAGCATTAAATAACAACTTAAAACATGAAATACAAATCTTTATTGAAAACATATTTTACATGATGACATCATTCCCTCATACTTCGCATTGCATGGGATTACCAGAGGATATACATAAGAAACGATTAAGCTATAAATACTAGTATGGGGGTAAATGAGGCACAACATGAAGAATAAAATACATGTAAAGAAATAAAAATATAAATGGATCATAATAGAAACATTACTATAAAGGAATGATATAACATGATTATCAAAACATTGAAATTTGGAAACAACTTAAAACATTGCATCATTAACATAATGGAATCAAGAAAACCCATCTACCAACATGGTGAAAAAAATTACTATAAAGGAATCAAGTAAAACCCTATCCCAGCATCATGTATCATGCTACTAAACATTACACAATGCATTGGACCAATTTCATGGAACATTTTCATAATCATTTCAGTATCATGATTAAATGTTCCACATAGATCATAAAATATGGATTCATTCAATGTCATCTTTTATTCCATGTTCAATAAATGTGAAATTCATATGTTAAATTAACTATTCAATAAGTATGTGTGAATAAAGATGAATAACCTTCATATAGGAATGGGTATGGTATTTACTACACGATGTTTTTGGTATGGAAAATTGCTGAGCAATTTTGGCAGCAAAACTGTGTCATATAAAATTCATTAATTGGTTTGATGAGAGTGAAATAGTTAAATCATAATTGATAGATGGGATGCAAATTATGTGGATAATGGTACATAATATCCCAACATGTGAAATGGAATTTAAATTCATAATATAAAATAAATACTTGAATGGAAATGAGGATAGAGAAATCCCTTAGGGAATTTCGACATAGTAACAGGTGGGTTTAAAGGATCATAGGGGGATTAATGGGAGTGAAAAGAAGATAAAAACATGTATAAATAAAATAAAAAGTATGGAGTCATGCAAGAAAATATCCCAAATCAAGAAAATTGAAATTAAAAGGCATGACATATAAAAGGTTCTTGAAGAAAAAGGATAGAGGGAAATCCCTTACGAAATTTTGGCATGGTAATGGGTATATATAGAGGATCTGGGATAGAATAATGATAATGGAAATGAATATATCATTATTTATAAATAAAATGGATAGTAAGGAGAGTATTTATGAACATAACCCAACATATTCAAATTGAAATTGAAAGACATATCTTAAAAGGAGATCTTGATAAAAGAGGAGAGTGTAAGATCCCTTACCTGGATGTGTGATCCCAGAGGCTTGGGGGGGAATTCTTGGGAGCCCAGGGTTCCTTGGGAGGGCTCTGGGGAGTACTGGAAAGAGTTTTTTAAAGCTTAAAAGAGCTTTAGTGATGATAAATTTGTGCTTAGGTAGGATTATATGGAAAATATGGGGGGACTTCTTTATTATTTATGTTTTGGACACTACACACTAAAATATTCAAAACCACAAACCATCCCTTGGTATTTACCATATTGTTTACCAAAGGGGAGTGGTATACATTACTTTAAAATGATAAGGGCCGAAGATATCAAAATATATATCTTTATTATGTGGAGGTGAGTCACAGTTTTAAGGAATTGATTTTAAAATAATAAAATATTTTATTTGTCTTGGAGGATTCACTAAGTCTTTTAAAAATAAATAAAATAAAACTAAAATTATATTATTTTAAAGGAAATACATATATTTTTCTATATATACCTTTTATAGTATTTTATTACAACATTATTGGGTCATTTAGATGTCATAAAACACATAATATATTTTTATGGTATTTAATTTTTAACCAAAAACTCGATTGTCTTAGAAAATTATGAAAAATACATGATTGGATAATTTCAACATCCTAATTCGAAAAATAGTATTCATTTTATCTAAATAATTTTTAATATATGTGAATTTTCATTTTTGAATTAAAAATCGATATTTATTGAAAATTGATGGGTTTTGAAAAAATGGTTTTCAAACCATAATAAAATTTACATTTGACTTCATAATAATTATAAGATCATCTATATTTAATAAAATTAATTTAATATTATTATTATTTTAAAATATTTACTCGTTCAAAAATCCATTAATTCATCAAAATAGATTTCTTAATTGAATTTGAATGTTAACCAAAAATACTATTATTTATTTTAAAATCATTTAAAAAGTATCAATAATAGAATGAAAGTATATTATTTATTCCATACAAAAATATTCATAATTTTAGTGTCTTGATACATATTCATTTATTACACCATCATACACCCTAATTGTAGGGTGTGCAGTGATAGGGATTTCTTGGGGTCTTTTGGTGAACATGGTTAAGGTCGTGATGTTGATGAGCTTGAGATTATCCTATAAAAGGTTTATCTTTTTCTTAAGTTGTTGGATCTCATCTTGGTCTTGTTCTAGGGAAAGTACTAGACATGATATCTCCTTCTAAAGCTCTAATAAATTGGATTCATAGGGTATAATCCTATTGGTTGAGACCATAACTTCCTTTTTCTGTGCCAAAAGGATTTGTTAAAACCCTATATTTTTATTAGTCATGTGATCATAGTTCAATGGATATATTATCTATGGGAAAGATACATAATGGTCATTTTATTCCAATTGTATTTAATAAAACAAAAGGAGTGTATGTGTTTTCTATATCTATAAGTATTTTAAAAGAAATGGAATTTAATTAAAAAATGTTTGAGTCATTACATCTTATGATATTTATATATTTTTCACATCTCGCAATATAGATAATGCATCTAAATCTGTAATGCAGATATCACCACAATCAACTCCTGATCATGCATTGGATAGTTTTTTCAAGGAAATTTCAACTTCCCAGCTGAATACTCTATAAAATTATCATTTTTATTAGAAAAAAATGAATCCATTACTTTATGTGCCACTATATAACATAAAAATATCTCCACTTCAGTATAGTATATAATACCTAGGCCCGAATCACTAGGTCTAAGGAAATGAGCCACAAGATGTCATGTGTGCCTCCTCAAAAGAAATAGGCTACAGACTAGTGACAAGTTCCAAAAGATGTTTTTGGGAGACTATATCCTTTATAATAATTTTCAAAAACCATAATATAACAACATATGAATAATTTAATTAAATATTTTAGTGGAAACTAACATAAAGAAGATTCTATAATTGATGCCATGTTAGGCCGCATAGTATCAAACCAACAGACTTGTACTGGGGAAGGTCAATAAATTTACATAGTACAACTATGAATTTATAAATAAAAAGTGATGTGGTACATTTTTAAAGGATTTCCTAGTTCAAAATCTATCCCAGAACTATGATCTCCAAGAAACCTATCATTGGGACCTTACCCTTCTGTAGTTCCCATGTTATAAATTCTGTAGGTGCACCGAGATACCAGTGTAGGGTGTGCGTAAAAACCAATTTGGAAACCACCAATAAATCATTAACATAAGTGAATATATATATATATATATATATATATATTAATATAGTAATGTAAAGGTAAATACATATAAAATAATACAACCATTTATACATTGATGAATAATGTACTAGACCAACATCCATGAACCCTAACCGTATCTGCTTTGGTTTCATGCCGAAATAATGTCATAAGTGGTCATCTTAAGAAATAATTCATGCTATGTGACTTCATCCACCATAAATAAAAATTCCAGAAATCCTTTAAGGAACAACTACACACCAACCCTTAAGGTAATTTCACCCCCGTGACTCATAGCCACCAACTATCCTCTCAATCATGCATGTGTGGAATTCCCCAACTAATTGAAATATATACTTACACTATGAAATTTCCCATAAACGCATCACATAATCATATATGATCACATAAAAAGGTGTATACCATTCTTACACCATGGTATAATAACATGATAAGATCTATAATTATCTATCCTATATCCAAAGCCATAATTTATTATCCAATTCAACCATGTTTCCCTGCTAAGGGGTTGGATAAATCTGTCAGTTCCCCCTATCAATATGAACAATGAAATAGTGGTTCCATAGGATAGGAAAAAATGTAAATGTAATTCATGAAATAAAAAATATAAATATATATGAATAAGTATTCGAAGGGATATGAAATATTACACATGTATGGAACTACATAGTAGTCATGGCACATAAATTATTTCACATCTATGAAAGGACCATATATATAGTGCGACATAGAAAAGAACATGAATTCTATAATAAGAAATGTCTCATTGGATACCAATGCATTCCCAAAATACGATATCTTGCATGTTTCTCTATAATAAGAACATACACACAAGCCAATCATGTCAACCAACTCCATACAATAGTCCAACACTGATCTATAAATCGATCACGAGTCCTTCAAAATATCCAGTAAGAGATTAATAGATATAACCAACATGGCTTGAATTGATGATAAATTATTGATATAGAATGACAATTGGTCTTCATACTAATATATCTTGCATTCAAGTATTCAACTAGATAAATCAAGCATTTCAAATCCGAAGAGGAGAGGAAGGGAAATCCTAGAGAAAAAATTTAGAGATATCCAAGAGGTTTTAGTCACTGTAAGGACACTTTAGAGTGAGGTTTAGTCCAATAATTGATTGAGGTAAAAATAACCAATATGCATTAATTGAATTTTCCTCAGTGAACCATCCGATGGCCGATGACCGATCATCGGGGGGATGATGTGCCTAGAATAAATGCAAAAATTATACTATGGACACAGGTAGGCTAATGGATTTCAAAATGTTGGATGATGTGATATACAGATATGAAGGTCCCATTACCAGCAGAACTAGAAGGCTAGTGAACCCCATCAGCTAGTTAATGGCCTTTATTCATCAACCATTCTTCCAACTAAGCCTCCATCCTCTAAAACACTAACTCCAAGATCCTTTTAATCAAAGTAAATTCCTCCAAGGGAGATAAAAATAAAATATTAATCATAATTTAAAAAAAAGCATACCATGAAAGATAATAATGTTATAACTCTCCCCTTTTAATAACTTCTCATCCTTGATAAGTGTCTTTAATGATCTTGATTAAAAATCTCGGGCCACTATTCCTAAATATCAAACTCATGCTCCCAAATATCCTCTTTAATCTAACCAAGTTTGTGTTGAACTACTACAAGTGGCACTATTTTCCCTCCAAACACCATCTTTCTCTGGTTAATGTTCGGTACTCGACACTCCATGAATGATTCTTTAGGGTCTATTTCAACATCCTCTCATTCACTCACATGTGTAGGATGATGAATGTACTTCGGAATCTGTGACACGTGGAACACATCATGAATAACTCGATATCATGGAGGATGGTCTAAATGGTTGGATACTATCATAATATTTTTGGTAATATTGAACATTCTTACAAATTACAGCACTATATTTTCATTCTTCTATAAACATTGATTACCCAACGGAGGCGTTACCCACAAGAAAACGTGGTCACCCGGGGAAAAGTTTAAAGGTCATTTATTATGGTCAGTATAAAACCACAATCTACTCTAAGTGGTGATTAACCTCTTCTGGATCAATTAAAATCTCTTAGAGGTCTCTTATATAATAGTCGAACCCATAAATATGGATTCACCATCCTTATGAAAACATAAAGGTGAGTGATATGACCATCAATAAATATCCTAAAAAGGATCCATCTAAAACGATTCTGAGAATCTATTTTTTGTACATGAATTTATTCAAGGCTAGATGATAATATTAATCTTTATCGATGTACAAAACTCATGACCACAACATATCCTCTAGTATCTGTATTTTCCGCTCTAACTATCCATCATTTCTAGGATGATATGTTGAACTAAGTTTCAACTGGGTACCCAAATCCTTTTTTAAAACCCCCAAAAACCATGAGGTAAACATGGGTATAGTCTAATATGATGCTCAAAATTTCTTCCTACAAATATATAATCTTCCATAAACATAACATTACTAACTCATCCATTGAAAAGGTCTCTCATATAGTTAACAAATGTGCCACTTTTTCATCTGATCAACAATAACTTGAAAAATAATCACAACCCCTCGGGGTCCTGAGTAACCTCATTAAAAATTACATCATTACATTATCCCACATATATATATCCACTATTAGTTACTGAAACAAACCGCAAGGATGCTTACGATAAACCTTTACCCAATGTTATTTAGGGAATCTCAAAACAAAACCGGTGATGTCACTCTTCATACCTAGCCACCAAAACATATATCTGATATCATGTATATCTTCCTCAATCTTGGATTCAATACCCACTTCCAAAAATGAGAGGCTCTCAGCATCTCCTTCTTCATGGAAACATGAACTCCAAATTTTCCTTGAATGTAGATAACATCTTTATCATCTAAGTACCACACTGGGACATAATTTCTCCCCACCTTGAAATCATGCATCACTACACACTTAGGATGTGGCTGTTAGATAGAATTTATTAAATAAAATAAATAATAAATGATAAATTATGGCACAAAAGTCTTAAATTCATGATCAGTAGATATATACATTATACCCTCATCCATCAAACTCATCGGACACCATTCTTCCAATGAATCTTGATGTCAAATCTCATGTATCTCTAACGTTTTCTTACAATCAGCATTTATAAATACAATACCTATTCATAGATTAAAACCCATATTGAATTTGAGTTTCTATATATAATCCACCAAAAGACTCTACCTCATATTCATATCATGATGATGGAAGACGTATCTCAATATATTATGGACTATTAAAATGATAAAACTCTCGCCAAATAGAAAATTTCCCTAACACTTCAGAGCATGTACCACAAACACTAACTCCAAGTCATGAGGTATGTTGTGCCACTCATGGGATTATAACTGATGTGACCCAAAAGAAACTACCTAACCCCCTATATCAACAAATATCTAAATCCAATACAATTTTTATTATAGGATACTCCATATCCAATACTAGGCTCTATAAGAATTAAAAATAAACTTATCATCAATATCCTCTTAAACCCTAGGAATCCATCTTCATAATGATCATACTTCTCAAACATCACCACCTTTTTTGACATATTTTTTATTTTTACTATGAAATGGGATATGTCTTGGATAAAATGTAGATAGTTTCCTAGAATAAAAAAGAATATATTTATGTCAAACATGTTTCAGGGATGTTCCCAATACATCACAACCTATACCCGCACAGATTCCACTAAAATCCCTGCCTCAAAAATTGCATGCCCAAGGTACCCAACCTCTAGAATCTATAAATGAAAATTATATACTTTTTTAGAAATTGGATTTTCTATGTGTGTACTCAATAAAACTCAAGGTTCCTAGCATGAATATTTCAAGTCCTTAAATATATCAGGATATCATTTATGAGTTAAATAATGAAGGATAAAACATATTGATGGAAAATTCTATTCATGAGATCCATGAACACCCCATAGAATTTTTCAACCCTAACGTCGTGAAAGAATACTCATATAGTCTATATGTACTCTAAATATTTTTTCTCATAATATCTCTTTATATGATCTATGGTTGGTGGTATCTTTAATGTAGAAAAATCTTAAAAAACCATACGACATTCCATAACTAATCAAATAGATCCTAAATAATGGTTAAGGGGTACCAATTCTTTACCATTACCCAATTAAGATTCTTATAGTCTCTATAGATACATAGAAAACTCTTCAACTTCTTGGAAAAAACATTGGACCACTCCAAGTAGATGTGCTCGGTCTGATAAATCCCTTAACCACAAAATCCTCTAACTGCACCTTCAACTCTCCCAACTCAGTGGGTGTCATATGATAGAGAAGAATAAATATTAGTTACACTCCAGAGATAACCTAAATCTAAAACTTATCTCCTATATTTGTAAGTAGATATGAGAATGAATTTAGGAAAGAAAATTATAATGGTCTACCACTAGAGGGTAGATAGAGGGGGATACTATTGATTCTACTCTGACAGAAAAACCTACTACCTACACTATGATAGCTCAAAAATAGGTTTGGTTTGGTCCCATCAATCATGATTTGATATACTATACATCTATGAATAATAACCTCTCCCATATATTAATTGTGAAAGATACATGTCTACAGTAGCAATTGATATGATATTTATAACTGGTTAATATGTCCATTAAAAATATCACATTGAAACTAGTCATATTTGACATCATGAAGTACCACATATGTCTACAACCAACAATAATTAGGATACACTCAATATATCACTAGAGATAGTCTACTTTTGTTCCTAGGGGTGGTTCAAGAGAGAGAAACTCAAAAGATAACTTAATCGGTAAATCTAGGTCGGAAACGAATTCAAAAAATATAAAATAATTTGAATCTTCTATATCAAATAGATATATAGATAATTTATCCGAAATTAAAACCATTAATCTCACTGTAAAAGGTTCTTCCCAACAAACAATTATAACCTCCTCCATATCATACAACCTATTTTCCTCTAATGAACAACCTTTCCCTAATGGTTCATAATATCTCAATAGTCTCTAGGGTCATTGGTGCCAGAGTATACTACTCGAAACCACTAATTACACAAAAACTCGACCTCCTAGAATATAGACATGGAACCTTAGAATATAAATTCTCAAGGTAACCCAATTTCCACATCAGTGAAATTCCCTCAGTATTTTCACGTAAGATGTACTAAAATGTTTGATAGTTGTAGTACCTGGTAGAGCCTCATCCTACTGAGGAAGTTGAAGAAACCCTACAATAATCTTGCATTCTTTCACCTTTCTATACCAAATTATCCTTTCTCTTCCTATTACTATATGTGGAACTTTCTGTAACATTGGGAATTTCAATCATTGAGGCACTGTAATGATCATACTTCTCAAACATCACCACCTTTTTAGACATATTTTTTATTTTCACTGTGAAATGGGATATCTCTGGGATAAAATTTAGATAGTTTCCTAGAATAAAAAAGAATATATTTATCTCAAACATGTTTCAGGGATGTTCCCAATACATCAAAGCTTATACCCTCATTAATTCCACTAAAATCCCTGCCTCAAAAATTTCATGCCCAAGGTACCAAACCTCCAGAATCTATAAATGAAAATTATATATTTTTTTAGAAATGGGATTTTCTATGTGTGTACTCAAAAAAATCTCAAGGTTCCTAGCATGAATATTTCAAGTCCTTAAATATATCAGGATATCATCTATGAGTTAAATAATGAAGGATTAAACATATGGATGGAAAATTCTATTCATGAGATCCATGAACACCCCCATAGAATTTTTCAACCCTAACATCGTGAAAGGATACTCATATAGTCTATATGTACTCTAAATATTTTTTCTCGTAATATCCATTTATATGATCTATGGTTGGTGGTATCTTTAATGTAGACAAATCTTGAAAAACCATACGACATTTCATAACTAATCAAATAGATCCTAAATAATGGGTAAGGGGTACAAATTCTTTACCACTACCCACTTAAGTTTCTTATAGTCTCCATAGAGACATAGAAAACTCTTCAACTTCTTGGAAAAAAACATTGGACCACTCCAAGTTGATGTGCTCGGTCTGATAAATCCCTTAACCGCGAAATCCTATAACTGCACCTTCAACTCTCCCAACTCAGTGGGTGTCATATGATAGAGACGAATAAATATTAGTTACACTCCAGAGATAACCTAAATCTAAAATATATCTCTTATATCTGTAGGTAGATATGAGAATGAATTTAGGAAAAAAATTATAATGGTATACCACTAGAGGGTAGATAGAGGGGGATACTATTGATTCTACTCTGACAGAAACACCTACTACGTGAACTATGATAGCTCAAAAATAGGTTAGGTTTGGTCCCATCATTCCCGATATGATATACTACACATCTATGAATAATAACCTCTCTCATATATTAATGGTTAAAGAATCATGTCTACAATAGCAATTGATATGATATTTATAACTGGTTAGTATGTCCATTAAAAATATCACATTGAAACTAGTCATATTTGACATCATGAAGTACCACATATGTCTACAACCAACAATAATTAGGATACACTCAATATATCACTAGAGATAGTCTAATTTTGTTCCTAGGGGTGGTTCAAGAGAGAGAAACTCAGATGATAACTTAATCGGTAAATCTGGGCCAGCAACAAATTGAAAAAATATAAAATAATTTGAATCTTCTATATCAAATAGATATATATATATAATTTAGCCGAAATTAAAACCATTAATCTCACTATAAAAGGTTCTTCCCAACCAACAATTATAACCTACTCCATATCATACATCCTATTTTCCTCTAATGAACAACCTTTCCCTAATGGTGCATAATCTCTCAATAGTATCTGGGGTCATTGGTGCCAAAGTATACTACTCGAAACCACTACTTACACCAAAACATGACCTCCTAGAATATAGACATGGAACCTTAGAATATAAATGCTCGAGGTAACCCAATTTCCATTTCAGTGAAATTCCCTCGGTATTTTCACACAAGATGTACTAAAATGTTTGATAGTTGTAGTACCTGGTAGAGCCTCATCCTACTGTGGGAGTTGAAGAAACCCTAAAATAATCTTCCTTTCTTCCACCTTTCTATACCAAATTATCATTTATCTTCCTATTACTAGAAGTGGAACATTCTATAACATTGTTAATTTCAATCATCGAGGACTATAAGCTATATGAAAATATGAAATTACATCTTCCTCTATCTTATTCTAAAAAATTATGGCCTTAGGAAGTACCTATATAAATTTTATCATGTTAACATACCCAAACTTACATATAAGATCTTGGAAATTATAATCTCAAACATAATATCTTTCTACACCACATTCCTAACCAAGAGTGTAAAAATTAATGTAAACACTATAAAATAGGAATAGTAAGCAGAAAATGATATCTTATAACTTTGATGTTATATAAACACTTCTTCTCAATCCATCATTTGCTTGTTTGGAAATAACTGCTCAATGAACAACTATTTGAAGGCAACCCAAGTAAGACCCTCACTCATGATTTCCATTCCCATAATACCCCACCATATTTTAATAGTTAACTGATGCATAAAGGAAACGGAATTCAATCACAATTCGTTATGAGTTTCAACCATAATAATGAATCCCTCGATAATATCAATCCAGTCCTCAGTATCATAAGAAACTAAAGTGTCCTGGATGAATGGTGCGTAATGGAGTTGTAAATCTTGGGAATAGTCAACCATCATCATCTGCACCAGTCCTCCCAATGTAGCTATAGTATTGAAGACTCTAGTTTGGGGTGGGTTTTCCACATGAATCACCATAGTGAGGGTGGAATCATGATCGGGTGCATCCTTCTACATATCTTGTAGCAGAGCTAATGAATCTTCCCTCCTCATATTATTTTTGATTTGTCTTCTAGGTCTCCACACCAATAATCTATATGTCAAAATTTTAAAAAATTAAAAAAATGTTTTTAATACCTATAAAATTGATTTCACAGTAAAGGAAATTATAAGGGAACCACATGGGATTCCAATTGTAAAGTCTATCAAAAAATATATCTATCTATAAGATATAAACCTCCTAGTTCTACCTAAGGATCAAGACTAGACCGCTCTACATGAATGATATATACAATCATATATATATATAACATAACTGAATTCACCAGTTTTACAAATAAATTTCAACATAGATCCATTAAAATAGTAGATAATATAGATGTGTCATCAAACAGATTGCATGAATCAAGGAATTAAATTATAGAAGTACAATTTAGTAAAGAATAGTAATATAAAAAACATTTTATCCTATGTGCCTAACAAGGATTTAGTAATATACATAAATTCAATAAACTATAATAGTAAAATGTACTCAGGATAAAAACAGTAAACCCATAATGGTAACAACAATCCTATCATGGAAACTTGGAGGTCCATTACACATGAGATGGATAGGAAATAGAAACTCCCCTGCTCATGTTTTACACAGCCTGTCTTCTTTTTTTAATGTCGTAAAATAAAAAAGAAAAAATTAATGGAAACCTGATCTCTAATACAATTTTTTACAACCTGACTTGAATCACTGGGACTGAGTTGATGTTCTACATGACCTCATTTGTGCCTCCCCAAACACAAGAGGTTGTTGACTATTGGAAATAGTCTAATGATTTCATGGGGAGACTATGACCTTAGTAATTATATCCATACACCATAATATAACAACATATACGTGTGTTAATAAATCCATAACCTGGGAAATAACATATAAAAGATACTATAAATAATTTCATCTCATTTAATACAATATCAATCTGATGGAACCCTAGCGTGGAAGGTCAATAATTATAATAATTACGGCTGGATATAAATAAATAAATGGTATTTCGGTAGCAAAATAGAGTCTATCACTATACCATAACCATATCCAAACATTGATTTTCTTAGGAACCGTCCACTTGAATCTTTCCATTCTAAAAAATCCTTGGTCATGAAGTCCACATGTCCATTGATATGCCCATAAAGGTATGACTATAGTACCATTAGGACACCACCAATGCATATTTAAAATAATTGAACATGAATGTAGTAGTCCATGCCATTATGGAATGATAAATGTACATAAAGTCATACATTCAATCATATTCCCGATGAACATGTTCCAACTTGGCTTCCATGAACCCTGACCGTACATGCTTCTGTGCTATTCTAGAAGAATTTCAAAAGTGGTCATCACAGGACATAATTCATGCTATGTGACTTAATCCTACATAATGGAAAAATATACGTTTCAATTTTAAGGTATTAATACATGTCCAAATTTAATAGAGATTCAAACCCTAGACTCAAGAATACCTAGTTTTTTATGATGGCACACAGTCATAGCATGATCAAATCAAGGGAACTCTACACATAAACAAAGAAGTTCTCCATTGAAAATTCATGTTGGACTATGTATCCTCTTCTAAAAATTTATGTCATAATCCCCAATATCGAATTAATATTCTTGGATCTAGAACTATCGATCTTGAATCCAGATCTACAATCGATATGTCATTTCATCCAAGATTCTCCTCTAAGAGGATTACTAAATTCATCATGTCCACCTATCATCCTAAAAACTGAAATACTGGTTCCACCAACTATATATAAATCCACATGAAAGGCATATAATATAAATGTTCAATATATCATAATGATTATTCCTCAAGCTATAAAATAATATAATAGTAAGTAATAACATATCAAGGAATAATCTTGGCATATCAAATATTCCGCATCTAAAAAATATCCAAATATATGGTGGGACAAAGAAATGAACAAACAAGAAATACTAAGAAATGTATCATGGGATAACCACATAGTCAATAATACTATATAATTAAAGGGTCTCTATAATTTTTACATACACAAAGTTGAATCCTATTAAACAATGGATAACAAAGGCCCAAGATGTTAAGGACTTCCGACACATTACTCATCAACATCTACTGAGGAATCACACTGAGATCACACCTGAACACCAAAATTCACTAAAACAGTACTCATATATCATAATAGAATCTCTATAATTAGAATTTTAAGAATATATAATTCCATTAGGTGGAATACACATCAAATTACCATAAGAGATTCATTGTTAATAAAAGATCAAAGATTGATCATTGAGAGTTCCCTAATTCTATAGATCCAAGACAGATCATGAAGGTATTGGGGTGAGTAATAGAAGAGGATGCTTTGGGGATTTATAAATTTTCATCAACGGGTCAATGTAACTACTTCATCTCTAATGATACACCTCCTTGTATGAAAACAGAGGATCCAATGTGAAATATTTAAGCACAAAATTGAAACAAAAATTTACCACATTTGATGTGATGTCATGCTTGAAAACTTCTCATCCTCATAAATCATTTCTAGAAATAACCAGATATGGATCCATATAAATCATCCTCAAATTCTTCAGAAGTCTATGGTAACATTGATAATCAAATTTAGAGTGCTGTCATGGATATATAATGATGCCTTTGACACCTAGACGATCACTACAACAACATTCTAGTGATCCAAGAAGAATAAGTTGGATCAAACACTTGGAATTGATTCCTATATCTCAAATAAGAAGGAGATATGGGAGAGAGGCTCTAAAAAGCATGTAGTGAATAGTATATTATATGAGATCCTCCTCCTACTAATATTTTGATGTTCAAAATACTCGAAAATGGATCTGTGGCCTCTGAATATTTATTTCCCACTGAATAATATTTCGAATACTTTATATGACTGATTTAATATGTCATAAATATCATTTATATTTTTATCACTTATAATATATATATATATATATTACAAGATAAAAGTGATCAATTAAATCAAATCATCATTCCCATAAATATTAAATGAATCTTTAATATTAAAATAATATTCATTTGTATAATATTTTTCAATGAATTTAGTTTAAAACTTGTAAACACATTAAATAAATAAATTAAAATACAATTATTATATAATAATATAATAATGAATTTATTTATTACATTGAGATTTTATATTCTCAAACATCACTCAGATCCCATGGTGGGTCCCACCTTTTTCTATACTTCAATTCCATATAAATTACTAATATTTTTTACACACATAGTGTGTGACCATCTAAGAACTTATCTCAATAGTGATTATTACTCTTCATTTTCTAGTATTGGAGTATTGAAAACTATCAAGACCCCTAAAGAGATAAGTAAAAGTCATAGTAATTAAAACCTTTCATGAAAACACATGTTGTCTGATATAATGTTGTTGTCTCATGACATCCTAAAATGTGGGATTCTCACTCTATGTCATCTTACTTTCTTTATTTATAAGACATTAACCTAACTAAAAATAATTATATTCTTCTACCATTTCCATTGATTTGTTAAAGTTGAATCCCTCTGAGTTAACTAGGCTATGGATATTAAATTATTTTATAAGAAATAAATTCTATATTAATTATTTAATAAATAACATACCACCAATGGCTCACCCAATGCAAGATACTTCACCATGATAAGAATTTCAAGAATTTTTCCTTATATCAATGTAAATGGTTAAATATTATACACAGATAATATTCTAATGTCAGAAGACTATTTTATTTTTTTTCATATAGGAACAACCAATGAAACATGTGGTGCTCTTATTGGAGGTTTATTCCTCGTGATATCATCTAATCAAGATCTACAAGTGTTAACTTCATGAGAATAAGTATCAATTCTTATAATCCCCAAGAACATGATAATCAAACATCATTTTTTCCCTTCTAACAAGATGTTACTATAAAATAAGACATATGTTAAATATTAGTGTTATATTATGTTAAGATTCTCATTAAATCCTAGGAACTGCTATAACCTTTTGATACAACATATAATATATGGAACTTCCCATGTAAATAGAATATATATAAATATTAACACTATTATGGTAAGTGTTCATCGTGCATAACTCACTATATACATGATATGGTAATCAAAAATTACTATTCATGTTAGGTCGAAAGACCCCACTTTTACAATAATCCCACATGAACTAGGTCCAACATAAAAAATTATCCTCGTAGTCACTGACATGATAAGATCTTGCTTATATTGTATTGTTTATTTAACCATTGGAAGTACTATGTTTTCACTGTGTGGCTACTATAGTATCTATGACTTCACTCCCTCAAGTAAGACTCCTCAAGAGATTATATCCCAAAGTATATTTTATTTTTTCACTTTAAAAAATTAATGGCATATCTTGTACATGTAGTAGAATTTTTATAACGTATATTATGATAAAACATTACTTAGTAGGTTTGATTCCATGAACAAAACAATTCATTGTGTATTTTACACTACTTCTATAGATTCATCAAAATTCACAACACACTCAATATTTTTAGATATGCTTACTACTATATTGAATCATCTTTTTTTGCTTATTGCCTTAGCCAAACTGTGATATCGTGTCATATTTATCTAAAGGATGAATAGTTTTTATAGTTTCCCTTCATGTATAAATACCAAATAAATTATTTTGTACCCTCTCAAGTATAATTGGATATTTTTAACAATATACCATGAAGTTCTTCTGGATATAACTAATATTTTCCTACCAAATATTATAGTTTTGGTAACATAATATCTTGTACATAGCATGACATATATAAATGATCCCTCATAGAAGTGTTTTTAATTTTACTCACCAATATAATAATCTCGTAGGTCTCAAATATGTCTTCTTGGAGAGATTTATTCCATGTGACAATTTTAAAAATTATTTATCAAATTGTTCCTAATTTTATTTTTAAATACCTTGTAAGTATATCAACTTTTGATATGGTCTATGAACCCCATTATATGTTCCTCATAATATCTTATCCCCTAAAACATTTGTTGATACTTTATTCCAATCTCTAGATAGATTCTTTCATTATGGTCTTAAATAACTATAAAACCAATAGTTATTTTCCATATGTTATCAAACGTACATTACTTGGAAAATAGGGGTTCTCCCACTAACCTACTATAGATATATTTAAAAATTCAATCTATGTTTATATTCAATGATCTGGTTACTTACATAATTTCATGACTGGATTTTAGAAGCTTGAACAAATTTTTTGAATTCTATGGTGTCACCAAATATTTTTAGTTTTATCATATAGACACGTTCCAAGAAAGGAGGTATTGAAAACTGATACCAAATTAAATTACCATTGATCATAGATTCAACAAGTAATAATATAATGGATTTAGGCATAATGACCTTGTACAACCAATCGAGCCATATTAGTACCAATCTTGTACCACCCATGTATTGTTTCTCTTGAATACCACCGCAACATCAAATTTTAAAAAAATCCAAATACTATGCACTTATAATTGGATACATGTAATCTATGTTTGAATTTTAGTTTTTCTTTTTAATCATATATGTTGGTCGGAGTGGACACTCAAGAGGGGGTGAATTGAGTTCCAATTAAAATTTCTGTTAAAATATCGTCTAGTTAAAATCCCCCGATTTATAAAATAAGTTAAACTGTAGTGAACTTATACAGATTGTAAATGTTCACTTATCTTCTCAAAGATTGATTAGATCTCAGTTAGTTTAACTACAAGATCAAACTAACTCTTGAAACTAATATAATGATTTACAATAAGTGTAAACAATTGCTAATTTAACTATCAAAGTAGCTTCAAAATAATTTGGTATTTTAAAGTAATAACAGCGGAATAAATATGATATATGTCGTATAAATTAATCTTAAATAAAAGATGAACAACAGATATAACAAGAGGTTCAGTCTCAATCCGAGACTTAGTCCACTCAAATATATATATAAATTTTATCCAGACCCTGGATCGGGGTTAACAACAGTTTTACAAAACTGTCCAGGCCACGTAGGGACCTCTACCACTATTCGTTGTGGGAAACCAAACAAAGACCAGGTCACACAAGGACCTCTTCGACAGTTGACGTGGGTAAACAAAGGTTAAAAGAATTTGTGTGAGGATTTTGATATCCTTCAGTTCAGTGTAGGATACAGTGTGTGTAAAGATATTAAGAGTACACCACACTACTCGAAGGTTAATAAATAAATCATGTAGAGTAGATAGATGAGAGTTTAGAAAGATCTAGTCATTATCAATGTATCTCTGGACTCGTTGGATTCAGCAAGAATACTTCTGAGTTAGTCTCTGGTTTTTCTGTTGAAAAATAGAGTGTCGTAGTTCAGCTTGTCTTCTTAAGAAGTGAGAAGGATGTATTGATTCGTCGTGTGTTCTTCAGCAGTATTGGATTTCACTCATGAGAGTTCTTTGAAGGTCTTGCAATATCCTTCTTGTTCCGCACAGTGCACTCGGGTGTACGTAAGTTCTTCATTTTGTATATTCAGGTCGTTGTAGTTACATTCTTTTTCTGTACTGAATCTCAGTCTTTCTTATATTCCACAAGTTCTGGCAGTAGTAATGATTCCCTTTTCATAGGTACAAGATATGGTTTCTTGACATGCCAACAACTAACATTAAATTACATTAATTTGACTAAAAACAACAAATATGACCGTTAGAATTATTTAAAAATAATATTTACAAAAGATTAAGAAACAGTGTCACAGTGATCATGGAAACCTTGTCTTCTTCACGGTGTCTGATCACAGTGTCTGGTCACGGTGAGTGGTCACGGTGTCTTAGTCACGGTGAGTCCTTCACGGTGTTTGGCTCACGGTGAGTCCTTCACGGTGTCTGGGTCACGGTGAGTCCTTCACGGTGTCTGGGCCACGGTGAGTCCTTCACGGTGTCTGGGTCACGGTGAGTCCTTCAAGGTGTCTGGTCATGGTGAGTCCTTCATGGTGTCTGGGTCACGGTGAGTCCTTCATGGTGTCTGGGTCACAGTGAGTCCTTCACGGTGTCTGCATACTTAGAAAAATATCTGTATTTGGACTAAGACAGTGATATGCAGAATATGGGTTGTGGTTAATCATTAGAGATAATATATGAGAGAATTGTGATCATGAATAAGACATTTAAAGAGTAATTAACATCTATAAGATTTTTTATTATAAAAACATGATGTGCACTGAAGATCAAGGCTAATTAACAGTAATGAGATTTGTGATCATTAAAACATGATGAACACATGAGGAGTCCAACAATCTCCCCCTTTTTGATGATCACAAATCATATATAGGCAGAATATAAAAGACATGTAATATTAAAGATACTAACATAGAAAAAACATTATAGAACATATACTTCTAGTTTTTCTCCCCCATTTATACTATTATAGAACTGATACCTGTAGGTTTTCTCCCCCTTTTGGGATTATCAAAAAGTAGAGAAAAGGAAATGAAACTTAGTAGTTGTCATTAAACAAAGGATTCAGAATGCAAAGTACAGGAGAATTACAAACTGTAAACAAGCAATGACATCCCATCAAAAAGAAAAACAGTCACTAGACTCTTCAGGGATCCATTTTTTCCTTGCCTTTATCTGCAGCAAGAGCTGGTGCTAAAGTAGAAGAAGGCATAGATGTGGTAGACAATGAGGGTAAGGTTATACCTTCAAAAACAGATGGATCCAAAGTAGGAGCGGTTGAAGATCTAGTCTTAGGATGGTCAAGAATGACTAGACGGATCTAAGAAAGGGCTTGGCTAACTGTCATGGCAGTTGATTCTAAGGCAGGTAGTCCAGGTCTAGAGGGTGCAGTAGCTGGAGCAACTATAGCAGTACTCTGCACATGAAGATATGACTTCAAAAGATTGATGAAATCAGTAATGATTTCACCACCATTCTGCATATCCTTTTCAAAATCATCCTTATTCTCCAGAAATTTGTCCAACAATCTGGTGAACTCTGAAAGTTTCTGAACTTGAGCTTTAAAAGCTTGAGTCACCAGAGGGATTCTCATATTTTCCACAATATATCTAAAGTGATCTGTCATTTCACTTTTAGAGAAAATCTAGGAAATATTCAAATCTATTTTCTTGTAGATCCCTTGTTGAGCATCATTTTCTATCTTAGAATGAATCCTAACCAAGTCCAATGCTCTATCACTGTTCTTAATTACTTCTGACAAAGAAGATAGATCCAAGCCACTGAAGGCATTCTGAAATTCTTCCTTAACTATGGATCTCAGCATAGAATCATCCAAATATGGTGTAGAGGTCTGACCAGAAGCAGGTGAAGCCTTGACAGCTTCGGTTAGAACTTTGAGCTGTTTCAAAACTTTTTGCAGACATCCAGTGTATTCATCTGTAAGCTTATTCAGAGTTTCCACAAGCTCTCTTATGCATTCCAACATCTTGGTGTGACTTTTTCCAATCTTTTCATCAAAAGAATGTATGTAAGGATGAACTTGAGACAAAATATCCCTAGAAAGTAGGGAATCATATGACTTAGGAGAAATAGCAACAGGTGCAGGGGAAGTAACATGAGCAGGCTCTGATCTCAAAGATAACTCATTCTACTGACTTGCTACCATACTTTTTAGATTTGCAACATTAGCACTTAGCAACTTATTCTCTACTCTGACTTCTTGAATTTCTCGGATCATCCTTGGTTGAATATGCAAGATAATATTTTCCAAGAGAATTGATGCATCTTCTTGACTTAATTGAGTCACTGGGCGAGGTTGGGTGGAGACAATTTTCTCAAATCCAGCTAACAAAGTCTCACCAAAAACTTTCAGATCATCTTTGGTTACAAAGGAGTGAAGATCAGGTAAGGATGTAGGTAAGGGTAGAGGTTCAGATTTTGGTTGAGGGTCAGAGTCATCTTCAGACTCAGATTCTGATCGAGATTGAGGTTGGGGCTCTGGTTCTGGTTCTGAATGAGCTAAGGACTTCAGTTGAAATAGAGAAGAAAGATCCATTCCTATTGCAGTCACTTTCTATGACTCATTCACATCATAAAATCTTGGGAACTCGTACCGAGAGTGCACAGAGAAAGTGACAGAAGGTTGAGAAGCTTCAGCAGATCTAGCTTCCACAATATCAAGATTTCGAGTTTTCTCCCCCTCAACTTGTGCTTCCCTTTCAGATTCTTGAGGTTCTGAAACATGGACAAGATCCACAGGATCATCCCTAATCTCTTCAGAAAACTCTTGACTTGCCACCTAAAAGGAAATTTCCATTCTTTCTTCAGCAGTTGGAATAATCTCAGGAACTGATTTTTCCACTGGATAAGCTTCCATACTTGCTTCTTTCTCAACAGAAAGAGTCTCTTCGACAAAATCTACCTCAAAGGTTGCTTACTGTTCTGAACGAGGAAAACCCAATTTCCTTGCAACATTGGGTTGACCTTCTTCCTCATAAAGATCAATTGAAGGATCCTTAGTCCTTTCCTTTTCAACAACAACTTCCTCTCTGTGAGGTATTTCAGTAGGGATAACATCCCTTTCCTCTTCAACAGGAACTGTTTCCATTGGAGGTATTACAAATTCTTCTCTAGGTGGAACTTCAGCTGTTACTTCTTCTTGTTCTTCTTCTTCTGAATACTCATCCACTTCATCTAGTTCCAAACCAATATCATCTAGGTTCTTAGGCCTTCTTGGATAGTCAACAGGATTAAACTTTTTATACAGTTGATCACTATCCTCAACCCATTGCTTTTTTCAGGGATTCTAGACAATCTTCAGCCTTCTGATGATAGGCATGGATAGGAAGAAATCAAGGTCCTCTAATTTTTATTCATTCGGTCTAACCATCCCTTTTGCAACTAACATCGCTGAAATCATCCTTGAATAAAACAGGGAGGTGGATTTGGAATTTAATTTGATCAGATCACAGATATGGTTGATAACATACTTACACAGATTGATCTTATGGCCATTCTTCAATAGGTGAATCAGGAACACATCCTGATACTTCATCACAAAAAAATCTCCTTTTCTTGGACTAACCAAATTCTGAATGAACGTGAAGAGAAGTCTTGTCTCCCCATCCAGTTCAGTAGCTATGGCCCTTCGCTTGGTTCTATTTCCAGTTAGATTTTCCAAACCTGTTTTCAGGTCAAAGATGTCAGTTGTTGGAGGAGGGTCTCTCTGGTAATCTTCACACACTCCTTCATGTGGAATTCTTAGGCATGCAGCCCACAGCCTTGAAGAGAAAGAGCACTTCTGACCATCGATCTAGCTGGTCACCAAAAAACATTCTCCAAACTCAAAAAAGAACATCACATACTGATAGAATTGAGATAAAAGCCTCGGGTAAATCGGTCTGTTCTGTCCAGTGTACCATTCAAGCCATCCTTGTTCTTTTAAAACTTTCAAAACTAACGATATGCTAGATAGAAACCATTCAGGGAAAACCACTTTTTTAGGTACAACTGTATGGCTTACCAGGTTTCGGTTTAGAGGTCCTTCGAGAGATATCCTCGGTATCCTCTTTTGTTTCTTAGAGCAGCGCTTCTCAGACGAGGGTGAAGATGGACGCTTCATCCTTGGCATTCACTAATGGTTTGGGCAAGAGGGAAGAGAAGGTTTAGGAGAGAATTCAGGTAAGGAGTCGAATGAAACCCTTAAGTTTTATTATTTGGGAATGTCAAACGTCATAAAAACACAAACACGGGAAATCAAATAGTGGTGAAATAAAAATTACCGCGATACGGGTAAAAAAATAAAAATAAAATTAATTCTCATGGTGAGATTGTGAGTAGGTATTACGGTGAGACAGAAAACTAGTCATCACGGTGAGACAGTTTATAGTCATCATGGTGAGACAGTGAGTTTTCAAACTGTGAGCATAAAACAGTAACTTAGAAACAGTAAGTATGAAACCGTAAGGTAAATATAGTAAAGTATTAAACATTAAGATCAGTAAGATATTCATTTATGGTTAATCATACCAAGATCACGTATGATGTAGTCTAATCTTTCATAATTTAATGGTTTAGTGAATATATCAGCAAGTTGATATTCAGTACCAATGAATTCTAAAGTGATGTCACCTTTTTCATAGTGACCCCTCAAAAGGTGATGTATTACATCAGTATGTTTTGTCCTAGAATGAGAAACAGGATTCTTAGAAATATTAATTGCACTTGTGTTGTCACAATTTATTGAGACATGTCTGAATTGATATCCATAGTCTAGTAATGTGTGTTTCATCCACAAAATTTGTGCACAAAAACTTCTAGCATCTCTGTATTCAGCTTCTACAGTTGACAATGCAACAAAATTATGTTTCTTACTACACCATGATACTAGTGACTTTCTTAAAAGATGACATGTTCCAGAGGTTCTTTTTCTATCTAGCTTACATCCACTAAAGTCATCATCATAACAACAAATTAATTCATATGATTGTCCTTTGGGATAGAACAGTCCTAAATTGGGAGTATGCTTGAGGTATTTGAAAATTCTGTTTACAGCATTTAAATGTGACTCTTTAGGGTTTGCTTGAAAACAAGCACACATACACACACTAAACATAATATCAGGACGACTAGCAGTCAGGTAAAGTAGACTTCCAATCATTCCTCTATAAGTGGTTTGATCAATAGATTTACCATTTTCATCAAGATCCATCTTAGAGGTGGTACTCATGGGAGTGTCACTACTTTTTGTGTTGTCCAATCCAAAACGTTTTAAAATATCTCTAGTATATTTACTTTGATTTAAAATAATTCCATCATCATTTTGAACGATTTGAAAACCAAGAAAGAATTTATGTTCACCCATTAAACTCATTTCAAATTCATTTGCATCATTTTATAAAAATCAGTACATAAAGAATTTTTAAAAGATCCAAAGACAATATCGTCAACATAAATTTTTACTACTAAAACATCTTTTGAAATTATTTTTATAAAAAGATTAGGATCATCAATTCCTTTTCTAAAACCTTTATAAATTAGAAAAGTACTTAATCTATCATACCAAGCTCTTGGAGCTTTCTTTAAACCATATAATTATTTTGATTGTTTGAAAATATGATTTGGAAAATGAGGGTTTGAAAAAACAGGTGGTTGTTCAACAAAAAAAATCCTTAGTAATATATCCATTTAAGAATGCACTCTTGACATCCATTTGATATATTTTGTAATTTACATGTGCAGCATAAGCAACTAAAATCATAATAGCTTCTAATATCTCTACTGGAGAAAAAGTCTACTCATAGTCAATACCTTCTTCTTGACTATAGCCTTGTGCAACTAGTCTATCTTTATTTCTAACTATGTTTCCGGATTCATCTACATTATTTCTAAACACCCATTTTGTGCCTATTGTGAAAGTGTCCTTAGGTATTTCAACAAGATTCCAAACTTAATATCTTTCAAACTGATTGAGTTCTTCTTGCATAGAAATTACCCAAAATTCATCATTAATAGCATCATCAATGTTTTTAGGTTCAAGCTGTGACAAGAAGGCCTGATGTTCAACCTGATTTCTAAGAGAATCTCTAGTCTATGTCCCTCTATCAATATTTCCTACAACAGCATCTAAATGATGATTCTTTAGAATTATAGTTGATCTAGTAAAGGTAGGACTAGAAATTTCAAGTTCATTAACAGGTTGGGAATCAATAGAAGCAGGTTCTGGAAAATTTCTAGAACTGGTTGTCTTTATAGCAGGTTCATTTTATTCGTTATTAAGGTTCAGGACAGAGAGATCATCTTCAGGATTTTCAAGAGATATTTTAGGCTCATGTAGATCAGTTTCATCAAACATGATGTGAACAGATTCTTCCACACACTTGGTTATCTTATTGAAAACTCTATAGGCTTTACTAAAAATAGAATAACCTAGGAAAATACCTTCATCACTCTTGGATGCAAACATGTCAAGATTATCTTTGGTATTAAGAATAAAGACTTTGCAGCCAAAGACTTTGAAGTAGTTAACCTTGGGTTTCCTATGGTTCCACAACTCATAAGGGTTCCTCTTAAGAACAGGTCTGATTAAGACTCTATTGATAATATAAAAAGCTGTATTTACAGCTTTATCCCAAAAATAAACAGGTAGGTCATAATAATTAAGCATGGTTCTGGCAATTTCTTGCAGGATTATATTCCTTCTTTCTACTACACCATTTTGTTGAGGTGTCCTAGGGGCAGAGAAATTGTGACTGTAGCCATTGTGTGAGCAATAGGATTCAAAATCATGATTCTCAAAATTGCGACCATGATCACTTCTCAATGATTTAATCTTTAGTCCACTAAGGTTATCTACATATTTAGAGAATTTAACAAAGTAAGAACAAGATTCACTTCTGTGAGCTAGAAAATATAGCCAAGTATATCTAGAAATTTCATCTACTAAGACATAGACATAGTGCTTCCAATTTAAGCTAGAAACTCTAGATGGTCCAAACAAATACATGTGAACCAACTAGAGAGGTTGAGAAGTTGAGACTTCTTTCTTTGGTTTGAAAGAGATTTTTTGTTGATTTCTCTTTTGACATGGATTACAAAATTTTTCATTTGGAAACTCAAGTTTGGGTAGGTCTCTAACTAAGTTCTTCCTAGTAAGTTTTCTAACTGAGTGTATATTGCAGTGTCCTAATCTTCTGTGCCAAAGCCAGGACACTTTATGAAAAGCATTTAAACAAGTAATATTTTGCATGGCTAAAGAATTTAAATCAACAGCATAGACATTTTCATTTCACAGGGCAGAAAATACTAAAGCATTTTTAAAATTAAAAACATTGCAAGAATCATTTTCAAATTTAACATTAAAACCATCATCACATAACTTAGAAATACTTAACATATTATATTTAATTCCATCAAAAAATAAAACTTTAGAAATTAATACTGAGTCAGTGTTACTAATCTGGCCTAAGCCGATGATTTTCCCTTTAGAATTGTCAGCAAAGGTGACAAAACCTCCATCAATTCTGACTAAGCTTTTAAAGCATGAGAAGTATCCAGAAATATGTCTTGAACATCCACTGTCCACGTACCAGGTCTTCTTATAGGATCTCTTTAAGCTGGTTTCCTACAAAACATATTTATATAGGAAATGATTTTGGTACCCAGATCTTCATGGGTCCAGACAGGTTAGCAATCATAGATTTTGGTACCCAAATTTGTCTTATGGGTCTCATAAAATTTTTAGAATCAACAGACATTGAAAGATAATCCTTATTAAATTCATAAATATGAATATAACTATTTTAAGCATATAAATGTCCAAAACTAGAATTAGCAGTATTCTATCCAGATTTAGGAATAAATCTATTCTTAGTAAACTGTCTCTGTCCAGGTTTGTAGCCTATTCCAGTAGTGTATTTTGGTGCAACTTGCTTTCCTAGCATTTGAGTTAGTGTATCCTTTCCATTTGTGAATTTCCCTAAATCCTTTCTGAGTTTCTCATTAGACATTTTTAGTTCAGTGTTCTACTTTAACAGTTGATCATTTTTCTCTTTTTCGATTGTATGTTCAGTTTTACAAGTAGTAGTGAGAGCATGTTGTTTCTTTAATGATTTTTATTTTTCCTTATGTTCATTGCATGTATCTTCTAGCATATTACAATATTCAAACAATTCCTCACTAGTCATGTTTTCAAAGTCAGAATCAGATTCTGCACTATCTTTAGAATAATATGAATTTAAAGCAAGAGTATCTAAGTTTACCTCAGATGTGTTTTCCATAAAGAACATGTGTTTCCTTATTTATGGTTTCTGTCTCAGAAGCTTCAGATTCACTGGAGCTATCCTTAGAAGCGCTCCAAGTATCCTTCATAGCCTTTTTAACTTACTATCCTTGTAATCATATTTTTTCTTGAATTTGAGATTTGGTCAGTCTGCTTTAATATGTCCTTTTCATTTACACTCATAACAGGAAACTTCATCACTTTTATCTGGCTTTTTCCAATCCTTCTTCTAATGTCCCTTATTGTCATACTTTCCTTTGTAATTTGATTTTCTGGAGAATTTCATCTTCCGATAAAATTTATTAAACTTTCTGGCTATCTGAGCCATTTCAGCATCACTATCAGAGTCTGAGTTTTCACTGGTTGAACTGTCAGTAGGTAGTTGAGATTTATCTTTGTCCTTTCTCTTTGAAGTAGTAGTCTTGAAAGACACTGATTTCCTCTTAGGTTTATCATCTTCCTCTTTATTCACCTTGAGTTCTTTCTCATACATCATATTCTTACCAATGATTTCTTTGACAGGTAGAGAAGCAATGTCACATGACTCTCTGATTGAAACAGATGTGCCTCTCCATCGGTCTAGTAAACATATCAAGATTCTCATAATTTGTTCCCTTGCTGGAACATCTTTTCCAAGTGAATTCATTGTATTGACTATCTCATTAAACCTGAGATACATGTTATAAATAGGCTCATCAATTTTCATTTTAAAATTATCATATTTAATAGTATAATTACTTAATCTCATTTCATTAACATTGTTGGTTACTTCATGAGAAACACCCAAGGTATCCCAAATTTCAAAAGCAGTTTTACAAGAAGAAATTCTGTTAAACTCTTCATCTCCTAAAGCACAATACAAGGCATTCATGGCATTGCAATTATTATTATAAGCAGTCTTTGTAGGTTCATCCAAAGTGGATCTATCAGTAGTGGGAAGTTTATATTCGGAATCTATGGAAGTCCAAATATCAAAATCTATGCTTTCTAAATGAATTTTCATTTTAAGTTTCCACTGAGCATAGTATGTACCATTGAAGAAAGGTGACATGTTAGTAGCAGCACCCTCTAGTCTACTATCCATACCTAGATTTTAGAAAGAAAATTTAAAGAGATAAAAATTTAGAACTAACAAAAATTTAAGATCTTTAAAGATGAAACTAAAATCATCGTTGAAAAATAGAGTATTTCAAAAATATTTGAACAAAAAACTAATCCTCTGATACCAAATGTTGGTCGGAGTGGACACTCAAGAGGGGGATGAATTGAGTTCCAATTAAATTTTTTGTTAAAATATTGTCTAGTTAAAATCCCCTGATTTATAAAATAAGATAAAATGTAGTGAATTTATACAGATTGTAAATGTTCACTTAGCTTCTCAAAGATTTATTAGATCTCAGTTAGTTTAAGAACAAGATCAAACTAACTTTTGAAACTAAAATACTAATTTACAATAAGTGTAAACACTTTCTAATTTAACTATCAAAGTTGCTTCAAATTAATTTTGTATTTTAAAGTAATAGTAGTGGAATAAATATGATATATTTCGTATACATTAAAATTAAATAAAAGATGCACAACAAATATACCAAGAGGTTCAGTCTCAAGCCGAGACATAGTCCTCTCAAATATATATATAAATTTGATCCACACCCAGGATCGGGGTTAACAACAGTTTTACAAAACTATCCAGGCCACGCAGGGACCTCTACCACTGTTCTTTGTGGGAAATAAAACAAAGACCAGGTCACACAAGGACCTCTTCCACAATTGACGTGGGTAAACAAAGATTAAGAGAATTTGAGTGAGGATTTTGATATCCTTCAGTTCAGTGCAGGAGACAGTGTGTGTAAAGATATACAGATTACACCACACTTCTCGAAGGTTAATAAATAAATCCCGTAGAGAAGATATACAAGAGTTTAGAAAGCTCTAGTGATTATCAATGTAGCTCTAGACTCGTTGGATTCAGCAGGAATGCTTCTAAGTTAGTCTCTGGTTTTTCTGTTGAAAAACAGAGTGTCGTAGTTCATCTTGTCTTCTTCAAAAGTGAGAAGGATGTCTGGATTCAGCGTGTGTTCTTCAGCAGTATTGGATTTCACTCATGAGAGTTCTTTGAAGGTCTTGCAATCTCCTTCTTGTTCAGCACAGTGCACTCGGGTGTACGTAAGTTCATTGTGTTGTATATTCATGTTGTTGTAGTTAAATTCTTTTTCTGTACTGCATCTCAGTCTTTCTTATATTCCATGAGTTCTGGTAGTAGGAATGATTCCCTTTTCATAGGTACGAGATACGGTTTCCTGACATGCCAAAAACTAACATTAAATAACATCAATTGCATTAAAAACAACGAATATGACTGTTATCATTATTTAAAAAAAATATTGGCAAAAGCTTAAGAAACGGTGTCACAGTGATCATGGAAACGGTGTCTGATCATGGTGTCTGGTCATGGTGAGTGGTCACGGTGTCTGAGTCACGGTGAGTCCTTCACGGTTTCTGGGTCATGGTGAGTCCTTCACGGTGTCTGGGTCACGGTGAGTCCTTCACGGTGTCTGGGTCACGGTGAGTCCTTCACGGTGTCTGGGTCACTGTGAGTCCTTCACGATGTCTGGTTCACGGTGAGTCCTTCACAGTGTCTGCATACTTAGAAAAATATCTGTATTTGGACTAAGACAGTGATATGCAGAATATGGGTTAAGGTTAATCATTAGAGATAATATATGAGATAATTGTGATCATGCATAAGACTTGTAAAGAGTAATTAACATCCATAAGATTTGTTATTATAAAAACCTGATGTGCACTGAAGATCAATATTAATTAAGAGTAATGAGATTTGTGATCATTAAAACATGATTAACACATGAGGAGTCCAACAATATATTATTTCAATTTACTTCTTACTTCTAGGATTCATTATTTATAATGAATAGTTTATTACCTATCATGGTTAATAAAAAACCACCATTATGGTTTCATCCTTCCAATAGAGTATATGTCTCTAGAACATTTCTTTTGTTATATTTCTTGTAAAACTTATTCCCATGCCAACTAATTTTTTATCTCTGATATTAAATAATCCCAATTAAATCATTCTCACATAATATCACATATAAATGTGCACCTATTTATATAAATATAGTCAACTAATTTACTAAAAATGTTAATTCATAGGTGTTTATATAATATACTATACGAATTTTAGGATACTAACAGGGATGCACTTTGTGTTTTTCTTGATGCAAGTTTTTTTATATCATTAACAAACAACTTTCATATAAACATATGTTATTGTGACATGATGGATTTATATCATACTATAACTCATACTATATCCATTTTAACCACAACTTTTATATGGTTATGTGTTAACATAACTATTTGTAAAGCATGTCTGAAAAATAATGGAAGTTTCTAAAATGTTTATTACTTTTAACATTAATTCTCCTTCCACATACATTATGACTCTAAGGTGAATAAAGAAATTAACATTTTGGAATTATTACACTATGTATTTTAATGATCATTGTTTTCATGTAAGACTCGTCATCAATACACTTTTCCAAAATCATAACTTTAATGTTAATAATGAAGTGTGAGTTGAGGAATAAATCCACTCTACATATCATGATTGATGAATACTTTTTCAATATATTTCTTCAATACACGGTCCCAAAGTCACTCATATCATTTATCCATGAATTTTTTATACTTAAATTTTAAATTACTTAATACCCTTAAAATAATTGTATGATGTATTATGTTTCCACTAGATTTTTAATGGAATATGTTATCCTCTATAAATGAACTAATTTTGAAAGCTTTAAGGATTTTGATTATTTCTAAAAGCTTCATTGTCTAAAACTGAAAATAAAATTTTATCAATAATATTAAGTCCTTTAACACCAAAGTTTATAAAACCAAATATTGGATATCCTTGATATCTATTTAGTTTTACTATTATAATAGTTATCTTTCCACATGTAGGTATAAATGAGTCTTACCTTTTATGTTGACTATTTATTACTAACGATTCAAGAATTAATGAACAATTAGTTGAGTATCAAACTCCACAAATAACATTCTTTTTTAGTGATACTTAACAAAATATCAACTAGAACCAATATGAGTAGAAATTAGAAACTGTGCACTTTTCACAACTGACTTATGAATCACCCTTTCTCCACTTCATAGAGAACACTATTTACATATTCTGAACTTTTTATACCTACATGGTTACTATATTTAGATTAACTTACATGGTGGGTATATTTTATTCAATACTAAGGATGTAAGACAAAAAATTCAAATACCATGATGAATATACACTAAGTTGAATCCTCTTGTTGACTCTACATAATTATAATGCATTTATTCTTTTATTGGATTATCTTATTACATGAAAAGAAAATAACCTCATGTATTATGATCAACCTCTTTTACCTGTAGGATATTGCGAAAGTGCCATTATAATGACACTTTCAATTATCCTTTTCACCTTTTATTTTATCTTTTTTCACAATAAGAACTAATGATTAATCTTTAGTTATGTTCTTATTTTCATAGAAAACCATACCCAAAAGGCAATTAAGTGTTTTCTTCATTTAATTTTGTTTTTTAATCGTAAATAAATAGATAAAGTGGGTCAAAATGATATAATAAAGTTATTTGTTGAAAGATCATTAAAAATATTTAAATTTAAGTGTATTAAGTGTAATAATCACCCCATTCATTTCTCACTTCACTTTCTCCACGCAAAACTGTCAAAGATAAGACAATATGTTTAATTAATCAATCTCATGATGTTGTTTCCACAACTAATTGGACATTGATTATATAAATATGGTGTAAATGTCAAATGATTTATAAATGATTCTCATGCATGAATATTTCACAAAATCACTTTTTGAGGTGTCATAATAGGTGGTGGGGACCCTTGCACCTAATCGTTCATATAGCATAGTACATTGCATACGAATGTGTGCTATATTTTGAAATTCATACTGGATAGGAAATATTATTTTTCAATATTTTATCATAATATATCAAATGTATTACTCTCCGTTTTCTAAAAAAACTACATCTCGTATATTAGTACTTTATATTGATGGAAGATTAGAAATTAATAATTTATTAAATCATTAAATATCCCTCATTGTTTAATCAAGCCACAATATCCCCCACTATAGGGCTCATAATATTCATTTTCTAGTGTATTCTAGTGGAAAGTATCTTTAAAACACCTCTTCATAGTACAAGATATTTATACAACACTAATTGTAATATTTTAAGGTATTCCTTTAACATGCTACCCATATTAACCCACAACTCCTAAAATTGTCGTGTGAAGTCCCAACTGCTAGAAATTCTAATCCTGAGTTACTCAATGATTTCCCACTAATGTTACAGCAATATATACAAAGATACTTCATTTCTTCCATGTTTAGTTAATTCAACCCATCAATTTTATAATAATTTCATAGTAGTAGTAGGCACCCTCAACTAGGGATGATAAGTACCCCTTACACCATGTTTTGTTCAAAATAAAATGATTAAAATATTTATATCTTCATATTTATATGAGTATTTTATTATTTATTGATGAATTAATTCATTTTATATATAATATACACATATGATGTGATGACACTCATGACTAACTATGCTATAAATAGAAAAACATTCATCATGTTTTTTTTCTTTATCTATGCATTAATTATTCATTATATTATGTGATTTTGTATACATGCATAATCAAAAATAATAATAAATTATGAATAAATTAAATTAACCGCATGATTGATCTAGATCATTTTGTATTGTATGTACAACTTATGCACAATAAATCAACCATTACCCTAGGGGAAAACACTTTATTTTTTTCTTGAATCATATCACAACTCGTACCTCAGTAAAATGTATCCATGAAACATCTAGAATACCACTTTCTCTCAGTGTGTTCACTGTATTTGTTCATCTTCATTATAATACATGAATACTCACATGTTGGTAAGGTGGTCTCGTGAATGAATAATAGACATGGAACACAACTCTCTTGGATATGCAAGCCCTTATACATAAAAATGACAATGATGGATGATGAACATACTCTCTAGTTAATTAATTAATTAATACAAAACAACTACATTAAATGATTAAATGTATTATTAAATTCAATATACACATTTTATGGTTGATTATTATGATTATACTACATGCTTATTAAATGTGAAATAAAACTTAACTTTTTGATAAATAAATTTTTTAGTGGAATTAAGTGAATTAAGTGAATTAAATTAATTAATTTTAATTTTAATTCAAACACAATACTAATTCGTCCGAATTGTTTTTATTAAAAAAATTATAACTGAAATTTTGAAATATACATATATTTTTAGATTATTTGTTCATGAATATCGATTATCCTAGATGGGAGGTGCACATTAGGCAGGGTGAGGAAAGAGGCCGGTGGGGTGGGTTGTGTGAGATATCAGTGGATGGGAAACCAACAATGCGATACCAAGACGTGGTGGGGGCCAAGTTCTAGGAACTCCAAAAAAACTATTATATTTATTTTTTGGTAGACCATCCCATCCCTCATCACTTTCTTTAATTTTTTATGTTTTTTAGATCAAAATTACAGTCTTCCCTTTAATGTATTTAGTTTATTTATTTATTTATTTCTAAACTCAAATATAGCTAATCGATCCCTAGTTGTTTATTCATTGAAATGTTTTCAATCTTATTGCTATAGGGATTTCAATTTTTTTACGTACACATATGTTTGAAGTATCATATTATTAGAAATAAATTTTTTAGACACCAAAATTCTAGATGGATTATGTGTTCAATGTAAAATAATTAAACTAATTCCACTGAGTAAAATTGGCATATATATATATATATAAATATATATTTTTTCTTAAAATTTAAACCCACTAGAACAAATTTGATATGTCCTTTGGTCTTTAGATGCCCATATCTCGTCCATCAGATATTTTATTGGATCTAAATCAATGGTTATGTGAGTGTTGTGAATTCCTTTTAAAATAATTTATTATAAGTTTAATTTTTTACTTGTCTTAAACTATCATGAAATCACACTAATACATATTGAAGGTACTACGGTGCATAGAAGAAGTGGATGGGTTGATCATTTAAATTTTTTCATCAGATCTATTAGACTATGTCAACACTTGTGATATGTATCCCGGTACAAAATCTAAGGATCCTAATTGATGTATTTAAGAATAAATGTAAAAAAAATATTACATCATTTGACCTGAATCCACGCTCAAGAACTACACATCATTGGAAATTGTTGCTCAAAGGAACCAATGATAAATCCCTCTGGATCATCCACACATGCTTCAAAAGTATGTTTGAATGTTGATTTCGAAATAATGGATGATATTAAAGACATTTTATGATTCTCTAAGACACCCTTCTGGTCTCAATAATGTTTTTCCATCGATTTGAGATGAATAAGTTGGATCAAACACTTGGATCAGATTCTTCTCCCTCTAGGTAGTTGGTGAAAGGAGAGATAGTATCTCAAAATCATGAAGTGAATAATACACTATATTAGAACCTTTTATGTTATATATTATAAGGATTAAAATACCTAAAATAGCTCTCTATCCCTAGGATATTTATTACCCACTAAATATCCTATAAATGACTTCGTATGACTAATTGAATGAGTTGAAAATATTTTTTATATTTTTTAACTTAATTATAATATAATAAATACATTATTTGATAAAAAATATCCATTAACTCATCTCATTATTCCCACAAATATTAATTGAAACTTTTATATTAAAATGATATTCATTCATATCATATTCTCCACGTATTTACTTTATGTTTTATAAATAAATTTAATACATAAATCCAAATAAATTTATTCTATACTCAAATAATAATGAATTTATCTATTAATGGAAGATCATATATTCACAAACATCAATAAGACCCTTTGGTGGGACCCACCATATCCTATACTCATATTCATTATAATAGGATATACTTTGGAATATTCTTAGTGTGAGACCTTGTAGGACCTTAGCTCAATAGTAGTGAATATTATTCACAGACCAGGAGTAGAGTCATGAATCCCTTAAAAGACCCTAAATAGATAAGTAAAATTTATAGCAATGAAATACTTTCCTAAGAACTCATGTCATGTGATATAATCTCCTTTATTCACAATATCTCATAAATCAAGGAACTCACTTCATTTCATCTTACTTTTTTGCTGTATTGTTTATTGAACTAACTAGATGGGCTTTCCTTTTTTACTATGGCCATGGTTTTAGTTAAGGTATTACCATCTGGGTCAACTAGGCTAGAGATATTAATTCCATTAAAAAGAAACATATTCTATCTTGATTTTTCAATCAGTTCCACACCAATAATCTCTCATCCAATGCAATATACCTTACCACAACATAAATTACATGATTCTTACCTTGCATAAAAGTATAATATTAAATATTATACACTAAATATAATATAAATTCATGAGACCATTACATGTTTTTTCTTATTGGAATAGAAAATAACACCTCAAAAACATGGAGTTCCTATCGGTGGGTTAGTCCTCACAATATCATCTACTCAAGATCACTATGTGTGGAATTTATGATAAGATGCATCAATGATTATGATCCACCACCACATGATATCATACATCATCTTTGTCATGTTATCATGATGTTTCTACACCAGATAACATATGTTTGAGATTAATTTCATAGTATCTTCAGGTTCTCATTATAGCATAATAATTTCTATTAAAATTTGATACAAAAACATATATGGAGATTATCATTTAAGTAGTTTATATAGAAATATGAACCCTATTATAGTATGTTTCCATCATGAATGACTCATTATATATATAATATGGTAATTAGAAAGTATTATTCAAGTTATGTTTGGGGAACCAAGTTTTATATATGATGTATAAATCAATCATGAATCCTCCATTATATCTAGTTAGACATTCATTGATCTATCCATCATGGATTGAATCCAATATCAATTATAGATAAAGAAGGTGAATTAGTCTTAGAAATTATATATTTTACCTTGATTTATTCCACCAGATCGATCTATACTTCAAGAACCCAAGAGGATAGAAAGATGAATCCTTTAGTGTGAAGGGATATCTCTCAAGTTGGGGTTGGTCACATTAGGTAAGGGTTAGGGAAAGAGTGTGTTTAATAATCTATTTAGGAAAAATGAATAAAAAAATTAATAGAATTTTCACTTGGGAACTATCGATGGGCCTGTAGAACCATCAGTGGGACAGTGATTGGCATCTGGCCGACTGGTGTACCTAGGAAGCATGTAAACATTCTACCATAGACAATAATGGGTTGGTGGCTTTCTAGTGGCTAGCCAATGACTTCACACCATCCATATGATTATATCTTTAAAATTCTAGGTCTCAATTCTAAATTGTATCCTGCTAATCCTAAATATTCTATGTCACTAACTGTAACACTATTTCACGCATTGAAAAGACCTCCAATGGAGAAAAATATATGATATTACATTATTTTAATACAAAGGTATCTTGAAATTTAAGGACCTTAAAATCACCCCTAATGAAATCGCATCCACAAGAACTATAACTAGTGGTCCTGGTCATGTTGATCAGGATAGTGTTCTTGAAAATTAGAATCATACTCCCAAGTGTCCAATTAAATATGACCATGCTTCCATAGAACTCTGATAAGTGGCACCATCTTCTATTACAACACCTTCTCACTCTAGTTAATGACCCTCACTAAGTGTTCCATGAATTATGACTCATAATCCATCTATATAACCTCCCATTTTTTTATAAGTGAAGTACTGGGAATGTACATTTGAAGTTGAGATACATGGAACACATCAAGAACACCTCGATACCATGTTTGAAGATCGAATTAGTGGGCCACAGTCACTATATGACTGGTACTCTTGGAAGGGTCCAAAAAATCTTGACTATAGTTTTTCTTTCTTCTATAACATTCCATTCCATCATTGAGGAGTTACCCATAAGAAATATTGGTCTCCCTTGGTGAACTCCAAATTTCTTGTGCTATTGTTGGCATACAATCTCCATCTACTATAAGGAGTGATTAACTTATTCGGGATCAACTATGATGTCTTGGAGGTCTCATCTAACATACTATTCCCCAGAACTACTACCCCATAAGCCTCATCAAAACATACTGGTGAGAGACACAACCAACTATAAAGAGACTAATAAGGTGTATATGAATTGAATCCCAAAAACTTTTATTATATAGAAACTCAACCAAGGTTTAATGATCATTATAATATCTACTTATGTCTAAAATTCATTCCAATAGAATATCTTTAAATATATATATAATACTCTCTAAATAGCCATTATATTTTATATTATACATCGTTCTTAGTATCAAATAGATACCCAAAGGATTCTGTAAGCCCTGCCAAAACTATGATGTGAAATTCATGTCCTTATCTAGCATCATCCTCAAAGGAACTCAGTTTAGGGATAAAATATCTCCTACATACATTGTTACAAACTCATCAAATAAAAGTGTATCTCATATTTGTAAGAAATTGGGCACTTTCCTTATATAATAAACTATCACCCAAATAAGATCACGACTCCTTATGGTCCTAGGTAACCTTATCACGATGTCTATCATCATGTTATTCCAATTCTATAAAGGTACTAAAAGTGATTGAAGAAAACCACTTGGATGTTAATGATTGGCCTTTAACCTCTGTTAGTTAAGTCATTATGAAACAAAACTGGTGATATCTCACTTAATACATGGAAACCAATGCTCATGTTAGATATCAGGGAACATTTTCATTCATCATGGATAATCTACCCACTTAAAAGATGAGAGTATCTCATTATCTCAACACTTAAGTAAGATTTAACTACAAACATTCCCTAAATATAGATCAACATTTCATTATCTAAGGAACCTCATGAGACTAAATCACCCCCCCCTCCATGTGATCTCGCATCACTACACACTCAGGATCTGACTCCCGGTTAGCCTATACCCAATCCCTTAAAAAATATATGATAACTAATGGCCCACAAGTCATAACTCAATAAACCTTTTATGTATCCACTATCTACCTAGCCATCAATCTCATCAGATGTAATTCCTCTTGTTAAGTCCACTCTCTATGTTTTGGTGACTTTTACATTCTCTTACTAAGAACATTTTCAATGACATTATTTTTCCCAAAGAATAGGACACCCTAATGTTTTATGTTTGTAGATAATCAACCCAACACATATTCTTTATATTTAGATCAAGTAGAGACAATAGGTGTCACATGATCTTATGGTTTGTGTAGATGAAAAGTTTCTAACCAAAGAGATAATATTTCTAACACTTTAGAGAATGGACCATAACCACTAACTCCAAGTCATGAATTGGGTAGTTCTTCTCAGGGGTTCATAGCTAACATGACCCATAACTAACTACCTAACCCCCTTCATCAACAAAACTCTCAACCCAACACATGAGTCATCATAGTACACTACATATCCAATCCTATACTCTATAATAATCAAAACTTAGGTTGTCATCAATCTTCTATTTATCTATAGGAAGGACTCTTACCATTGGTCAGACCACACAAAATTCACACCAGTTTTTTAGATTTTGTGTTGGTGAAACTAATTAGAATATGTTTTGGTTCAACTGTAGATAGTTCCCTGAAAAACTAAAGAGAATTCTAATCTCAAATATTATATCAGGATGTTCCCAATACATCAAAACCTTTACCATCTCTGAGTTCAATGAAATCATTTCCTTAGAAATTATATGCCTATGGAAAGACACCTCATGAATCCATAAGTGACACATTCACTATTTGACATTAATTAATGTTCATGAAGTGTACTTAGTGAAATATCATAGTTCCAAAAATGTATATCTTATTCCCTCAAATATATCAAGATATCATTCGTGAATATAATGACAGATTCATTATATGGATGAAAATTCCTATTCACAATATCCATGTATGTCGATGGGAAATTTTTCAAATAAAATGGAATGAAAAGATAATCATACAGTCCACATATACACATAAATAGAATATTGGGATCATCCCCTTATCTAGATCATAACTGGTGGTAGCCTAAATGTAGATATATATTGAAAAATAACTATATTCCATGTAATTGATCAAAAAGATCATCAATCTTGGCCAAAGTGTACCTCTTTTTCATCATTAATGATTCATTTTACTATATCCGAACAATTCCATAGACTATAGTCTACCATATTTGGAAAAAATGATTGTACAATCCCAAGGAAATGCTCTCAGTATGATAAATACCTTCACCTCCAAATCCTAAAATGTCACCTTTAGCTGTCTCTACTCATCGAGTCCCATATGATAAAGAGAAACCAATATCGTTTTCTCCCTGGGTATAATCTCAATATCAAACACAGTTCCACTATATTGAGGAATATTTAAGAATTACTATGGGAATAAATCATAATAATGCTCCAATACTAAAAGAAAAATAATGTCGAAGACCATTGATTCTAATGTGAGAGCCAATCCTACTACCTATGCTTTGATAGCTTCTATTTGGATCAGGTGTTGTCCCATTATTCCCGCTCTAAAATCCCACTCACCAAACAAAATAAACCTCTCTCATATTAGTGTGGTGAAAAATATAGGTATCTGGAATTAGTAAACATGATATTGATAACTTTTCATCCATTCTATTTTGAATATCATATTGAAACAAGCCATATCTAAGATGATGAAGTCCCATAGTTTTTCAGGGGCAAAAAAAATTACAGGATACATAGGAAATTACTCGAGAAAATATAATTTCTTTCCCAAGGGCCTATCAAGAGAGATAAAATCAAAAGATAACATAACCACTAAATCTTTTCCATAAACAAATTGAGGAGATATAAATGAATTGGAATATCCTACAACAAATAAAGTAGTCAATATAATAAAGGTAGTCAAAATCACCCATCTAAGTGTATAAGGTCTCTCTCTACTGATGGTCAAAACCACCTCCATCTCATACATCCTACTTACCGCAATATTACAACCTTTCCTCTATATTTCATAGCTCAAAAGGGTTGTTAGGGTTTGCGGTTCCATGGTATACTATTGAGAATCCCTATCTACACCTTGACCTGAACTCCTGAAATCTGGATGTGTCATAGTATAAAAAAATGGATATGAACCAACACTCTATATCATTTACATTCCCTTTTTGGTTTTTTGCGTGATATACTAAAATCTACCTTTATCGACAATTGTACCACATGTTAGAACCTAATCCTATCAGGGGGTAGAATAAACACTACTCTACATCACCTTTTTATCACCATTCTATACCTTATTATCCTTCCTCTTCCTACTATTAGAAGAGAAACTCACTAAAACACTAGATAGTATATTACTCAAGGAACTATAATATGGGAGAAAAGATACATGCCTACCTTCTCTATCCCCTTATCAAAATTTGGGGCCTTTTGAAGTAAATTTCTATATGTCATCATGTCAAATCCCATAACCTATCATCTATGATTTGGATGAACTAAAATCCTAAAATTTGAATCCTTATTTGCATAATTCATATCCCAAGGGGAATATAATAATATAAAGTCCATAAAATTGAATGATTAAGTAGAACCCAACTTCTTACCCTACTGAAGATCTATATATATTTATTCCCATTCTAGCTTTACCATGTCACGAATGAAGTCATCAAAGAACACCTCCTTGAATGCCTCCCAAGTAACAGACTTACACTTTCCGACACGTCCCACAATTCCACACTATCTATTGGAAGGTGTATAAAGAATAAAGTAAGTTAGATTCCCCCTATTTTCCCTATGATTATCCAACAATTCAATTATTCCCTTGAAAATATCAATGAAGGACTTAGATCCTACGGAACATTAGTACTTTTGAAGTCTAGGGGTTCTGAAACTGAAAATTACTGACATAGTCCAACATCATCCTTTATGACCCTCCACCCTAAGAAGGCTCAGTTTAGTGGACTCCAAACACGGTGATTTTTTCACCAAAATCAACATAGAATTTATGGTATAATTCTTAATTGCATACTTCTTCATAGCCTATGGTGAAATGAGCACTTCCTCCCTATGTGAGCATTCTGGCTCTCTTAGCTAGGTGCCCCCATCAAGCATCTCCAAGGTTGATTTTTTCTGAAATAAAAAATGAACATTTATAATTCCAATGAGAAAATAAGTACATTTACCACATATGCTGACATAAGTCACGCACTTGATAATTCAATAGGAAGGTATATCCTATTATATAACCACACATAATGTATAACCCTCCTAGTTTTACCCAAGGCTCAAGCCTATAACTTCATACATTCATGTTCACCATAATGAAATATAATTATAAAATGACAAAATAGACTAGTTAAACTAACTAATTCCAGAACAGATACATCAAAAATATCAAATAATACATATATATCACTAAATTGATATAAAAAGTAAATGAATTTATGTAAAGAACTACTACATTGTAAAAAATAGGTGTATACATTACATGAAAACATACATTCATATTATTGATGTATGAATAAACCCAAATATAATAAACTATAATAGTATAGTATATAATGTATCAATATCAAACTCTAAAGACACAACTATAATAACAATCCCATCATGGTAACTCAGAGGTTCATTACACATGAGCTATCCAGAGACATGGAATCTTTCCTACCTGAGTTTCACACATCCAATATCCTTTAATCAATTTCCTAGAATTGAAATGAATAATATGATGGAATCAATATCTATAATAACATTTTTAACACCCCAAAATGAGTCAATGGATCCGAGACAAAGTGCCACATGAGATCATCTGCATGTCATCATACATATGAGGTTGTGAACTAGAGTCGAGGGTCTAGAGATACCATGGGGATACTATACCCTCATCGATCATATTGATAAATCATAATTTAATGATATTTAAAAAAATTAACTAATAATTATAGCGGAAAATAAGATAAACTATATGTTATAACAGATATCATGTTTGGTCATAAAATTTCAATCCAACGAACCGCTAATGTGGAAGGTCAACATGTATAACTAGTAAAAGTATACATAATTAAATAAAAGGTGTCATGATAGATTTCCATAGTATTTAATTGTACCACATATATCTCTTAACTACATTATCCTCAATAAACTACAATTGGTCTCTTCCCCTTCTATGGATCCTTCATTATTAAGTCTACATGTGCACCAGGGAGAACTTATAGGGTGATTATAAACTTATTAGGACACCACTAATTTTCCATTAACATAATTTCACATGTATGTAGAGATGTATATTATAATGGAATGGAAATCCATATATAATCATACATAAAATAATATACTTAGTAATCATGTGCTAACCAGGATACCACAACCCTCAGTCATACCTACTTCAGCTCCATACAAAATAATGTAATTAGTGGTCATCATATGACATAATTTATGTTATGTGACTCCATACACCTTAAAATGAAAATATATTTACTTCCTTTAACAAAAATATTGATTTCCACCTTTAAAGGAACATCAGACACATGACGCATGGTTGCCTACTTTCCAATAATGGAACATATGCTTGGAATGGATCAGTTGATGGAAATATACATATACATAAGGAAGTTCTTCATCATTAGATCAGGTTAGCATATAGACCCCCTTCTAAAGGTATATGGTGTTCTCCACCCATGGAATAATGACATTCCACAATTTGGCTCTATACATACTATATCTAGAGCCACAATCTATGATTCATATCATTCTATCTTCCACTCAAAGGGGAAGGATAAATTTTTACTTGTTTCCCTCTGGAATTGGGGATGACCTCATTGATTTATGGTTCAAAAATTCCAAGCGGTTTCTAACGGGTTTGTTCGTAGAACCGGAAACATCCAATGATTCCATATCCATTTGAACCTACTTTCAAAAGGTAGGTTCTCATTAGTTGTAGGCTGATGAGGCTTAGGAATTTTCATTGGTCGAGATAATGGGAGGTCGGACTTAGCACACCATTTTTAGGGGAATTATTGTCTACTCCGGGACTCTCTTTATAGATTTAAGTTATGTTCGTGAATGCTTATTACATTAATAAGTATAAAATGATTTTTCGTTTAGATCTGACAATCAATGATTAATATGTAGGATATTTAGAGAATATTTTATATGTATTCAAGGTTATTCAGTGATAGATATTCATCTGTATTTGTTAGAGATTATTAGTCAATGGTATCCTTTGATACATAAAAGTCTCTTGGTCATTATGATGACCATACTAGTTTTAAATCCACTCAGTGGGGCCCTTGATGTTTATTGTCATTTATAAGGACATGAATTATTTCAATGTTGGGATTGTACCCACAGATGGGCTTCCTACGTATCCCTTATTTTGGAAAAGGAATCAGAACCCATGTAGTTCAAGTAAGTGAGTATGATGTTTATAATTTGATGGCTCAAAGAAAGATGTCAAAATTACTTTTACACTCTAAGCTCACATGAGTCATGCACGGTGTGAAAAACAAAAGGTATTGGTAAAGCCAGACAATTGTGCCATGAAATATGCAATCATAAGAAATGAGGATTAAGATTTAATTCAGGGAAGAAATCCAAGAACAGGGTCCATAAAGTTATATGTGCTTCATGGAGATTTGGATACTCTAATTTTGGGGCTTACTCCTAAGGAAGATGCCCAAGTTAGGAGAGAACTTATGATTGGGTTTTATTCCTAAGATGTAAGTCTAGATCAAAAGTAAATTATGACTGGTTAAGGGACTTGAAGCTTACTCTTAAGGAGAATGCCCATATTTGAGACTGGGGGTTATTCCTGAAAAGGTGGCCCAGGTTAATGAGGACTAGGGGCTTATTCCTAAGAAGGATGCCAAGTCTTGAGAATTATTACTGGGGATTATTCTTGAAAAGGAGGCCCAGGTTAATGAGTACTTGGGACTTATTCCTGAGGAGGATACCCGTATTTGAGAATTTTAATATTGGGGCTTACTCCTAAGGAGGATGGCCATATTTGGGAATTTTAAGATTGGGGCTTACTCCTAAAGAGGATGCCCAGATTGGGGTACTGGGGGCATACTCCTAAGGAGGATGCCCAAAATTAATGGGAATTATGACTGGGACATACGCCTGAAAAGGAATCCCAGGTTAAGGGGTTCTCTCATCTTAAAGGAGGAGGTTGAATGAATGAAATATCAATCTTTAGTGACATAAAGAAGTGTAAATCACTAGTTTTTTTATAGATATTCCACATAGTTCCTTTCAGATAAGGAATTCAAATCAAGAAATCATGCCATAAATGTCTTTGAACAGTGTCTTGAAGACTGAATCTTGAATAGGAGAGGTGGAATGGCATAAGAAGGGTTAAATGGGCAAGAGAGGCACCCAAAAAGGCAGGGGCGCGCAAGTCTTGGTCGCGCAGGTATACCTGCGCCACACATGGGTACTTGCGTGTTTTTAAACTAGCATGGAAATACTTGGGAGATCCTTGAACAATGCCATTATAATTATCCAGAGGTACTTCCAGAAGAGAGGCGCACAAGTTTTGGTGAGGAAGTAGGGTGGCGCTCAAGTATGTTCATTTCCCATAAGGGTAAAACACCATAGGCATGCAAGTGTTAGTGAATTCTAACACTTTTAACTTAATCTTCTTGGTTATACCTTCCATTCTAGGTAAAGAATTAACTTATAAGTGTTCGGAAGACCTGAAGAAGAGACTTGGGCATTCAGAGCTCTAAATCTGTAATCTGAAAAAGTTTCCCCCCTAAAATGGGGGGCCCACCAGGTCTATTTATAGGCTGGAGAAGAGCCCGAGCGTTTATCACTTAGGGCACACAAGTCCCTTGCATGACCATTAGGTGTCGTGCAAGTGGACTTGCGTGACAGTGATGGAACTTGCGCGGCGCATGTGCTTTTGAAGCCTTATTCATGAATTTTTCGATTTTTGATGTTTTCTTAAAAGGCTGAATCAATTTGGGCTAAGTCATTTCCCTTTACATTCTTTTAGACTCTGTGATGAAAAGGAGTGTCAACAAAATTTTTTGCTTCCCTACAGAATTGGGGATGAACTCATCGATTTAAGGTTCAAACATTCCAAGCAGTTTCTAATGGGTTTGTTCGTAGAACCAGAAACATCCAATGATTCCATATCCATTTGAACCTACTTTCCAAAGGTAGGCACTCATTAGTTGTAGACTGATGAGTCTTAGGAATTTTCATTGGTCGAGAGGATGGTAGGTCGGACTCATTACACCTTTTTTAGGGGAATTATTGTCTACTCTGGGACTCTCTTTATAGATTTAAGTTATGTTCGTGAAACCTTATTACATTACCAAGTACAAAATGAGTTTTACTTTAGATCTGACAATCAATGATTGATATGTGGGAAATTTAGAAAATATTTTATATGTATTCGAGGTTCTTCATTGATAGAGAATCATCTGTATTTGTTAGAGATTCGTAGTCAATGGTATCCTTTGATACATAAAAGTTTCTTCGTCATTTTGATGACCATACTGGTTTTAAAGCCACTCAGTGGGGCACTTGATGTTTATTGTCATTCAGAAGGACATGAATTATTTCAAATTTGGAATCGTACCCGTAGATGAGCTGCCTACGTATCCTTTATTATGGAAAAGGAATCAGAACCCATGTAGTTCAAGTAAGGGAGTATGATGTTTATGATTGATGGCTCAAAGAAAGATGTCATAATTACTTTTACACTCTAAGCTCACATGAGTCATGCTCGGTGTGAGAAACAAGAGGTATTTGTAAAGCCATAAAATTGTGCCATGAAAGATGCAATCATAAGAAATGAGGATTAATATTTACATCAGGGAAGAAATCCAGGAACATGGTCTATAAAGGTATATGTGATTCATAGAGATTTGGATACTCTAATCTTGAGGCTTACTCCTATAGAAGATGCCCAAGTTAGGAGGGGACTTATGAATGGGTTTTATTCCTGAGAAGGAAGTCCAGATCAAAAGTAAATTAGGACTAGTTAAGGGACTTGGGGCTTACTCTTAAGGAGAATGCCAATATTTGAGACTGGGGCTTATTCCTGAAAAGGAGGCCCAGGTTAATGAGGACTTGGGGATTATTCCTAAGGAGGATGCCCAGTCTTGAGAATTATTTCTGGGGATTATTCCTGAAAATGAGGCCCAGGTTAATGAGGACTTGGGTCTAATTCCTGAGGAGGATGCCCATATTTGGGAATTTTAATATTGGGGCTTACTCTTAAGGAGGATTCCCATATTAGAGAATTTTATGATTGGGGCATACTCTTAAGAAGGATGCCCAGATTGGGGGACTGGGGGATTACTCCTACGGAGGATACCCAAAATTAATGGGAATAATGAATGGGACTTACTCTTGAAAAGGAAACCCAGGTTAAGGGGTTCTCTCATCTTAAAGTATGAGGTTTAATGAATGAAATCTCAATCTTTAGTGACATAAAGATGTGTAAATCACTAGGTTTTGAGAGATATTCCATGGAGTTTCTTTCAGATAAGGAAGTCAAATAAATAAATCATGCCATAAATGGATTTGAAGAATGTCTTGAAGACTGAATATTGAATAGGAGAGGTGGAATGGCATAAGAAAGGTTAAATGGGAAAGAAAGGCACCCAAAAAGGCAGGGGCACGCAAGTCCTAGTCGGCGTGCAAGTACTGCGTGGGCGTGCAAGTCCTGGTCACGCAGGTATACCTGTGTGACACATGGATACTTGCGCATTTGTAAACTAGCATGGTAATACTTGGGCTATCCTTGACCAATGCCTTTAAAATTATCCTGAGGTACTTCCAGAAGAGAGGTGCACAAGTTTTGGTGAGGAAGTAGGGCAGCGCTCAAGCATGTTCATTTCCCTTAAGGGTAAAACACCTTAGGCGCGCAAGTGTTACTTAATTCTGACACTTATACCTTACTCCTCTTGTTTAGACCTTCCATTCTAGGTAAAGAATTACCTTAGAAGTGTTCAGAAGATCTGAAGAAGAGACTTGGGTGTTCAGAGATCTAAATCTGAATTCTGAAAAAGTTTTCCCCCTGAAATTGGGGGCCCTCCGGGTCTATTATTAGGTTGGAGAAGAGCCCGAGCGGTTATCACTTTGGTCGTGCAGGTCACTTGCGTGACCATTAGGCGTCGTGCAAGTGGAATTGCACGACAGTGATGGAACTTTCCTGGCGCATGTGATTTTGAAGCCTTATTCATGCCTTTGTCGATTTTTGATGTTTTCTTCGAAGGCTGAATCAATTTGAGCTAATTCATTTCCCTTTAAATTCCTTTGGACTCTATGATGAAAAGGAGTGTCAACAAAATTTTTTGTTTCCCTCTATAATTGGGGATAAACTCATCGATTTAAGGTTCAAAAATTCCATGCGGTTTCTAACGGGTTTGTTCATATAACCGGAATCATCCAATGATTCCATATCCATTTGAACCTACTTTCCAAAGGTAGGAGCTCATTATGTGTAGACTTATGAGGCTTAAGAATATTCATTGGTCGAGAGGATGGGAGGTCGGACTCATCACACCTTTTTAGGGGAATTATTGTCTACTCCAGGACTCTCTTTATAGATTTAAGTTATGTTCATGAATCCGTATTACATTACCAAGTATAAAATGAGTTTTCCTTTAGATCTGACAATCAATGATTGATATGTTGGAAATTTAGAGAATATTTTATATGTATTCTAGGTTCTTCATTGATAGATAATCATCATTATTTGTTAGAGATTCCAAGTCAATGGTATCCTTTGATACATAAAATTCTCTTGGTCATTATGATGACCATACTAGTTTTAAAGCCACTCAGTAGGGCACTTGAAGTTTATTGTCATTCAGAAGGACATGAATTATTTCAAATTTGGGATCATACCCATAGATGGGCTGCCTAAATATCCTTCATTTTGGAAATGGAATCAGAACCCACATAGTTCAAGTAAGGGAGTATGATGTTTATTATTGATGGATCAAAGAAATATTTCATAATTACTTTTACACTCTATGCTCACGTGATTCATGCTCGGTGTGAGAAACAATAGGTATTGGTAAATCCAGAAAATTGTTCTATGAAAGATGCAATCATAAGAAATCAGGATTAAGATTTACTTCAGGGAAGAAATCCAGGAATATGGTCCATAAAGGTATATGTGCTTCATGGAGATTTGGATACTCTAATCTTGGGGCATACTAATAAGGAAGATGCCCAAGTTGGGAGGAGACTTATGATTGGGTTTTATTCCTGAGAAGGAAGTCCAGATAAAAAGTAAATTTGGACTGGTTAAGGGACTTGGGGCTTACTCATAAGGAGAATGTCGATATTTGAGACTGGGGCTTATTCCTGAAAAGGAGGCCCAGGTTAATGAGGACATGAGGTTTATTCTTAAGGAGGATGCCTTGTCTTGAGAATTATTACTAGGGATTATTCCTAAAATGGAGGCCCAGGTTAATGAGGACTTGGGACTTATTCTTGAGGAGGATGCCCATATTTGGGAACTTTAAGATTGTGGCTTACTCCTAAGGGGGATGCCCATATTTGGGAATTTTTAGATTGGGGCTTACTCCTAAGGAGGATGCCCAGATTGGGAGACTGGGGGATTACTCCTAAGGAGGATTCCCAAAATAATGGGACTTATGACTGGGACTTGCTCCTGAAAAGGAAGCCCAGGTTAAGGGGTTCTCTCATCTTAAATGATGAGGTTGAATGAATAAAATCTCAATCTTTAGTGACATAAAGATGTGTAAATAACTAGTTTTAGAGTGATATTCCATAGAGTTCCTTTCAGATAAGGAATTCAAATCAAGAAATCATGCCATAAATGGATTTGAAGAGTGTCTTCAAGACTGAATCTTGAATAGGAGAGGTGGAATGGCATAATAAGGGTTAAATGGGCAAGAAAGGCACCCAAAAAGGTAGGGGCGTGCAAGTCCTGGTCGCGCAGGTGTACCTGCACGACATATGGGTACTTGCGCATTTGTAAACCAGCATGGTAATACTTGGGCGATCCTTGACCAATGCCTTTAGAATTATCCTGAGGTACTTCCAGAAGAGAGGCGCGCTTGTTTTGGTGAGGAAGTAGGGTGATGATCAAGTATGTTCATTTCCCTTAAGGGTAAAACACCTTAGGCACACAAGTGTTAGTGAATTATAACACTTAGACCTTACTCCTCTTGTTTATACCTTCCATTCTAGGTAAATAATTACCTTATAAGTGTTCGGAAGACCTGAAGAAGAGACTTGGGCGTTCAGAGCTCTAAATCTAAATTCTAAAAATGTTTCCCCCATGAAATGGGGGGCCCACCGAGTATATTTAAAGGCTGGAAAAGAGCTCGAGTGATTATAACTTTGGGAACGCAAGTCACTTGCGCGACCATTAGGGGTCGCGCAAGTGGACTTGCATGACAGTGATGGAACTTGCGCGACACATGTGCTTTTGAATCCTTATTCATGCCTTTGTCGATTTTTGATTTTTTCTTCAAAGGCTGAATCAATTTCAGCTAAGTCATTTCCCTTTACATTCCATTGGACTCTGTGACGAATAGGAGTGTCAAAAAAAGTCCCTCCTCAGAGTTGGATCCAAAAGAAATGAGGATGTGACTCTGAGGAAAAGAAGAAAACTCAAGGAAAGTTGGTGCGCAATTGTTCAATGCGCAAGACTTGGCGCGCAGGTTTGAGTCGCGCAGGGCTGGAGCACGCTGGATGGAGCGCGCTGGATGTAGGCACACAGGTGGGCCACCTGTCCTATAAATACATGGTCATTTTCCATGCATATCATCTGATTCCTAATTTTCGAGCTCTCGTCGCACATGTCCCCTTCGCCGCGCACGTTGCTCATTTTCCGTTTTTTCTTCGTTTTCGCACTGTTGTCAAAGTAATAGGTCTTGCGCGGTGATACTTAGGTGCTAAAAACTTTCGCGGCACATTCACACTTGCGCGATACATCCATACTTGCGCTCCATGTTTTAGACTTGCGTGCCTCAATGCCATTGCCATTTTTTTGAAATTTCTTCACAAATTTTTTGAAACATCAACTTACATAAAAGTTAATTTATTCAACTTTTTTGCAGAATCAAAGGCTCTTAGAACCGGAATAGGTGATGAACTGGCTAGCAAGAGGATTTATGATGTAATGAACATCATTGGACACGATTATTATACCGTCAAAAGTAGTACTCTTCCGAATTTGGCTAAGTATCAGAAGAAATATCATCGCGACTTCCCCCAAATCAGTTATTTGCCTTTGTTTAGCTATGGTCATCTGCGAGAAGTTACTATTCTAGAAGCAAAGAACTATCTCCCATTTTTGTGGTTTTAGAATTATACCAACTTTTCTTCATCAAATATCTCATGTGGAGGAGTATTTCTAAGTGCTAGAACTATGGAGAAGGCTCACATGATGCATCATAGCCCATGTACGCCAGATCTGAAACCTCATACACCTAAGCTGCAACCACATTTTCATCCTTCAATCTTCTGAAATGCTCAGATGGATCAATCCAAAGGCTGGAAGAAAATTTGGTACTTCCGTCCTGGGGGAGGTGTGAAGCCAACTTGGATGTGGGCATACTGGGTGCGACAAACCTATGCAGAGTTTGTCAAGGATCTGAAAAGAGTGGCGATATACGAAGATTTCTGGGTTGGGCAAACATATTTTTACAGACATGATAACTTCATGCCAGAGATACTCAGCCACTGGAGCCCAGAAACTAATTCTTTCCATCTGACTCATGGGGAAGTAGGTATCAGTCTGTGGGATGTCCATAAGATCTCAGGGGCTCCAATTTTGGGCGACATGTATGATGAATTCATTCCTCCCATGGTGACTTGGAATGATTCAGAGAAGAATCCAACTTTAGCTCGAGAATTATTTAAAATATTCCACAGGATCAAGAGTTCAGAGACCTCATTAACTCATTCTAGAAAGGATATTCATCCGGAGGAGTGGATGAATATATTTCTAATTGAGAAAAAAGAGAAGGAACCAAAGGAGAAGGAGCTGAAGGAGGAAGGATCCAAGAAAAAGAAATCCAAGGATAAGAGGCCCAAACGTTCTACCACCTGCCCAAAACCTGAGAAGAGGGGTGCTCTTGGCACAATCTGGGAAACTCTAGAAGCAGGAAAGCTCGAGAAGTGGGGATATGAGGTGAATCAATGGATCCCAAAGAAGACTCGTCTGGAAGGCTTCTTGGCTATATGGATCAGCGTTTATCTCTTTCCATTCAGGGATTCAAAGGGAGGCGTCAGGCTCGGGACCTTCGTCATTACGACAAAGTTGGCTGAGGTGAAAATGGTTGGGTTGGCTACCCCCATTTTAGAAAATATTCACAGGAGTTTACTTCATGTATTCATGGGTAAATATCCTTTAAGAATAGTGGGACCATTCCAAGTATTATGGGGATGGATTGCCACTCACTTTAGAACTTAATATGTACAGAATGGATTACAAATTCTTGGAAGTTCTTTCAGGCCGTCAGTGCAAGAATTCTCTGGAGTTGGGACATTAGATGTTAATGCCTATGACATGAAAGTTAGGATGAGAATGTTTAAGGAATTCAACTTCTTTCCTTATGGAAATATTCCAACCGGGCGGTTTGTTGATGATGGAACAACCCACTTGGATTTGAGGGCATACATGCTAGCTTGTAGAGATGGTGTGCTAGTTTCCAGGATTGACAGAGGGATTATATGAGAGGCGTATGCTCTATATAGATTTTCACATCAATTTATGTGTTTTCAACAGATTGATGTATCTCCCCCAGTACATGTCAGGTTAGAGAAACATCCGATGGTTGCTCGGCAAATGTAGCTGCTGACGTCAAGGGAGAAGACTGGGGTGGTATTTGATCTACCAGTTGAAAAAGCGGCACATAACTTGAATACATATTATGCCGAGCACTGGATAGAATCATACCCAAAATGGGTATTGAATCACCCAGTTTATCAGGTGGGGAAAAGGAAGAGGACTGTAAATAAAGATACCCTCCCTCATGAAGGTGATGCTTCCCCACCTAAGGCTCATTTTCCAGACTCCTCATCTAGGACTGATTCACCGGATTTCCATGATGGGGATGATGAGGCACAACAAGTGGAAAAGAGGCCTCGTGCCTGATATAATCCTCCAGTTAGAATGAAGAGACCTAATCCATCAACTCCTGGCAAGTTACTTCATTGTCTTAATTTAATCACTATTACTTTATAAAGAAATAAGTCTTATTTTCTTATTCTCTATCTGCAGTTGCAGGAGCTGGGAAGAAATTGATGTCAAATATTGTAGGAACTTCCTCACATACTTCATATCTAAGACCAGAGGCTATGATGTTATGGTAGAGTTTATACTGTGGTACTGAGACCACCTGGATGGATTTGTGTGAGGGCCTACAACTTCCTAGAATAGGGAATCTTCTGGCTTCTACAGATATCCAATACGAGGATAACCCCAATGAAGTGATGGCTTACATCAGAGAGCTGGAAATGCTCATATATGCCACTGATGAGTCCGTTCCTGTCACCAGGCGGGTGAAGGAATTGATTGATTGTGGTGCCGCTGAGGGGACTGATGAGGAGTGGCATGATTGCGTGGCTCTTGAAGATGTAAGTTTTCTTTCCTTATTTGATTTGAAACTTGATTCTTGTCGAAGCTTTGTTAGTTAAGGAAGTTATTTTCTTTATCATTCACCTTGCAATAAAAGGAACTACTGAGGTCCCTTCGCCACAGTATAGCCCTGGTGGTACTTCCATCGGGGCTGCTGATAAATCTCCTCATGAACCGGGTGAGATATCTTCGAGTCAGCAAGCCATGAATGAGGAGCTGGCAATGACTTTTCATTCTCCAATCTAGGTGCCAATAAGGTGACTTCCGATACTCCCAAAAAACCAAAGAAGGAAAGGCAACGAAGGAGGAAGTCCATAGCTAAACTCTTCATTAACAGCGGTAAGTCCTTCGTGTAATCCTGAGTATATACCCATGAAAAGGTTGCTTATATTTCTATTGATTGAAGGGGATTATTCAATTTCTCCCCTGAGGTAAAGGACTGATCCTCCTTCAAGGGCCACGGAGGGTGCTGTGGAACAATCGCAAATTCAAGCTGACTTGGCTGCTTTTGAAAACGAGCCAACACCTATTCCCAGTACTGCTCCTGCTTCTTCTACAATTAGAGAAGAACCTACACCAGAATCATTGGCGGCCGTAGCAACTGAATCTTCCATCATTCCTGAAGAAGTTGTCTAGGGTCAGGGGCCGCAGAATTAGGCTCACCAATAGGACACATCAAATGCTCCTTCCGGTGAGACTAACCATGATTCTGAAATATCATTGGATGAAATGATGAATTGTGGAATGTCTTTAGAAGAATTTTATGATCATTCTAAGTTATCATGTGATTTAGAAGACCTTGGGCGTGAGTGTTATCCTTCGCCCAATAAATTTTCTTATAATTTACACTTATAATCATGATTGAAAATAATATGCAGTTCCATCCATAGAAGATGCTGAACTGCCAATGCCTGAAGTGGGTGTGGACATTGATGTCAAACCTACCATTGCAGAAACATTAGCTCAAGTGGAACTAAATCAAGTAAACCCTCCTGAGACCCATCTTGAAGATCCTGTTGAAACTGGGAAAGATGGGGAGGAGTCTTCTCAAGCTGTTTCTATACTGTTAGGTAATGATTGGACTGAGTTCTCAAGATAGACAGCCAACTTCCATTATTCTATGAAACTAACCATACTTTTAATTGATCAAACAGGGCTATCAACTTCAATGGTTAAAACTAGAGGTGGTGTCTGAACTTTCGTCCAAACAACAGTAGAAGGTGAAGCAACCAGGTTCATGGGGGAATAAGCAGAACATGGAACTTCCTTAAGTGCATTAATCCCAGATTACATGGCCACCCTGTGATGATGATGTTGAATCAGACCAAGAGGTGCTTAAGGCGCTCAGCTTCTCACAACGAAAGGCATGGAAGAACATATGGAAAATCATATGTGAGGTTCCTTTAGAAGAGCTATCATCAAAGATACCTCAATTGTCGTCCCAATTTATCATGCTAGGACTTGGCGGTTTTGGATACCATGAGATCCATACCGTGGTGAAACAAGTCATCTCCAGGAGTGAGCAGGAGAAAAAGAGTCCTGAAGATCTTACCAGGGTGAAACTATCAATCAACATCGGAAAATTTGAGGCTGCGGTATCCCAAGATGAGGTTGACTATGCTTCCAGGATGAAGGAGCTGAAGCATAATATCAAAGAAAAAGTCATCCAGAAGACGCACCTTCAACAACAGTTAGATGCTATTACTAGGGAACTTGACTAACTCAATAATTCACTGGAGCGAGTTCAAATAAATGGTATGAAGACCATTGCAGATGCCAAGAAAGCACTCCATCCAGCTGAAAAGAGTGAAGTTGGTCTAGTGCATGAGCTTCATGTAGCTGCTGATGAAGCTTGGGATGTGGTTCATAATTGACAACTTATGTTGAAAGTCTTCTGTAATTTCCTGAAAAAGAGAAGATGCTCTAATATGTATATGTCCCTATAATTATTTTGCATAAAATGGAAACAATGATTTTATCTTCAATCACTTGTGCACGTATTTTCCTGCTACATGCTTTAAATTTTACCTAAGACAATGGGCCTAGTAAGCATAGTTTGATTTTTACTAGGATTAATGTAAATAATCCTACAATCTTTGAACCTTTTAATTGATAAATATTACCTAAATCATACAAAATGTATGTTTAGTGAGTTGGAACATGACTTTTATTCAGAGTTCCTTTGTCTTTTGGGGGCAGTTTAATGTCATGTACGTCGGACATAAAAAGGCTAATGTTTAAGGTCAAAATAGCTTTGACCGAAATGGATTAAAATTGACTTAATTCCGTGAAAATTTATCAGAAAACATATTATCATACTCAAGTATGAGGGAAAATATGCAAACTATGACTTAAGAATATTTGGATCTGAGGAATGATATGAAAAAGAGATAAAAGGCATTAGAAGAAGTAGTTCCCAAGAATGAAGTTACCATTATTTAAAAAACCTATTAGGGGGTGGAATTATGCAGGGAAACCTAAGGGCATTGACTGCATAGTCAAATAAATAGTATATTTTGGCTAACAAGTCTGTTATGTAGACTTTTTATGCATGGGCGCCTAAGGGGACATGCTGCATAGTCAGGAAAAAGAACACTCAGAAATTTACTTTCCTAGTGCTAAAAAACCGGTGAAAGTTTATGGAGATTAAAATATTCCAAAGTATAGAGTTTGCTGTATGGAAAGAAGTACTTGAATATGGAGAAGATATTTTCCAAACAAGATTATCGAAGAACTAGATGGATATCACTCTTACAAAGGTCCGATCCAAACGTAGGGAAGGATAATATAAACCATAGACTTGAGTACTTTCAGATCATGAAAAAGGATATGGGACAAATATGTTAAGGATGGATATTTTTGCGGATCCGTACATATTGTCATTTAAGACCAATAAGGAAAAAAGAGGCCTTCTTCCCAAGAATGAAGTTACCATTATTTAACAAACCCGTTAGGGGGTTAAATTATGCAGGGCCACCTAAGGGCATTTGTTGCATAGTCAAAAAATAGTATCTTTTGGCTGAAAAATCTGTTATGGAGACTATTTATGCAAGGCCGCCTAAGGGCACGTAATGCATAGTCAGGTAAAATAACACTCATAAATTTGACATTTTTGTGAATAAAAGTCAAGAAAAGGGTTATGAATATCTGAAAATATTAATGGTTAGGATTATGACACATAAAGATGGGTATTGTCCAATGTATACAGAGATACACAGATCAATGATAACCATAATCATGTTGTGGATGGGTCCCGAATGGAAATATTGGACATCACTACGTATCCCATAAGGATGGGAATCAATCCATACATAGTTATTGAACTACAGTTTAATGTCATGTGGGAAAAAGTATTAGAGATCTTATTTTATGGTCATAGAGCTCAGACCATTATAAGAAATACACAGTGTGTGTTTTAATGGGGACTTTTCAGCCATGGGACTGAAAGTGGAATTTGGGGTTTGGCCCAAAGACTTGGGGCTGGATTTGAGGGACACTCGAACATTCCTACGTAACCCATAAGTATGGGAATCAATCCCACGTAGTTCTAGAAATACCCTCTGTACAAATTTGGTTCGTACATGTGAAGGGTGAAAGGGGACATTAGTGAAATGATGGTTTAACCCAAGATAAAAGGTTTAGGCATTTCTATGTATGCACGTAGTCTTTGAAATGATACATGATTGAAAAATCAATGTAAATTATGGTTCCCTCTCAGGTGAGGGTATCAAAAAATATTGTAGTTTATTTTCATACTCGACAAAAGTGTTGTATAGTTTAACGTCGTATAGCAAGGACGAAAGTGAACCAATGTAAATATATTGATTCTGGGGACGGTTTCACGAATCAACATCGTCTAAGATGGTGGTGAACCGATGTGAAAATATTGGTTTTGGGCTTAAACATTGGGAGGTTGCCTATGTACCCAGCCTGGAAGGTAAGGATCAAAGTCTGCGTAGTTCAACTAAAGAATGAATTAATGATCATGTAGTTCTTGGGGACAATGACCTAAAAAATGATGGTGGTGGGACTTACACAAGGTTAGTAGCCCAGAGAGAGTGTTATGGTTGAAGTTTTCTCTAAGCTCACATGAGTCATACTCGGTGTGAGAAACAAGAGGTAGCAACAACTCTAACGATGCACAGTTTAATGTCATGTAGGACATATAAAGGGACTATGCAGTTTAAAGTCTTGCAGTTAGGAGTATAAGTGCTGCACAGTTTAGTGTCATGTAGCAGGGACAAAGTATAGTTTAATGTCATGTAGGACGTATTAAAGGGCTTTCTGTATAGTTTAGCGTCACGTAGTTAGGAAAATGGGGACAACACAGTTTAACGTCATGTTGGAAGAAAAAGGGATGATAAAATTTAGCGTCATGTTGGACGAAAGTGCGAATAGTTTAAGGTCATATGCATGGACCGTGAATGGTGCAGTTTAACGTCATGTTGGACGGAAGGGGGACTATGTAGTATAATGTCATGTGGTGAGGAAAAATTAGGGAATTGTTTTCACAGTTTAACGTCGTGTGGGACGAAATTAATACAAATATTTTAAGGTCATATGTATGGACCCTAGATGATGCAGTTTAACCTCTTGCTGGACGGTGGTGCAGTTTAAGGTCATACCGAACCAATGATGATATATTTTGTGTTTATACAAAATACTTCTTCAAAAATCTGGCATTGGTTTGAGAAGTGATGAGTTCTCCATCCATTGAGATTAAAGAATAAGCTCCATTGGAGTAGACCCTATGTATTGAATAATGTCCTTCCCATTTGGCTCAAGCTTGGGAGGTTTCTTTCCAGGTATCATTGGAGATCTGAGTACTAATACCAATTCTCCCTGAGTGAATGAATGAAGATGAACTTTTTTTGTTAAAAGCTCATGCTATTCGATTTTGATAGTCTTCCATGTGGTGCAAAGTGCACAATCTTTTATCATTTAACCATTCCAATTAATTCATTCGCTTTTGAGATTGTTCATCTGTAGATGATTGATCAAAAATGGAAACCCTGAGCGAGGGTAGTTGAATATCAATTAGCAAGACTGCTTCCATTCCATATACCATTGAATATGGAGTTGACCGCATTGTAGTGCTGGTGGTAGTCCGATAAGCCCATAGAGCATGGAAGAGTTTATCAGGCCCTGATTTCTTATCTTTATCCACCATCTTTTGCAGTATATTTGGTAGAGACTTATTGAAGGCTTCTATCTGGCCATTGGCCACTGCATGATACCGAGATGAATGATTGGATTTGATGTTGTATTCTTGATACAACTTCTTCACCTCAGATGAACAAAATTTGGTTCCATATTGTGTCAATATGGTATGAGGGACACCAAATCTGGTAATGATGTTAGACTTGATAAAGATAACAATTCATTTAGAACTGACTTCTTTGAGAGGTATTGCCTCAGTCCATTTGGAAAAGAAAACAGTAGCAGTAAGAATATACTTAAACTGCTTGGCCATAGGTGAAGGGTAAGGCCCCACCACATCCATTCCCCATTTGGAAAATGGCCATGAGTATTTTGATATATGAAGCCTCTATGGAGGTTGATGAATGAAGATGGAAAGTACATGGAATGAATGACACTTCTTTGTGAAATCAACACAATCTTGTATCATTTAAGGCTAAAAGTATCCAAGCCTTCAAATCTGATCAGACAGTCTACGTCCAGACTGGTGGGCACCACAGATTCCTGCATGCACTTCTTTCATAACAGCCATTGTCCCTTCACCATCAATTAATCCGAAGAGAACTCCATCAAAACCAAATTTGTAGAGAATTTTTTCTAGGTGATCTGGGTTATCATAAAGAGTAAAATTGACCAAACGTCACCAGATTTGTTTTTTCTTGGCTCTATCAGGTGGAAGTGTTCCATTTTGAAGTTATTCCCTGATAGGTGAAATCCATACTATAGTATGACCATACGGTTCAGGAATGAGACTAATTTCATTAATTTTGTCTGTTCTGATTCGAACATAACGTGAAATTACACGAAGGTGGGAAATACTGATGGTTGTCTCGTCCCAATTTGGATCTTCTAGATCTTTGGCTATATTATCCAGTGCATCAGTGTGAGCATTTTGTGATCGCGGGACATAAGAAAATGTAGGTTTCAAAGAGAATTACACCATTAACTCTCTGACATAATCATACAACGGGATTAGTTCTTCTTTTCTGATGGCAGAATCCCCATTGACTTGTTTGATTACTAGGTCTGAATCACCTTTCACCTTTAAATGATTCACTTGTTCTTGAAGCGCCAATTCCAAGCATGTGATGAGAGCTTGGTATTCTGCTTCATTATTGGTACCACCTTCCCATAATAAGAAGGAATAAGGTAACACTGCCTTTTCTGGAGAAATGAGCACAATTCTTAATCCAACTTTTTTGAATTTAGGATTTTCCATTTTCCTCCCAGTTGGAATTATGGAAGTACCATCAGAGTACATTTCCCATGTCTGAGGACTATCCTGAATAGAGAAGACTTCCTCATCAGGGAGTTCAATATCGGAAGAAGTGTCTTCCACTAAAGGGTATTCATCCAGGAAATCAGCCAGAGCTTTGCCCTTTATTGCCTTTTGAGACACATATTGAATGTCGAATTGCTGCAAAATAACTACCCACCTTGTCAGACATCCTGTAAGCATTGGACGACTAAGGATGAATTTGAGCGGGTTATTTCTAGATACCAATTGGACCTTGGGATGTTGCCGGTAGTGTCTCAACTTCTGAACTGCAATGATTAATGCCAGACAGCACTTCTCAATAATTGAATACCGGGTTTCTCCTTCAAGCATAGTCCGACTGAGGTAGTAGAGGCTGTTTCCATTCCCAGCATCATTCTTATGAGCAAGAAAGGCACCCAATGATCTCTCTAAGGCTGTCACGTAAAGGATAAGTGGACTTCCTTCAACAGGGGGCATAAGTACTGGTGGACTCAAGAGATACTTCTTGATAATATCGATTTCTTTTTGACATTGTTCAGTCCACTGGTAAGTGACTCCCTTCATCATCAATTTGGTGAAGGGTAAACTTTTTCCTGCTAAATTGGCGATGAAATGTCGAATATAAGCTAAGTGTCCTTGAAGTCCTCTTAATTCTTTCAAATTTCGAGGAGGTGACATACCAAGGATTGAATTTCTCTTCTAAGGATCGACTTAAATACCATGATGGCGTACAACAAAGCCGAGAAATTTTACTGAGGTTACCCCAAAAGCACATTTTAAGGGGTTTATCTTCATATTATGTTGTCGAATCTTGCGGATTATGACTTCAAAATAAGCCAAGTGATTAGAACGTTTTTTGGATTCGAACACCAAATCGTTCACATAGCATTCAACAAACATCCCTACAAAGGGTTTGGAGAAACGTTTTATGGCACGATGATATGTTGCACCTGCATTCTTTAAGAAAAAGGGAATTACCCGGAAGAAAAACACACCCTAAGGGGCTCTGGAGGCTGTGTATTCCACATCTTCTGGGGCCATTCAGATTTGATTACATCCAGAATATCCATCCATGAATGAAAGTTCTTTATAGCCAGCTGTTGCATCAATTAAAAGTTCTGTAATCAGAACTGGGAAATCATCCTTAGGACATTGCCGATTAAGATATTTGAAATCGATGAAAACTGTAATTTGTCCCTTCTTCTTATTCACATGGAAAATATTATCCAACCACTTGGGATATTTAACTTCTATGATGAAGTTATCTTTGATAAGATTATCCACTTCAGCTTCAATTTTGGAAGCATAAGTTGGGTGTGTTCTTCTCGCAGCTTGCTTAAATCTTTGATGTTCTTCTGGTAAACCCAAATGATGAGTAGCCACATCAGGATCAAGCCCGGACATTTATGTATAGTTCCAAGAAAATATATATCTATTTTTATTTAAAAAGGAAATATACATCTCTTGTTCTTCAAGAGTCATGGCCGCAATGATTAATGTAGGGTGTGGATCTTCTTTTGTACCCAGATTTATTTCTCTGAGTTCATCCACGGTGGTAGAGATACCCTCTTCAAATTCTATAGGATAATCTCTGATATATTCCTCTTCTTCTTCTTCATGTGTTATTTCTTCTGTTTCTACTTGCATGGAATATGATGAAGCAAAATTTCTATGATCAGAAGAGATGTTAAAATTTTAAAATCATGAAGAAAAGGCTTCCATTTATGACCCAATTGATGTTGAAGGGTATTCCTTGGGAAATAAAGAGGAGATAATGGATTGAGAATCCACATCATTTTTCACCTCTGATGTTGCTATAACTTCTTCTGTCCTGGTTGGAGAAGTATAGGCTTGCTGGATTTCAGCAGATGAAACGAAGACATCTCCATTTGAGCTTTCATCATTGCCTAGTGGGTTACCAGTTTCTCCCATGTTGTCTGGTCGATTGCCGTAATTGACATTATGGATCTTTCTATAAGAGTATTTTGATTTGGGTCTACCCTATCAATTTGACTGATAGGAAACACATAATCTATACTCACATGCGCAAATGGATTTACATGAATCTTTTCCAAACCATATGGAGCATTAACTTTGGTAATATCCCTGGTTGTGGATTTATCTTTTCCCTTCATGTGATAGAATTCCGCCTCAATGTATTGAGACTCACATGTCTTGAATGGGGCCTTATCACCATACAATGTCCCAACTTGACCATCAAAACAATATTTGAGACATTGATGGTATGATGAAGGAATAGCGGCATATTGATGTAGCCAGGGTCTTCCAAGAAAGAGGTTGAAAGACGAGTCTTGATCAACAAGGATTCAAGATCTCCAAACTGAGTTCTGACTGTAACTTCACCAAGTGGTTCTTGTTCATTTTTATAATATCCTTGTAACATCATGGTAGAAGGAGATAAATCAGATTCTGTGAGGCCCAATCGACGAAGTGTATGAATGGGCATGAGGTTGACTCCTGTACCATTGTCAATGAAATTTCTTCGGACGTCTACACCATTGACCATGCCATATAAGTACAAAGGTCTAATATGTCCATGCATGAAATTATCTTCATCTTCATCAGTGAAAGATATCACTGCATGGAATTCCGTAGGATTATTCTCTACGTGATAGACTTCAGCTGCAGCAATTTCAGTTTCAAACTTCTAAGGACTTGACAAAGCCTCGATGAGTGCCTCTCAATGATCCTTTGACATATTTAAAGCATCCATAATTGATAACATGGCCAGTACATGGGCCAGATGTTTCAATACATCATACTTTTGATCCATAGGTCTGTGTTTCCCAATAGGAACATGTGGTTTAACAGGTTCCTTGGAAGCAGCTGCTTTGGAAGTTGATGCATCTTATATCGGGATAGGAGTTGGAAATATTCCTGGTTTTGGAAGATTAGACCGATTAGATCCATTTACATGCTGAGAGGGAGAAGATGGAACCTTCAACCGTTCTTCTAGAATAACTGTACTAGGACTGAATTTGTTATTGGTGGAAGAACATGCTTGTTCTTGTTGAGCTCGCTGAAGGGCTCTGCCACGAGTTTCTATTGCGTACACAGTTCCCCCAGGGGTAGAATTAGAATAGTGGCTTCTGAAAGATCCATGTCTTCCCCTGTATCCTGAGCCTCTAAAACTTCCTCTGATTCTTATATTTGATATAGGGAACTTGGGCTCATTATAATTGAAACTGCAACTGGCATACATATCTGTTAATTGAATCATATTAACAGAACCGAAAATCAATTCTTCATCTGATGAAGACTCTGCCTGACTGGCCAATTTAGGATGTGCCGTTTGATGGGGTGGTGCTCGTTGCTTCGAAGTAGATGGCATGAAATCTACTAGGTTCAAAGACAACTTAGGCTTTGACATGTACTCATCTTCTTCTGATTCTTTGTCTTTCTTTGAATCATGCCGTTTCTTCGAGGATTTTCCCTCTGATGAAGAGGGTTTTGCTACAACATTCATGGTAGGAGGCATAATTAGTTTCTTCAATTGCGTTTGCAAAATAGAATGTGTTCGATTGATCATCTTTCTGAACATCCACTCATTATATTTTTGTGCATTTTTTTCATAACTTCTTTCCATTCGCCTTCCTCCTTTGGAACTGTAACAGTTACACATGATACCTAAGCTGAGGAACCTTTAAGTTTGACTTGTCCGGAGCCGACTATCTTTTGCAGGAGGTATTTGATGACAAAACACTACTGTATGGGATGTACCAACATCTGATGAAATGGGAAAAAATTGAGATGGTCTTCATCTCCTTCCTTGTTTGGCATTTTGGGCCTTGGCAACTGAACCAAATTATTTTTCAGAGACGAAATAATGTAACCAGGAACATGTTCATTTCGGAAAGAGTATGTTTTTCTTTTTAGATCCTAAAATTGTTTTCGTCATTGATCTCTTTGATCGTCTTGATGAAACAGCCTTTGTTGTTGGCGCTCAGGAGGTGTAGCCCTTCGAGAAGATGAAGGTTTTGAAGTAGAAGTAGGCACATGTTCTTTTTTAAGCATAACTGTAGTAGTCTCTGCTTTACCCATTATCCTTCCTGGAGCTGATAGAATTTCACAAGATTTAGCCTTAGTCTATATAAGAGAATGTTAAATTTGTTGAGAGATTTAAGTAAGGTCTCGAAACCCTCATGTGTACTTCACAGTGATCAACGACGTGCATAATTCGTCACGCAGATGTGCCACACAGATTGGCAACATTTTCTCTTGAGGGAGTGCTAAGCTTAGGGAATATGTTAATCCCTTCCAGCGAGCAATGAAATCAGAGACTCTTTCATTCTCCCTTTGATAACAGTTTGTACGATCAAAAACTATTGTCTTTGGAAAGGTTGAGCTGAATTGAAGAATAAATCATTGACGGAGATCTTCCCATCTGGTAATTGACCGTGATTTCAAGCTTGTATACCAGAAAAAAGATGGTTCATGCAAGGTTCACACGAAGCATATTAGTTTCACTGCTTCTTTCTGATCCGGAGTTTCCATCATAGGATCGCAAATAGACACGTAATTCTTCAAATGTTTTTCAGGATCACCCGATCCATTGAAAATCGTGAATACAGGGTTCCCAAAATTTCATGGAGGAGAGACTGAATCTACCCATTCTGGGTAAGCTTTCTTTTCCGGTTGAACCTGCACATGCTTTCCCTCCATAGCTTCCAACCGAGCTATTAATGACTCAATATTAGTTATTAGCTTTTGAGAAACATCCAAATGAGCTTGAATCTGAACAGGTGCACTAACTGGAGCTTGGATAGGTATGGAAGCTGGTACTGCAACTGATGGAAGCACTGCCAATTGTTGTTGATCTTGACCCATAGGATTAGACCCGTGAGGGTGTACTGATAAAGGAGGATATTCTTGATCCATCTCAGTAGCTACAACAAAATCCCTTGGTTGACTGACTACAGCACACTTAGGAGGAAGACTTCCCTGAAGTAGTTATGTGTTCATCCTCCTCAATTCCTTCATTTCTTCCTCTTGTTGCAAAAATCATTGCTCTAGTGAGAGCGATTGTCCCTCTCCAGAGAGAGGATATGTAACCTGATTCTTCCCCTTTCCATTATTTGATCCCTTTCGGAGAGGGGGAAGTGGGTTATTTGAAGGAACACCCAGATTTTGGGTAAACTGTGGATTTCGTGTACGCACACCTTCTTCAATTGTTTCTGTGCGTACAACTTCTTGAACAAGAACCTCTTCATCTGATCCCTCTGAGTGAGCCTCATCTGGTGGATCAGCAAAAATCACATTGATGACATTGATTGATTCATAACGCGTCACATCCCTTCTATCAGCATTTCTGTGATATTGTTTCCTTCCATGTCTTTGATGAGACATTGCCTTTTGTTGATTCGATCCCTTAGGAACTTCTTGAAGAACCGTAATTTGGAGAGAATCTCCTGATAATTTGGCTCTTCGTTCCTCTTGTGGATTCTTCCCCAATTAAGAAAATACCGAATTTCTCTGAGGAGGGGGTTGATTATTTGAAAAATTCCCCAGTTCGGTGGACTGGGGAAGTTCCTGCTGCCTTTTCTCAACTCCTCGAATCCAATTTGTTGATTCTGAGTGTTGGTCTAAAAGAGTCCCCAGTCTGGCGAGATGGGGTGTATCTTGACATGCTATGTCTGATACTTTCATAAAATATTTCCTGATCTTGTGGACCTTGGTCTGGAAATTAGCTTGATGCATCAATTGAAATCCACTTTTATCACCCGGTTCAAAAGACCGTTGGATGATTTCTGTCACTTCTTTCACTTGGTGATGTGCTTGCTCTAAACAAGAGGCCTGTTCAATATTCTCGTTTCCTTTATGTAAGAGTAATTTAACAAATTTTTCTCTGTATTCTTGATTTTGAGAGGAACTAGATGAAGCATGTTCTTGGGCATGCTTTTGATGACAAACAAAGCCAAGTATCTGTGGCCGGCCACGGGCAATAACATTGCATGAGACCATTTTCGGCGGGCTTTGCTAACTGGAGAGCACCATGAGATGCAGTGCCCCATGAACACCCTATCCTCTAACCTGAATACTAGATGGGGCATTGGTAATTAACTGGCGCAACTTTCTTAGTACACCAAGGCATGAACGCTGAAGGGCTCTCTACTGCTTTTCAGCTTTCGGATATCGAGAGACTAATATAGATGCCAATTCAATTTGGCATTGTAACCCTTCTATTATATTAACATGATTTTCATATTCATCATAAGATAATACTTTATTTATCAACTGGAAAAGAGTTTTCCATATGTTGAGACGAATATCATGAATTCCATCTTCCGTCAACATTTATGGAATGTCATACTGAGAGTCAGCCAGCGGCCAAAACATGACTGGCACTTCACCTTTCCCCGTTTTTTTCTCATGTTCATCATTTCCTCTTTATAATTTGATAAAGATTATTCTACCTATTTTGACCAGAGTCGGTGCTTCTTTGTTGCTTCATTGGATTCAACATGATAGGTAGAGAAATCACTGATTAAACTAGAAGATGCATGACTTAGGGGTGGTCCATAGAATGACCTCCACCCTGGCCTATCTTCCGATTGAAAAAGTATTTCACCTGCCAGCGATGAAACATCATACATGACTGGTTTCCCATTTTCAAGTTCCTCAAGATAAGATGGATTTCTCAGCACTACATTGTCCACTGGAGCATTTTCCGAGCAATGTGCATCACTACTACGGAGAGGACTTTCACAGAGAAATTCATCATCATGGGAAGGACCACCATGGTGGGTTACAATAAAAGATGAGATCTCTTGCTCCTTGGTCTTCTGGAAACACAGAGGGTTCCTGTGGCTCTCATATGAAGATGAATCTTTGAGATCGACCGAATTTTCATGAAGTAAGCCTTCATGAGGAAGTGTCTTTTGAAGACCGTCATAATTAATGTTCCCACTATTGGGAAATGAGGGAGTAGAATCTTGAATTCCAACAGATAACTGTCTGAGGGCTTCAAGAACTCCATCATCAAGCAAGGCCTTGTTACAGATTGGATCTTGATCTCTTGACTGTGCTGGGTGGGACTTTTTCTTAGACGCCTTCTTACTCGCCTTGGAAACCACTTGTTGATGAAAGTGGAGGCTCTGAGCAGGTGTATGTGCCTGATCAAGAGAGATGGCCAGGTTAGGATGAGGATCTCCACTCAAATCAGGTGTATGTGCCTGACTTGGTTGTCTGTATGATATGGGAGAGTATGCCCCAAAACCCTCTTAGACTGGAACAGATGTGTGTGTCTGTTTCGGAGTGAACTGTAGATGTGTCACTCCACTGGTAGGGGTATATTTATGTGTCTTTCTCTGAGATACCGCTGAAGCTGTTATAATATCCTGGTAGGCATCCAGGATATGAGCAGGTACTTGATTCTGCTCTTTCACCATTGATAGAATATGCTTGGTGACTTCAGATGCTGGAATGGGGATATACGCCCATTCCGTGCTTGGAGTAGGTGTATGTGCCTGATCCTATCCTCCTTTTCCTCTCAGTGAATCCTGACAGTACTCAAGTGTAGGGGAAGAGAGTTGAGTATGCCTCCTTTTTGTCACTAGAGCTTTCCGATTAACTTCTCTGAATGCTACAAAGTGAGACTGTTGGTAGGCTTGATCAATACTAGAAGGTGTATGTGCCTGCAGATTTCACTTCGCCGAACGCGGTTGATGAGATCCATCATATGTAGTCAAACGACCTTGCTGAATAGTTGGTGATGTATAAACTGGTGTATGTTCCTGACTATAGTACTCCACCGGAATTGCCTAGCGGGAATGGCGTGATCCTGCCAGACGAGTCTGTTGGACAACAGAATTAGAACAGACAGTTGTATGTGTCTGCTCGTTGCTTGCCACCAAGTTAGGTTGGTGGACTTCTCTGAAGATGGAAGATATGAGAACCTTCTCACTGTTAACCTGATTTCGCCTTTGGAGATTCTTCTTTCCTACTCGGGTTAAAGGAACCTGAGCCGAACGTCTGGATTCGGTACCCTCATCATGTTGAGGGCGCACTTCCGCACGAGTCTGGCAGCGATTGTTGGTGGGAGCCCTCTGGAAGGAACCCTATCTGCTTGAATTAAGGCCCTAAGGGACCTTCTCATTCACCTCCCCAGAATAAGGGAGATAATGGTGATTGCGTTCCGAGGATAATGACCTAAAACGGTTGAAGACGGTGGTTAGCACCGCCTACTTCTTGATCACTGGTCGTCGCTGTCCGGGCGACCAGGGTGAGTTATTCACTTGGAGGGCTTGTCGGGCAGACTTCAGAGTTGGAATGGTACCGTGTTGATTGTAATCCTTAACCAGCACATTTGACACCCAGCGTTGAAGACGCTGAGTAGGTGATATCGTCCTCAGAGCGGACGACGATCTAGCAGGAGTAGCAGCAGTGACATTCGATGCAGCGGTATTCACATGTGTGAACTTGAGAGCATCCATTTCATAGAATACAGAAAATTTTGGAAAAGAGATCCTGTTTGATATAACAGACGTAATCAAGATAAATTCAGCCACTACAACTTTTGGATGAGCACATATGTCAATGATTTTTTTTGTTGGCCCTCTCATTGAGTTGTAAATAGGGGCCTAACAAATAAGAAAAACATCATTTTAACATGGTTAAGGATTCAGGTAGGGTTCACTATTTTTTGTTTCCCTCTGGAATTGGGGATGACCTCATCAATTTAAGGTTCAAACTTTCCAAGCAGTTTTTAACGGGTTTTTTCATAGAACCGGAAACATCCAATGATTCCATATCCATTTGAACCTACATTCCAAAGTTAGGAACTCATTAGTTGTAGACTGACGAGGATTGGGAATTTTCATTGGTCGAGAGGATGGGAGGTTGGACTCATCACACATTTTTGAGGGGGATTATTGTCTACTCCAGGACTCTCTTTATAGATTTAAGTTATGTTCGTGAATCTTTATAACATTACCAAGTATAAAATGAGTTTTCCTTTAGATCTGACAATCAATGATTGATATGTAGGAAATTTAGAGTATCTTTTATATGTATTTTAGGTTCTTCATTGATAGATAATCATCTTTATTTGTTAGAGATTCTTAATAAATGGTATCCTTTGATACATAAAAGTATCTTGGTCATTATGATTACCATACTGGTTTTAAATCCACTCAGTGGGGCACTTAAAGTTTATTTTCATTCAGAAGGACATGAATTATTTCAAAGTTTGGATCGTACCTGCAGATGGGCTTCCTACGTATCCTTTATATTGGAAAAGGAATCAGAACCCACATAGTTCAAGTAAGGGAGTATGATGTTTATTATTGATGGCTCAAAGAAAGTTGTCATAATTACTTTTACACTCTAAGCTCACATGAGTCATGCTCGGTGTGGGAAACAAGAGGTATTGGTAAAGACAGAAAATTGTTCCATGAAAGATACAATCATAAGAAATGAGGATTAAGATTTACTTCATGGAAGAAATCCAGGAACAAGTTCTATAAAGGTATATGTGCTTCATGGAGATTTGGATACTCTAATCTTTGAGCTTACTCCTAAGGAAGATTCCCAAGTTAGGAGGGGACTTATGATAGGGTTTTATTCCTGAGAAGGATGTCCAGATCAAAAGTAAATTAGGACTGGTTAAGGGACATGGGGCTTACTCTTAAGAAGAATTCCCATATTTGAGACTGGGGCTTATTCCTGAAAAGGAGGCCCAGGTTAATGAGGACTTGGGGTTTATTCTTAAGGAGGATTCTCAGTCTTGAGAATAATTACTGGGGATTATTCCTGGAAAGGAGGCCCAGGTTAATGAGGACATGGGACTTATTCCTGAAGAGGATTCCCATATTTGGGAATTTTAAGATTGGGGCTTACTCTTAAGTAGGATTCCCATATTTGTAAATTTTATGATTGGGTCTTACTCGTAAGGAGGATGCCTAGATTGGGGGGCTCGGGGATTACTACTAAGGAGGATACCCAAAATTAATGGGAATTATGACTTGGACTTAATCCTGAAAAGGAAGCCCAGGTTAAGGGGTTCTCTCATCTTAGAGGATGAGGTTGAATGAATGAAATCCCAATCTTTAGTGACATAAAGATGTGTAAATCACTAGGTTTTGAGAGATAATCCAAGCAATTCCTTTCAAATAAGGAAGTCAAATCAAGAAATCATGCCATAAATGGCTTTGAAGAGTGTCTGGAAGAATGAATCTTGAATAGGAGAGGTGGAATGGCATAACAAGGGTTAAATGGGAAAAAAAGGAACCCAAAAAGGAAGGGGCATGCATGTCCTGGTTGGCGCGCAAGTACTGCGTGGGCACGCAAGTCCTGGTCGCGCAGGTATAACTGCGCGACACATGGGTACTTGGGCATTTGTAAACCAGCATCGTAATACTTGGTTGATCCTTGACCAATGCCTTTAGAATTATCCTAAGGTACTTCTATAAGAGAGGTGCACAAGTTTTGGTGAGGAAGTAGGGCGGCACTCAACTATGTTCATTTACCTTAAGGGTAATACACCATAGGCGCACAAGTGTTACTGAATTCTAACACATATACATTACTCCTCTTGTTTAGACCATCCATTCTAGGTAAATAATTACCTTAGAATTGTTGGGAAGACCATAAAAAGAGACTTGGGCGTTTAGAGCTCTAAATCTGAATTCTGAAAAAGTTTCCCCCCTGAAATGGGGGGCCCACCGGGTCTATTTATAGGCTGAAGAAGAGCCCGAGTGGTTATCACTTAGGGCACGAAAGTCACTTGCACGACCATTAGGAATTGTGCAAGTGGACTTGCATGACAGTGATGGAACTTGCGCGGCGCATGTGCTTTTGAAGCCTTATTCATACCTTTGTCGATTTTTGATTTTTTCTTCAAAGGTTGAATCAATTTGGGCTAAGTCATTTCCATTTACATTCCTTTTGACTCTATGACGAAAAGGAGTGTCAATAGTACTGAACCAAAATGGTTCAACATGACACATTACATTAGATGACCCACCACATGACGTAGATCAATTTCAGCACCATAAAATGCCTCATGGTTAACTGAAAAGATATAAATTTTCTAGAGTACAATTTAGAAGAAGAGTTCAAAATCATGAGACATATATGGACAAGTCCAAATGGCCAAAACGAAAAGTAAAATAGAAAATATATCTTGAAAATGCCTCCATGTGACCAAATTTTACCACCAACCCTTCCCACTAAGAAGATGAAAACATTGAAGATAATCTGGTGAACTAAATGACATTATTCCCTTTAATAGTGTCCTAGAGTTTTTTTTCAAAAATCTATAGACATATATAGGGTTTAAGGAAATCACCCAATAAAATAACAACATGAATTTATAGAGTGACTATCACTATGAAACTGTTTTTATCTTTAAAATTAAACTATTGTATAAAACAATTTTATACGAAATCCATTTTCCAAAAAAATCCTTTTGTTTGTGTAAAATCATTTAATATTAATATAAACGAAGAATATGAAATTTATATAAAAGATAATATAGAGGACTTAATTTGAATCATCCATGGAAATACTATATGGTAAATATGTGAGAAATCAATCATTAAACAACACTACCAGGTATAAAACCAAGAATAAGTGGGATTTAAGATATTGTTATATAAAATCAAACATTATATGGAATACTAAGCTATGAATACCATTAATCATGTAGATATAGATTCATTCGGTAGTCTATAAATATCAAAATATTAAACCCTAGTGGTTCTAAACTAACTAAGGTCTACATATGTCTATAACCCGAAGCACACAATGTTCCCAATATTCAATGTTTTCCGAAAAACCCAAAAATTGACTCTAATTTGATAAAACAATTTCAAAAAATCACTACTCCCAAACATAAAAATCAATTATAGTTTCAAAATCATCTTTGAGGAATTTTATCTTACACATAATGTTCATGAATCTATTTTTAATAAAATCCTATTTAAAACTCAATTTTTCATTCCCCAAAAAAATTATTTCATAAAAAAGTCATCCTTCATATCAAATCAATCAATTTCACAAAACAAATATAATTAATCTACAAGACCATCAAGTCATTAATGATATAGAACCCTTTTATAGATACACCAACCTATAAAATAGTGTAAAACTAGTTTCCTTCAAGAGGTGGGATTAGAATAAAGTAGATGTGAACCCCATAGTTGAAGATCCTTAAGAAGCATCATCAATTCACTATCACACCCTCTAGATTCAGCAATCAAATCCCAATTTGGTTCCAATGATTTTATCAAAAAGGATATTAAAGATATATCTTGAAATAGGAGAAGAAATAAATTAAAAAATGCAACATGATTTTATTAGATCCATTAGAAAACAATAGAGGATCACCTTGGATTCAAGGGGATAAGATGATATATCATCTAAAATGGATTGGTTTGAGCTAATGAGAATTTATAAAGAAATAGAGTTTAAAATAGACAATTCTATTGAGGTAATTTTCCATTTTAAGTGTTTTTGATATTGGTGAATGGTTTAGGAAGTATGGTTTGACAAACATTGCACCATCTCTATGGTGTACTCTATCCTTATAAAAACTAAGTCACATGTTTCCCTGGGTCTAGATGAATGGTTTGAAAAACTATTCTCAAGTTTTGTGATTCCCACTAGACAAAATCCCATATTTCTACATGGGTTTCCTAGGGACTTGAACGACTAGAGAACCCATAATCAACCCATGAAGAATACCACTAGAAATCGTAGTTCTGGGTCATATGGTTACTACATAGTTATTACTAACCATACACATAAATTATGTTCCTAGCCTTTTCTTTCCAAATTGTCAAATTTTCAACTCTTTACGAGAAAAAAATCTCGATAACCGTACATGAGATAAACCAAGACCAAATTAAAGCATACCCAAGACATAAGTGTTATAAAAATTCTCCACACCTTAAAATATATCTACCCCTAGAAATCTATCAAGATTTTGGAATAAAAAAAAAGAGAAGGCCACTACTACCTCATCAATGAATCCTGCAACCATTTATTTTGGATATCCCATACTCATTTCCACAATAGATGAACCAAAGTTATTGTTTTATCATGTGTTACCTTATCTTGGAAATATAGAATATGAAATTTTTATTTAACCACATAGTTGTTGATCTCCTGATAAAATTAATCCCATTTTATTACATTGGAAGGATCTGATTGATGCCTCCTTAATTGGGAAATAAGAAACACATCATGAATTTATGTCAAGGTAGATGGTGATTCCAATTTATAAGCTACCCTTTTATGATGTTTAATGACTTTGAAAGGGCCAATGAACCTTGGGGCCAACATACCATACTTCCCAATTGATGTTGTCCCAAGTGAGGTGAAACTCTTATAAAGACCCAATCACTAACATAAATGTTCAGTGAGTGATAAAGATGGTTAGTATAGTATTTATGAAGACTTTGAGGCATTTTAAACCTCTTTTGGATCAACTATGCCTTTTTTAATTATCTCTTGAACAAGGCCTAGTCCCACCAAAGACCGTTCTCCCAACCTCACCCAGCACAAAAGAGATCGACATGGATTACCAAATAAATCTTGGAAAAAATACACTCTAAACGAGGAATGATAAATATTTTTATAGTAAAAATTGATTGAAGGTATATGAATTTCCCATGAACCACAAAAATCAATGACAGATTCTCAAATCATATCTTCAATTGTCTGAATCGATCACTTAGTATACACATCTGTATGAGGGTGATACACAATCATTTATATCAACTAGGTACCCATCACCCCAATAATACATATGAAAAACCAGTATGTAAACTAAGGGCGGCGATTAAAAAAATTATAGAAGGAACTCTATTGAGCTTCATGATCTCCCAAACATGCAGGTTCCTATGATATTCTATATTTTTCACCCCTGACATGGATGGAAGTGAACTAATTTCATAATTTAATCAATGACCCACCAAATTACATACTTCTCACTAGGGTTGTATGGTAAATTAACAAAAAATTCCTTAGATATATCATGCCACTTCCAAACCAGAATGTGTAACTATTGCAACAAGCTAATAGGGGTCTGGCTCTTTGCCATAATCTTCTAGAAAGTGAGGCATAATGACAAAAAATATTCCATTGACTGCCTCATCCCAACCATTAATATTTATATATTATATAATGATATATCTTTATAGACCCAGGGTTTAAAACTAAAATGATCAATTTACAAAACACATAAATTCATGGCTTAGAGATATTTGAAATACCAACCTACCTTGTAAAGAAAATAACAAAAGGAATACTGAGACCATTAATTAGACTTATTTCCACCATAAAATATTTCACAAAAATTCTAAAAATCAGAGTATGTTACCTATAAAACAGAGATCTAATAATAAAATAATTATTTTTCATTCATAGAATCTAATGAAACCTTTCCACTAGAATATTCAACTCCTAATATCATATTAAAACAAATTAATCAGATACCACTCTTCAACCAATTCCATTAAGGCTTGAGTTGGTAAAATCATGCTCAATGTGTTAGTGATCACATTACTATTTCAATGATTATAAGAAATATCAAAATTGAATGACTAAAGTTATTCAACCGAGAGCCTTTTTTAAAAGTTCAGATACCTGTATGTAAAACATATAATTTTGGCTCTTATGATATGAATATTCTATGAATGACACCCTAAATAGATAATGGCACCAATTTTTGAGAGTATGGATCATAGGTGCCAAAAACATTTCATGGGTAAGAATGTTCTTATATGAGGTAATAATTATTGAGAGACATATGACACCGCCTATGTTACGTGCATCAAGACTCACACTAACACAATACTAAAGGCATCATGTAAAAAATTATATCCCTAACCCAATTCTAGAAGAATCAAAACTGGAAATGTTTCTAGCCTCAGATTCAGTTACCCAAAATATGTATAATATTTATCATTCCAATAAAAATTAACACCATTATGCATTAATTATCTCATTTAAGATTAATGCATGGGGAAATATTGAATTAACTACCCGTAATAACCAATAAAGCAGAAGAATCTCTGGATTTCAAACACATTTTTGGGTTTCCAACCAAATTTCAGTGCCTAAATCATTTAAAGGTCCACTGAGATACCACTCTAAGATATTAAATTTCCCAAAAACATAAATTTTTGAATCCAAAATTCTCATTTAGAAATATTTTTGTACAAACTATATTCTTTTATGATTTTAAGGATGTTACTGAAATTTACCCTATGTTCAGCCTATGACTAGGGGAACAAAATAATTTCATCCAAAACCTAGAAAACATAAGAGGCAATGAATAAATATGATAGTTATTTTATAGACACAATAAATACCAAATGATAATTAGTAATATTGAATTATATAACAAGAAACTCAAATTTACCATATCTTCTCCTAAATGCTATCTTAAGTATATCCTCTTCTTGGACTATTAGCTGATGGTACCCCCATCAAAAGTCAATCTTATAAAAACATTTTATTTCAGTTGAGTTGATAAAATAGATCATCAATCCTAGTAAAGAGGAATATATTCATAATGGTCACCTGATTATGATTCTAAAAATAAACACAAATCCTAATGATTATATTTTCCTTCTTTCCAAAGAGAACCAGAGAATCCTAAGGTGACACAATAGGAAAAATAAATCCATTGGACACAAGATCCCCAATTTTAACTTTAAACTCTTTTATCTCAATGAGTTCTATATGATATGATGATATAGAAATGAGTATCACTGCAAGGATAAATTCTATAATTATCTCAGCTTCTCTCTGGGGTGGTTACCTTGAAAAGACATCGAGAAAGACATTATGATATAAAATCACCACTGTAGGAAGTGGAATTATATAAAATTGATAAAAAATATTAAGATGAATCTCTGAAAACTAGAATGAAAAACATTCCATCTTAAGGAACAATAATAATTACTCTCTATAAACTATGATCCCACACACACTAAAAGACATGATAACGTCCATCAAAAGATGAAAACTGTTCTCGATGATAGTAATAGTAGATTGGATACTTAAAATTGATCATCCTATCCAATATAATAATATTATCAAAGATATAAATATCAAGAACTAATAAGTCCCACACAATATTGAAGTCTACAATGATCACTTGACACATGTGACACATTAAACGTTGTTCCTTCCTATTTCCCAATAGAGTGGGACCTTCCAACATGTATGGATTATCTTCTGAATCTATGTACAAAATTTCAATCTAAATAGATGATATAAAATAATGAGATGTACCTATATCAAATAAATCCCATTTAATTTAGGAAGAAATGAAAATTATACCTCTCACAGTAGTCATCCCGACTTTGAAATCCACCAATGCATACTCTAATATATAAATATATTTTATCTCAACTATTCCATGAGATTTATTTGTAGAGTGGGAATCCCTATTGGAATGAGACTGATAGACACCACCCTTTGATGAATCATAATTATCTTATGAGCCTTTGATATGACTGGATCTAGCTATACTGCCTTAGGACATTATTCTACATGAATGCTTAAGGAAACCAGATTTTACACAATGATAACATGTATTAGGTGTTTCCGTATAGTTTCTTTTAGTATTAATTGGTCTCCCACACTAATAGAATACTAACTAATGTCAATCTATATAATATCATAGAACTGGTCCTAATGTAAAAAAGTACTCATACACTTCATTTTTTGGCCAGATTGCATATATTTTCTACCTCATGCTACAACAGATTCTCCAAAAAAATAATTTTCCAAGTAATGTATTCCTCATCCATAGACACTTTTTCAACCACATAAAAAAGGTTGGTATGAATAATAGAATTATCATCAACCTAATATCATCCCTCAAATCCATTTAAAACCTTTTATCTTTAAGGAAGTCATTATAAATAAGCTTGGGTAACAAGTGAATTAACACGGTGAAATGAGTGGCATAGTCAATAACTAAATTCTCCCCATGCAACAAGTTTATGGACTAATAAGAATTTTCTAATAGAAACATTTCAAGATAAAATTTTCAGTTGAATAAATAATTTAATGAAATCTTAGTAAGATCATCATTTAACTTAACTTGTACATTATAGTCCTTCAATTTTCTTCCTTTTCCTTCCAGTATGTAATTGAGAAAACCTACCTTAGACCCCTCTTGTGTTTCTAAAAGTAGATGATATTGTTAATCTATTCAACACAATATTCATATTTCTGGGATAAATTATAAACATGATATATAGTTGTATATTAATCATAAATAATTAAACATGATCCACTATTCTTCTCTATTTTTCAACACCCTACTGACTGCGAGTTTAGATTATATTGATCATTGCTTCTGCCGATAAAGTGTATAATAGAGGATTTTATTGTAGTACTTTTCTTACAACATCATATTCTTGATTAATAAGAGATCTTCTATAAGGAATTAAATAAAAAAATAAAACATCCGATTAGTTTTTGAAAAAATATTAACATCAAAATTGAGTTCAAGAATCCATATTTAATTCTTTAAACAAAATGAATTTAAAGAAAGCACAGATTTAGTAAATGAGAGAAAACATTATAAAATAACATTTTCATATCAAAAACCAAAATCATGTTAATATAATTAACCTAATTTAAAAATATTATTCTTTATGAAAATTCATGAACACCCATGGTAACTCAAGTTTAGACATAGAAGTTCTATAACCAGGAACCCTTCCATACTTACTACCTGAATTCTGATGGTCCAAACTCTAGTCTGCCATAGAATCTGAACAAAAACCATGTTGTTTCAACTCACTTAAAGCTATGTATTGGGTCTAATAACATTTTTTAATGACCCAAAGTGGGTTGACATGATAAGTCACCTGAAATACCCAACCAAAAGATAGAGATCATCCCACACACCAAAACATGTGTCATTAGTTAAAAAAATAGATAAATTAGACCAATTACAATGTGGATTAAGGGGTAAAACTATGTCAGACAAACAAGTATAATCCCAAAAGGATAAACATGAAATTAAAACAATACAAGATCAATACCATGTCTCCATGTGACCAATTATCACCAAAAACCCATCTCACCAAAAGAAAACAGAATCCATGAGAATATGGTGAACAACATGACACCCTTACCATTACATATATCCTAAAAACCATATTTATAATATACCCAATGGCATGTGTAGGGTGTTAGGAAATTTAATAGTATGGTACCACAATGAATATATACAAATTATCTCCATGTAGTCGTTCATTATATCATTACAAAACAACAGATTTATAAAGAAATTCAAATTAGAAAACCTTTTTATAAAATATATTCTGTTTTCTATTAAATCATTTCATGTTCATAAAAACCAAAAATATGAAAAGTACATAAAATTGAATAATTAGTGAATAATCAGAATCATCCATGAAAATACCATATTGTAAATATTTGAGAAATAAAATATTAAAAAATACCAAAATGTATAAAATAAAGAACATGTGGGCTCTAACTTATGGTTTCAGTAGTGTCCTTAGCGATGACGTATTTGGATCTTCAGTGGACTCTGGTTGTGAGTTTTGGTGTTGAAAACCATGTTCTTGTGTTTTTTGAGGACTGTGTCAGGCATTAGGGCTTCGATATTCTAGCTACTGTGTTGATCCTAGATAAGAAGGATTTCTGGTTCATCATGGATTCTAGAGAATTTTTCGTTAAATCTTGGGGAAGGAGCCCATGTTTAGTGCGGAAATGAAGGTTCTCCATTTCTCTTAGGCCAATGGATGCTCATTCTAGTAGATAATGCTATAGAGTGGTAGTCTGGATCTCTCTTCCAGGGATACCTCTTTCCCTCAGGAATGAGGCCTTCCTGATGGTAATCAGGTATTCATTGGGGTGATTTTTGTGCACGGATGAGAGAATATTTCACATAGAGGAGGTTTCGGTTGCGAGGATCACCGTTTAGGTGGATATATCTCAGCCGCTCTAGGGCCACCTTGTGACCAGGATCGAAGGGATTAAGGATCATCTTCAATACATGATTTACCCAATATTTCGAGTTTCTACTACTTTTTCCACATTTCATGTCACTCTCTGCAGGTGTGCCTCAATGATCATATGGAGGACTCCAATCCACAAGAGTTTTCGAGGCCTTATGCTCAACATCCTCATATGAGGTTTCCTTTAGGCCCTATGGGGCGTGATCGAGGAAAAGGAATTGTCTCTGACTCCCATGATCAAACTTCGAAGGCTACCACATTCAATAGTTATGAGAATTCATCCCCCTATTACTATTTGGTTCTTGTTCATCCCGACATGGGTGGTGATCCCTGGGTGCAGTCTTCTGATGAAGGATCCCCTACTACAGAGATGGCCACCTGTAATTCTCTTCGTCTTCATACTCTGGCTATCGAGTATTGAGTTTCTTCACACATTCACATCTCAAAGATCATTATGCTGGATAAAGTCCTGAGTGATATGGAGTTCTCATTTCCTTCATCGCATAGGAAGCTTCCCCTTTTATCCTTAACCTCTCAACCAGTAGTCTCTTCCCCACCGCCTTCACCAGCATCACTTACTCTTTATTCCCCTCAATTATCTTCAACAACACTCTTAAATTGATATTAGAGTAAGATGGATGAACAACACATTGGTTATCCATAATTCACTTATAGAGTATTGTCCCAAGGTGTGGCTTCTCCTATGATAATCTCTTCATAGGTGTATACCGGTATTCGAACCTGCTCTCAATCTAAATCTGGTGAAATTTTTTATTCAAGCTTGTCTCATGATGCCAAGGCCCAGGATTCTATAGCCAAAGACAGACGTTATCATCTCAATTTTTAAGGTCTTAATAGGTAACATTCGTGGTCAAGAGGCCAGGGCGAAGCCTGATTTCATCATAAATGAATTAAGTAACAATTCAGTTTCAATGGTGGCTATTATGGAACCGAAAACGGTCTCTATAAAGGTAATAGAGTATGCTATGAGGATAAAGTTTCATGGTTTTATGCATGGGGACCCTCTAAAACCCAAATATGGTTGTTTTAGAAGGACCACATTACCATTGATCTTTTGAGTGCGTCATACTATTATCTGACCACTACGATTTCAGTTCAGGGTTAGGTGTTCATTTTGTCCTTCATTTATGCCACGTGTAACACCTAGGACAGAGAGACTTTGTTGATTGATATTGAGGGTAGTAATTTAGAACAGCCCCTTGATTATTTGGATTGATTGCAACATTATAGAAATCCCATATGAAATGATAGGGGGAGACCCTTTTCCAAAGAATGCTAGTCATGATTTTGATTCTTTTAGGGCCTAGATGTAACACCCCAAGATTTCATAGTGTGTTATTTCTTCAAAATAATTCAATAACATGCACTACACACAACACCAAGTTCAAGCGCACCATGAATTACCAAACAAACTGTTCAAAAGAGTTTATGAATATTATTAACTAAATTTTAAACTTTATATAATACTTATAATTTTAGAATCCATATTATGAGTTTCTTAGACATAATGTAAGAACAAATTCATTTTAAGTATTGCACTTTTACCAACTTTTAATAGTGAATCCTTTTTAAATACAACATTTTAAACTTTTTGACTAAATGGGGACATCAAAAATTTAAAATGAAACATCCCAATCTTCCATGGTACGCTTTCCTTTGAATAATACAGTAGCGTGTGTTGTACGTAACTTCGAGTTTTAACACACACCTCAACCAATCAAACTAGCCGTTATGAATAGTAATACCTACTTTTTGAAATAATATATATTTTATATTTCAAAATGGAAATCATTTTTGGATTCGGAATATCTAATTTAGCCTAGGGTGAAATTTTGGAACTATTCGGATAACACTTATATTTGGATGAATAGTGAAAATTACTAAATTTTAATTAAAAACAACTTTTTTAATCGAAATAATTTATATTGATAGATTATGAATTTGAGTGGTTTTAAAGTATATTTAGAATATATTTTTACCATTTAATATAATGTTGGTCATTGTACATATTTTTACAATTAAACCGGACATAAAGAAGTGTCAATCTTTTGATAGTTATTATCTCCGAAAAACACGCTTTTTGTTTTAACAACGGGAATTAATTTTAAATTAATTTCTTCCACGTCTGTGTTTTGAATTTAGAAAAATGGATTCCATATTTGGAATCAGGATGTTCATATTGTGTAAATAGGTAACTTTTATTTTAAGACATTTTAAATAATTACCGCGGTAAATATTTTATTTACCATGGTTAAGGGTAAATCCAGTAAATAAGGGTTAAAAAATAATATTATAATAATACTAAAGTACCCTAAAACATGTACTAAAATTATTGGTGGGTAACTTTCCAACCATTTGCATCTTTGGGTCTATTTTGGGACCCCATGGAGCCACTTGTAGGTGATAGGGACACTTTATTTTAATTAAGTTAAAATAAGTACAAAAATGACATAAGCATAAATCTTTTAGAAAAACAATTTTTACATAGGGTTATATATGTTTGATTTTCGACTATAAATATTCATTATAAAGCTAAAAAAAATTCCTACAAAATGGTATTTTATTTTTAGACATTAAATAATTTAATTTATATATGACACAATGGTGATGCAGTAATTACCATAATAGTAAAAAATTAAAATGATTGACACTAATTTTCTAAGTTAACATGACATGTTAGGAATGATTTAATTAACTTTTTTTGAAGTAATCATTCTGTTATGTTTTTTTACAAAAATCAATTATTGAATAGTGTCAAAATTGACATAAAAGATTTTTTAAAACAAATAGTATATTATTAATTGATATTAAACACATAAAAATCTAAGGTTCAGGCAAGAGACTTATATCATGATAGGTGTATCATTAATGGACAAATTTGGGGTCTCTTGGATGTATATAGTAAGTTTATTAACCATATAATATAAAAATACAAAAGACATTGTAAAAGTGAAACTAATTAATTAAGAGTTAATACTTAAAGATAAGGTTAGTATAATGACCCAAACCTGTCTAAATTCTATTGGTTGAGAGGTTTTCGACCTATCCCCACCTTAACATTTAAATAATCAACTTTGGAGCCATTATAAACCGAATATTAATTTATTATAAATTAATATTTCATGCTTTTCCAAAGGTGACCCTCACCCCTCTTATAAAAGGGAACTCCTCCTTCTCATTAACTCACACCATAAAAGCCTTTTGGTTCGACCAAACTCTACCCAAATACTCTCTAAACTTACCTCAATTCATCCTAGAGGCCTTCCTTTAGTCAGAAAGCCATCCTAAGGATCCCTTTTGATCAAATCAAAAGAAAGAACCCGAAGAAGAGGTAATGATTTCACCACCATTTTTCAAGTTCCTTTCTTCTTCCACTTCTTCTTTCTTTGTTATTACCATTCTAAAATAATGAATCCAGTATCTCCAATATACTATAATATTATTATAAATATGGTACAACCATATTCATTATTCTATCCATCCTTTGAATGGCATGTCACCATAAGTGCGTATGTACGGCTTACCGTCTCCACGTCGTGGTGTAATTGTTATTCAATATATTATTATTTGGATGGATATAATAATGATTTTTAATTCATGTAAATAATAAATATAACATGATAATGATTCTTTATATACGATATACCATCCAATTATATATTATTCTAATATCAAAAGAATGATATTTCCGCTCGTGCGTACGTACGTATTACCGTCTCCACGACGTGATGAGATTCATTTCCAAGTTCACCATTCATCGACGATTATAAAATATATATTACTAATAAGTATGTAATATAAGACATAATAATTATACCGGAGATATATATATATATAAGGATTTATGTACTGACATATATCTTATTCACTTACATCCGTTCAATACTATATGAAAACAAAAACAACGTTTATGCGTACTTACGGACTGCCGTCTCCATAAACGGTGTTTTCCATTTCATATATATGTCTATTATACATATTTATATTCTAAATATATATGATATATTTATCATGTTTTATATTTTGGAAGTATTTAAATCATGATCTAAGTGATACAACCAAGAGTGACACGTTAAAACACGTACGATAAAGAAAGTAATTATTACCTGAAATGTTAACTTAACATGGAAATTATTATTAAATGGGTAATATAAAGTCATAAATGAATCATGTATGATATCATAAATATTAATATGGTTCTGTTATAATTTTATAACATACTACTATCTTCGTACATGATGTTAAACGTACCCTCGACTAAAAGAAAGTGCAAGGTAAGGGGTTTTCATCTCACTCCTTATTCCCGTGAGATTCATGCCATATTGCCACTATTACTTTTTGTGTGGTGTATGTACTACCCATAATTATATTCTTTGTGTAATAAACATTAATTTATGTGTATTTACATATTCATTGTATGATACCTCTTTAATGGGTAGTATGTTTCGTAAGTTACCAAATTGGTAAGGGTTTATTTCACAATCTCTTCATTATTCGAGGTTGTTTATACGTAATAATCTACTGGGATCTCTTTATCATCCACTTCCATGTTTTTTAAAAATGTCTTTCAAAACATTTTTTTACTATTTAATAGACAATGGGTTAAATTCATTTATAACCTTATTTGACTTTATATGTTTTGAAAGGAATCTTTCCATCGTTTTCAAAACAAGTTACTTTTTAACCTTTTTGACAAAATTAAGGTAATAATGTTTTTTAACTTATACGTAGGGTGCGGTTATTCTCCGCCGTTATTACACCTTCAAAGCATCCTTCACAAGATTATAAAGATATTTTCAAAATAAAGGTTTTCTCTATAATTATGTGACTTTTAAATGATTAAAAAAAGAGATATTTCTCTCAAATAGTATTGATTTCATCTATGTCAACATCCTTTGATAAATTTTAAAACTTTTTTCAAGTTCATTTATTATGATACAAATAATCCATATTGTATTTAAGGTTTTGTGATATTTTTGACTGTGGATGAGTTATTTTTATTCCCTTAATGGTTTATGATTAAAGTTTTGACATTTTGTATGTTCGTTTTAATACTAATGTTTATGTTATATTTCATCATCTTCTTGAGAAGAATATGTTGGACTAGTATGTTCCGGGTTGGGGACCGGTAAAAGTAAGCCCTCCGGGTTGGTGTTTGGTTATTAGAGACACTTCGGGTTGGTGTCTGGTTTTTAGAGGCACTCCGAGTTGGTGTCCGGTTATTAGAGGCACTCCGGGTTGGTGTCTGGTTATTAGAGGCACTACGGGATGGAGTCCGGTTACAGAGGCTCTCCAGGTTGGGTTCCGGTTATCGTTAGCCCCTAGACCTTGGCACGAGGCCTTGATAAAGAAATTAAAGTTCGGCATCATGCATTCCATCATTATGAAAGTGGTTAGTGATATTGCATGTGACTATTCGATTAGTAGAATATCCATGTGAATAAGTAAATGGAATTATTTCATTTTGTTTCCGCCATATTATACTGAAGTTCAAGTTTAAAAGGATTTTGTTTTAGTTTTATACATTGCCTTAAATGTTTATGCTTATTTTTGAAAGTTTCTGTTTTATTGGTTACCCTTACTGAGCATTTGAGCTCTCCCCTTTCTATGTTTTATTTTTCCCAGGATTCCAAGAAGTGTAATGTGATTGATATTCAGGGTTAAGATAAGGGAATAATGGCATTCATAAAGGATTATTTATGTTTTTTTTATGTTATGAAGTGTAATGTAACATTCATGTATGTAATCTATTTTCCAAGACTGCTAAACTGATCGGTTCTTCTGGACTTGGTTCCTTGTAATCATGCTAATGTATTAAAATAATGCACTGACTCTGGGTCACTGGGGTCGGGGCGTTACACTAGAACGGACTACTGGATGTAGGCTACGAGAGGATTAACTTCATCTTGTGCAATAACAAGCATGGAGAGAGACACACATGTTTTCGGATTGATTGGTGTCTGATGAATGAGTCTACAATTTCTATGATTCCAGATTCCAATGACGTTCACATGGTTTGGTTTCTTTCTGATCATTCGTCACTTTTCATCTCTCTAAGTACAAGGGCGTTGAGGGGGGGTTATGTTATTTTTTTCAAAACCTAGATAAAGGCTCCCTGATTTTTCCATGAGGTTAGGGAAGCTTGGTATTTTCATCATCGGGGGATCCCATGGATAACTCTCCATAATAAGTTAAGACGACTAAAGAATCTCCTTCACATTGGGAGAAAGAATATTTCTACACGGGACCAATACCTGATTGAGATCAGCAAGGTGGTTGAACCTGTGGAGAATTTCCTGGAACATGAGTGGGATGAGTCTTTATTTAATTATCTCGGATGAAAAAATGATCAGCTCAATAATAGTCTTCTAAGATAGTAATGGCTGGCCAGAGAAAAAGTTGGAGTTATATGGCTTTGTGAGGGGGATCATAACTCCATATTTATTCACGTATGCATTAGAGAGTTTCGTCGCATTTAGAGTCCCATAATTTGAAGGGACGATGGAACCTACTCCAATTATCGTGATGAGGTTGGGGCCATAGTTAATGAAGCTATCGAATCTTTGCTGGTGGATCCCAGTCCTAGTATGGCTAGGGGTATCCAAGGGGTCATGTTGAGTTTTTTTAGGGTAACCCAAGTAGTGTTTCTGAGGATATTAATAGGGTATTGAGGAGGAATTTGGATGAAGTTGAAGTGCATGATGTGATATGGATGTTTAACCTAGATAGTGAACTAGGGCCCGATGTCTTCCTAGATATTTTTATAGGGTATCTTGGTATGTTATTAAAGGGGATATTGTGAGTACTGTCCAATATTTCTTTCAGGGTGGTGATTTTCCACATATTTCCTGTGCAACCAAGATGCTAATTACTCCTAAGGTGTGTCACCTATAGTCCATTGATATGAATCATCCCATAAGTATGTGCAATATACTATATATTACTTTTCCTAGTATCCTTAACAAAAGAATGTCTACTCATTTGGACACGTGGATTGCTTCTGAAGAGCATGGTTTTATTAAACGGAGGTCAATTCATGGTGTGATTGGAGTTCTCTAGGATATAGTAAGTTGCATCAAAAATAAGTATTTTGGGGGAAATTTCATTGTTAAATTATACATGAGTAAGGCCTATGATAGGGTGGAATGGGGTTTTTTCCTAAGAGTCCTAGCTTGCATTGGGTTCCCCAATTGGACTAGTGACCTTCTTTTCCATTACTTCAGTATAGTGTGGATTTCAATATCATTTATTGGTAAGCAGTTTGGATTTTTCAAGGCCTTTTGTGGTCTTAGGAAAGGGTAACCTTTGTCCCCCACTCTTTTCATTCTCTCTCAAAATGATCTTAGCTTCTATATTAACCAGAGCCTCAACACAGGTAAAATCCACCACTATCATAATAGGAATGCCACAAGGGATATCTCACAATTGATGTCTATGAATGACACAATTGTTTTTATCAATGGAAATAGAAGTTCAGTTTAGCGGCTAAATGAGATTCTATAGGAATACTGCAAGTGGAGTGTGCAGGTGGTGAACAAAGAGAAAAGTCTTTTTTATACAAATAGGAAGATCTCAGTAAGGAGGGAGAGGGATTTGGGGTTTAGGATGTGTATGAAATGAGGATTTGTTTCCATGGATTATCTTGGGGACCTGTTTAGTCCTTCTTTAATTAGGTTTCACCATTTTTATAATCTCATAAGAAAAATATCATGGCATATCTTCTACTAGAAAAATAGATACTTATCTTTTGGAGGTTGCATTACTCTAGTGAACAATGTTCTAGTTTCAATTACCATGCACATTCATTCCACCATGAATGTTCCCAAGAGTGTGATTATCATCATGGAGAGGATTTTGGTTTCCTTCAAATGGTATGGGATGATGGAAGACCGACATCACTGGGCATCTAGGAAACGTCTTGCTAGACCTCTTTTCGAATGGGGCATTAATATAAGAATTCCCTCCATCACCATGCAAGGGAATCATGCCAAGCTTTCATGGGAGGATATGGAGGGACGATCTCTTTGGGTAATGTCAATGAAGAATATTTTTTTCCTGAATTCTAGTAATCAGAGAACAAAAACTGTTCAGATATAGAGCTTGGTTCATCTGTACATGGAGACCCTACAGCACCACTCTCGATGGGTTGTGGGAAGAGGGAGTATCAACTTTTGGAAGTAGGATTGGGAGTGGTAAGGATATGTTTCCTATGGTGCCCCACCGTAGACCTATATTTTAAGGAGGGAAGTGGCCATCCCAGATTCATTCAGTCCATTCGAGATGGGATCCACCTAGCCCTTTTCAACATAATTATGACTAGTGATGATCCTGATAGATTCATTTTCACGGGCTTTATGACAGTTGTATTCTCCATCGAAGACTTTGCATGTGTGACAAGGTAATTGTCAAATTAAGATCTGTGGGGAGTGAGTATGTGGTGAAAAGAGATTCCCTCAAAATTGAATTTCTTTTGACGTGGGAGGAATAAATCCCTACCCAATGATGTGAATTTTCAACGCATGGGAGTTAACTTGGCTTCTAGGTGTTAGTGAAGCAAGTCCTTTAACCATGAAATAGTGGAGAACCTATTCAATGACATTGAATAGAATAAAGGGATAGGGAAGTATTTTGGTGTCTTCCTCGGCTAGGATGGGTATAGTGGGGTGCAAGAAAATTTCCTCAATTCATGGTTTAGAAGAGCTGGTTTGCAAGGGGCCGAGAGGAAAGCTCGGTCGGTCATCCTAATCGCGGGATGTTAGGTTTTATGGAAGGAAAAAAATGAGGCTCTCCCCCATCAATGTACGAGGATATCCTGCCATTATAATTTTTAAAATTAAAAACATATTTATGGATCTGGTCAGACTGAGTCCCGACTGTCATTCTGCTCCATCAGTGAATTCAATAATTCTGAGCCTCTAAGGAGACAACCAAGAATGTATTACAGAGCAGGGATTCTAGGTAAAATGGAGGCCCTCTAGAGAGGGTTTCATACTAAATACATATGGGACTCTACTAAGGGGGAGGATGTGCGGGGTGGTGTTTTTAGAAAGTAGGAGGGGTTAGTAATTGAAGTGTTTGTGGCCACATACAGAAGAGGCAATGTACTCCAAGCAGAATATTAGGCTATGGTTGATGGTCTGGAGATATGCAATAAATGGAAAATTATGTTGAAGATAGTAGATACATACTCCCTGATTCATTATAAATCATTGATAAGAAAAGGCATCAATCCCTGGAATATTGAATACATCATCTGGAAATGTAAAATCCTAACGGGAAATCATATTGAGGTCTCTCACACATTGCAGGTGGGTAACATTGTGTCAGATTTATTTTGCATCAATGGAAAATTAAAATCAAAGTATGTACTCCTTATTTTTCATGGGTTCTCTTCCTTGTGAGGGGATGATGTTTTTTGTCAATGATGCAATGGTCCTGCATTACTTTAGACCACTGTAATGTTTTTATGGTATCCTATGTCCTCTGCCTAATCAAAATCAATAAATATGTTAACTTTCAGTCAGCCATGTTTGAAAATCCATTTTATATTCAAAATAATCATTGAGTAATTTAATTGTAACATTTAATGTGCGTAAATATGTTTTTATGAAACCCCATTTAAAACCTCCTTTTATAGGCTATCTAAGATGTATTATATAATAAAAATTGATATAAAATCCATCAATTTTACCAATATAACCAAAGTTATTTAAAAAACATTAAGTAGTTCATAATATGGAACCCATTTATAGAGACACCTACATTTCCAACAGAGGAAATATTGCCTCCTTCAAAAATGAAGATTGGAATCGAGGATATCCAGGCCTCAAAAGACTAGATTTATAAGAAATGTCATCATTTACCTATCAAAATTTCTAGATCAAAGAATCATTACCCAATTGAATTCAAAAGACACAAGGTAAAAGGATATCAATAATATATCTATAAATGGGAGAGGAGATTAGATAAAGACAGAACATAACATGACAAGACCCACACCATAATGATCTAGGATCACCAAGGAGTCAATTGGATAAGTCTATAGATCATCACAAAAGGGCTAGTATGAGATAATTAGGATTTGAGAAGATATTAGAGTATAAAATGACCTAGGTCTTCAATCTAATTTTACATTTAAAGTGGATTCGATTAGGGCCCACAATTAGGTAGCTTGGTTTAAAAATCATGTTTCATCCATACAAGGACCACCATTCATAGAAAAACTTGTTAACATGGTTTCCTAGGGCTAGATTCATGGATTGAAAAAGAATTCTCAATCTATTTGATAGCCACTCGACCAAATCCCAAACACCCATGTGGTTTGTCTAGGGACTTCCATGATTTGAAAAAATGTACTCTAACCCTTATGAACTCCACTGGAAATCACAATTCTATAACACACTGTTTCCACAGGGTTAGTTATAATCAAACACCTAAACCATGTTCTGGGCCTACTCTTTACAAATTTTCAACCCCTGACTCCCTAAAACCTCTAGAATCTCAGAAGAGATAAACTAATCTCAAATTAAGTCATACATGTGTCCAAAATTGAATCAAAAAATCTATCATGGACACTTATTATCCAGAACACTAAAAAACAGGTTCCACTATTTATGACCAAATACACATATAAGGAATGATATAATAAGGAGAAATATATCATAATATGTATTCCATAGGGTATGAAATAATACAGAAGGAACAAAATATTATGTAATAATAATGGAATATAAAATATTCCATGACAATGAAATAACCACATATAAGGTGTGACATAGTAAAAAACAAACAAGCAATATCAAGCAAGGTCTCACCGGAAACCCACACATGCCAACCATACAATATCATGAAAATTCTCTATAAGACCCACATAAAGAAAAACCATTCTATTTAAACAACTCTATAAGAATCCCCAAAGAATGTAAGAACATTCCACCTCTAACACATTGATGCAAATTTCAAAAATACACTGAGGAATGACTTTAGGATCATTCTTACAAGCTATTTTTCATTAAAATAAGACCCAATGCGTCGTAATAGATTCTCAAAAATTGGTATTCATGGAATATATATTCCAATAGGTGAAATCCACATAAAATTAATGAAATATATTCATCTCTAATTAAAGATATAGGATTGATCAAGGAGAGGTCACAGATTCTCATGATCTAATACCGATCTATCAATTAAGCATGAATATTCAATTATATATTAGTATAAATTCAAATATTTTGATAAACTGGATTGGATCCATGATTACTATTTCATAAAGAGGGATAATTTGGCTTTAAATGGATAGATAGTACCTTGATGGATGCCACTGTATTGATCTGGACATCAAGAGACCAAGAAGATAGAAAGGGGAATCGTAAATCACCAAAGGAGATCTCTCTCATAGATTATAGTCACATTAGGGATGGATAGGGGTTATATTTTGTCTAATAATTGAGTTAGGTAAAATGAAAAAATTCCATTAACTAATTTTTCATCTAGGTTTCATTAGTAGGTATGTGATTGGGCTCCGTCAGGTCGATGTTCTGAAGAAGATTTCATGTATTATACCATATCCACTAGGGAGATGATTGGATTTTTAAAAATACAAGTCCCACTATCAAAACCACTGACTCATCATTGAAACCTGTCAGCTAGATGAGAACATTGTTTTACCAACCGTGTAGACCTATATGAATCCATACTCTAAAACATGAACTCTGAGACCCATTTTCCCATAAGACACTCTTCAAATTGAGAAAACATGAAAAGATATATAATAATTTGAAAAAAATACATTTAAGGTTGATGACATTTCAAGTGTGATGGATGGTGTAGTGATAATATTATTTTTAAATTCCTTAAATGCATTTTTCCATACATCAGTGAAAACAAAAATCACCCCCTTTCAAGTTATATTATTTATAGGGTTTGATAATCACTTGAAGTTTCTCAAAAATCATTGTTAACACCCATATTATATATGTAAACTATAGATTCTAGTCATAGATGTTCGTTTGGGATAGTCATCAACTTCCTTTATCTTTGAAAGATCCCCAAATATCCCTTTTTGTGAGATAAAATTCTCCAAGAATGACACTTCCACTATCCATAACACACATTTACTAAAAAATTTGTATATATTCTCATTTTTTAATGTCTTTAAAATACAATTCAAATATCTCTTATGCACCTCCTTGGTTTTGGGATTATATGAGAATATAATCTACAATAGCTACCAAATTTTTTTCAAGATAATCTATAAAGTATCTCTTCCATAAATCCATGAATATGTTTTAAACATCAAGGATTCTGAAGGCTATCACTATGAAATCATAGTTTCAATGTCGTGTTCAAATTGTAGTCTTGAGAATATCTTCTTTATTCAACTTTAATTAGTGATATCCATACTAAAGTTCCACCTTAGAGAATTACTAAATCATAGTTGATGATCTAATAATTTTTCAGTCCATTTAAGGGTATACTTTTCCATTATCATTTTTTTGAGTTCATGATAATCAATGCAGAGGCACGTTAAACCATCATTCTTCCTAATTAAGATTATTGGTACACCCCATGGTGAATCAATCATGATTATAAAACCATTATCCATATTCTCATTTATGTTTTTCTTCAATTATTCAAATTCAATGGTGTCCACTATATAGGGAGTTTTGGTCTTGGGAATAGATGTTGGTATAAGTTTAATGATGAAGTCAACTTGACAGTTGGGTGTAAGACCATGAATCTCTTTAGGGAATACATCAATATAGTCCTTCATAATGGGAATGTATTCAAGCATGATGTTCCCCTTTTTCTTAATAATTAGAGCTAGGAATCCTTTCTCATAAACCTATAATATCCATGCTTTAAATAATTATTACAAAAGAGATTCATCATCATCCAAACAAACATATAAAATGAAACGATGACATGGGATATGGAGAGTAATTTCCCTCTCATGGATTTTGATGTTTGATTTATATAACGTAACCAATCCATGCCCCATATGGCATAAAATTATACCAAAGTAAGTATGAAAATTTTTTCTATGTAGTTAAGTAAATATATATTAATTAGGGAGGAGTGATACAATGGGGATGTAAATATTTTCCAATTTTCAATTCTCATTGATAACTCAACCTCAATGTTTTCACATGGTGTCAAAATATTTCTACAAAACATTCATGGTAAGGAATAATGTATAGAAATTGAATCAAATAATACATTCAATCTTCTTAAATGAATAAATAGTGTAAAAATATCCTCTTAATTATAAAGTTACAACATAGCTATATTAGTAACCTAATCCATACATTTCTTTATTGGCCTTCGAGGTTGTTATTGCTGATTATCTATAAAAATACTTAGCCTAGGGTATTGGATTTCATAATGTCTATGTTTTGTGTAGCTGATAGATAATAAAATAAATAGGGTATTGAATAGAACCATATTTAATTCAATCACATTAGTTGGAATCATCATCTCACATCGATATTGATTAGTATGATTCCCCTTTTTCACACTCGAATAATCCCCTCATTCCCTTGAGATAGTTTTTGGGATGCTTCTTCCAACACTTCTAACAGATGGGATGTTTAGTTTTATTTCCCCAATGAGATTTGTCCATTGATCTTCTTGAATTAAACTGTATTTCCACTTCTTATATTAAAAACCTCATGCTCAATAAGAAAAAATAATATCTAAATCAAACATAATGAAAAAATTAACCATGTCTCCATACCTATTGAAGTCTCTAATCACAAAATATTTTCACATAACCATCCTTATTACAAAAAAATAATTTTTCCACCATACTCTTATTATCGATGAAAAATATAGAGGCATACTGTGTAGAAATTGTGATGTTTTTCTCATTATACCAGATAAAATCATCGTCCTCTTACTTCAATCTAAGTAATTCCCTTCTCCATTTTCAAACAGAGAGTTCATGGAAAATATTAATTGAAAATATTTTATTGAATTCTTTACATTACATTAATTTTATTTCCTCATTGGGATTATTTTTCACGATCACTATCCACTACTGACTAGCTTCTCCCTTAATGAGATAAATGATCAGTATGAATTGCTATTATTTAGAGCATCATAGTATAGATAACATATTATTAATGGAGTTAATTCACTGTTCTATATTGAGTGGATCAATAGATCCCCTAAAGGTATGAGTATTATATTATATAAAGGACTCAACTACAACATTATCTTTCTTATTAGGAGGGAGTACCACATAACTGAAGTTATTATTCATAATATGACATAATTGATCTAGTATTTCCATTATGTTCTTGGATCTCAATCCCAAGAGGTTAGGTATCTCATTAGAGAAACCATCACATTCCTATCACATTGGTTGTTCGCATGATTCCTACTATTTCACTATATTAACTAAATAAATGAAAATTTGTGGTGTGAATACTTACACTAAAAAAAATATAAGAGAATTTAAGAATGTATAAGGAGTAACTTATAAATGAAATATATATCATAACTTTTGAGATTCTTGCTTTACCTCCAGATGATACATTTTAATTTTTTTTATTTTGTTTTCTAACACAATAATCTATTAAAGTCCTTAATAATGGTTTATAATGTTTTTTTTAATTTTCAAAATTGCATTCCCCATGAGTATCACACCAAGTGCGCAATAAGTCCTTTTTCATGCACTATGAACAAGACAAGTTAATACCAAATGAGACATTTCAGGTTTATTATCCCTTGGTTTATTTGTACCATTGTCAAATCCACCTATAGTATACAAATAGGGATTTATTTGATTGTAAAAAAATCTCTCTACACATTACCAAAATTTCATTATTTTTTCCTATAAATTGATGCAAAACTAGGGTTTTTTTATAATTGATTACAATAATAATCTCAATAAATATCTATACCTAGATATGTTACCAACTATAGAAACCCAAAACATTTACATTTATAATTCCTTGATTTTAACATAAAATTCCACAAAGACAACCCCAAAAATATAGAGGTCTCGTGTCTTGGGAAAATAGTTGCATAATACATCATCCTAAAACATGAGAAATATCTTTAGATTACTCTCTATAATGAAATTTTTAATCCCTTTGATATTATAGAACTATATAAGATAACCTATGTAATATATAAGAAGAATAGTTGAGATATATAGCCTTATAAGGGAATTAGCATGATTATGAACCATAAATTATTAGCCAAATGGAATAACATGGTATCATTAAAGACCATTCATGTGGACAATCATATATAACCATTAAATAATGAATATGGAATTATTATATCAAGGAATAATAAGACATTTATAGGACCATAAAACATGACAAAAGTATAGGTTAAGGATCACTGCCAATATAACATTACATAATGGAAAAAGACCCGTAATGGATTAGGTTTAGTCACTAATCCCTTACATATCATCTCATGAGATGTATACCCAATTAATTTGATCTCTATATGGGAGAAAACATCATAAAATATATATTAATATGTGTTCCAAATAAGGGAATCAAACATAAGATATATATGCACAAGAAATACCCATGGAAAGTAAGGTGCTACTTAATATTTCCTTCAGAATATTCAAATGATATTTTATAAAGATTCAAAATAGAAGAAGGAATTAAATGTATTGGATTTTAATATTTTTATCAATAAGAATAGGTCTCACTTATGGAGTTCATTAAAAGAAAACATTCATGGAAAAGGGTAGATAATTTCCTATATAAATGAACTTTAAAACATTATATTAAAGAATGGGTAAAAGTATTTTAAAGAAGGAAAGAATATAGAATTTTATTTGAAACAAACGGTTAAACAAAATGGTTAACCTAAAATAGTATTTATTTTTTGAAAACAAAAATAGTAAAAAATTAAAAGAGTGTTATAATAAAGGATTAAAAGATAGAAAAATTCCCCAAAATCAGATTTGATTTAAAATAAGGTATTGAAAAATGAATTTATGGTATCTATAGCCCCAAAAAAAAAGTGGAATAAGCCTGGTATATATGTAAGATAATTATATACAGAATATTAAATCAATACTTACTGTTAAATAGTTAGAGAAAATGTGTTGGTTTGAGAAAAAAATAACCTGATGAAAAGAGTGTGGTTCAGAGAGTTCACATACCTCAGGTATGGTTTTATTTTTCTCATTCACTTAACCTCTTGAAATATCAAATTAGATTTATCAAATACATAATTTAGAAACATATTATAAATTATTTTTCTTATTATTTATATTTTAAGTTAATTTAGAAAATTTTTAATTGTGATATCATTTTTTATCAACAGTCTCAAGTTCTCTCATGTCATTGATCCAAATTCACGTTACTTGTGCATAATTATGGATGTTCTTTATAAAATGGTTACAAAAATAAAAAATTATTTTGAAATGATATTTATGTTGTTTCAAGAGATAAATATTTATGTAAAAGTTAAACGATATTAAAAATTCACATGACTCGTATAGTTTAATAATTATTTTTTATGGTTAATTAAAATAGGCAGTTTTTTCCAACACTATGAACTTACACATTTTTATTTAACCACATAACCATTCATCCATTCTAGAATATGAAAAAATATATATAATATAATTATTTAGATATTGTTTCACCATAATAAATATATTAAAATCATCCTTTAATTTGGTGGTGAAAATGAATTACATTGTTTATGGATGCGGTGAACCAATAATATTATGAACAATCTTTTAGTTTTTATAATGAAATGAGAAGATGTTGGAAGATAGATATTACATTAAAATAATAAAATTGCAATATATTTTTTATACCTGATTTTATATGTCATGTTTGATTGGGGAGGTGAGGAGGAGGTACAAGTTGATAAGAATTTAAATGAGACAGATTAATAATACAACCACCTAGAATTTTGTCCCTTAAATACACATTATTGAACATTGGTTTTTCATTTTGGTGATGCCAGAACTATGTGGAAGTGGGGTACAGTATTGGGAAGAGAATTAGGTATAATTTTGGTGATCTATATGTCCTATATGACATTAGAGGAATGGGGGTGTTTGTAAGGTGAGTAGAGGAGTGTTTTTTGAATATGATAATCAGCAATTTATTATTTTTATGAATATTATAAATAGTGATTAACATTAAAAATAAATAAAATAATTCGTGAATATGAGTATGATCTAATGGTTTCTATCCAAAATCTTTATCCTGTAATATTGTATTTAACTATGAATGTAAAATATATTATTTTCTCACATTGAACTATTCTCAAAAAAATCTAGGATGAAGTGGGGGTAGGGTTAGTAAGATTTTTGAAGATCCAGACGATGAACTATCACTTGATTCTAATATCTAGAGTGATAATTTTTCTATAGAGTTTCCAGAAGATCAAAAAAAATTGGAACTCATTGATGGTGGTGAGTTTTCTGGCCTAGTTATCTTATAAGATTATGAGAAGAAAGAGTTTATGAATCCTTTCAGTTTACATAAATTAATCACTGAAGAATAGGATTTTATGATCTTGGAAAGATTCATATATTTGGAGATCTATTATAAATGAAATAACATCCCATGTGGTTATGAATCTTTATATCAAAATGGATTGATTAATGTTGGGTAATTTTTCTATTATTGTAAGCCTTGTATTTCCTTCCATGATTAAGCCTTAGAAAATAGGGGTGCTAACATGTATAGTTCCTTACATTTTGGATTTCATAAAATGTAATTTCATTCTGATCTGTAGAGGATTACTCTATATTCTCTTCTCTATAGAATAATTTAAGCACGATGATTGGGGTTCATCACAATATCTTTGAACCCAGGAATATTATATATTCACTTATGGGATTTTAATTTGAATTTATTTTACTTAAGTAACACAATGTAACATGTCTAGATACTAATTTTTAGGTTGAATTGGATTGTATAGCTAACATTTATTCTCTATGATATTGCATATGTGACAGGAACTCATATTAAAATCAATAGAAGTATCAAGGATGTTCATTTTGGTTTTTATGCTAGGATCTTAGAGTAATTTTATCTTGATTCTCCTTTTATTGTAAAGGTGGTTCTATTCACATTAAATGATGATCTCTAATTAAAAATTAATTTTTTACATTTACCTATATTTTTTCATGCCTATAAACCCATTGGTTGTATTCAATAAAACAATTTAAAATGTTTGGTATGTTATCACTATAATATGAATTGGAATGTTATGAAAGAATGTGGAAAGACTCATAAGTATAAACCCCTAGCTCAAGAGGGAATACTATATGAAAATGTGGTTTTAAATTATTTCCTTTTTGGTAATGTATCCTCCTCAATGATTACTACCACATGTTTGTTTTGTGGGTAAGATCTGGATGATTATGGTTCCTATGTGGAATGTGGCCTTGGAGATGTGAAGGGTCTAGAAATTCCTTGAGTTGAGAGGTAGTAAGAAGCCTTGAATAATAATCTGAATTTGGTTATGAAATGATAGGATAATTCCTTTTATAGTAATTTCGTTTATGATAATGGATTTTCATTTTCCTAAGAGTCATCAAACGTGTAGGGAGACTACGTGAAAGTGTTGGAGGATTAATAGGGTTTCGGTAATGTTGATCCTCAGAGGAATATTGGTAATATATTTGTATCTAATTCCTTGAAGATGTGGGTTTTGGATATCATTGGGAAAGAAGATTTTGATTCTCATGTTGGGGAGAGAGGCTCATCTTAGAGTGGGTTTTCATTTATCTGTGTTTTTTTTAATTCAATGACTTAGAAGACTCAAACCTAAGAGGCCTGATAGTTGGAGAAATTTCATTCATGGGAAGGGAATTATATTCATCAAGCTATCTAGGATTGAATGAAAACTATTTTAGTCATTGGTAATTGGAATGAAATTTTCTATCTTGATGTGGATAATAATCATAAAAGATTCAAAACCTATTGGGATGCTAAAACTAATGGAAATATGAATGATGAATACGGTTTCATAGATATTCCAAATAATTCTAGGATAAGAAAATATTGTTCTAATTTAAATCCTACCATGAGACCAAGGTTAACTATTTCACTAGAAAAGATAATGGATCAACCCAATTTCTTCATCCCCTTTGAAATAAAATTTTACTAGTTTGAGGATTTTGAGTATTGTAATGAGCATGATTGTGAAAAATGAGGATTTTTCTTCTTTTTTATAATATGATTCTAGACTGAAGGAATGTTAGTATAGCTAACCCATTCTCCATATTCACCTGGTACTCCTTTATTTTATTTTAAATAATGGGTTTTTTTACCTCAACATGCTTCATACTATTCACTAAAAATAAACTATTTTTGAATAATACCAAAAATTCATCTTAACAATTTTTCATGTTCCAGTTCTAAAAATGAAATACATTTTATAAAAATAATTTCCTAAAGGTGAGAAATTAATTTTTAAGTAAATTATTTATTTAATTTTAAAATACTGATTTTAATATTATGATCAATTTTCAAATCCACTGAAAATTTAATTATGTTTTCATAAAATTATATTATCATTTTAATATAACATAATATAATTTAATAAAACAATTTTATGAAAATAAATTTTATTTCAAATATTTATATTTACCATATAAATAAAATATATATGTTTTAAAAAGACACCAATTTTATCATTTTTATTTTTTTTATTATCATCATGATATAAATTGGATATATTTTCAATCTATATGATTACAAAATATTGTTTTTAAATTACATGGTTGATTTTACTATTATAACAAACAAGTTACTGTTCTAAATGGTCAGATTACTATTCCAATGGTCAGATTTGTAATGATAACTTGACGTATTTACATTATGTAAATACCACATATTTCATTAATTATTCATTAAATTTTGTTTTATATTATGGTTATATATATTTTATTTTTCAAAATTAATATTTGATTAATAACATTCTTTTTCATTTCTATAGTGTTTTTTGTGAGTGAAATCATTTTAAGGGAGATATCATATCTTCATTTTCATATTATATTAATCTTATTTTCTATTTTTTTGTCTAATATGAACATTTTCTATTCTTATGGATATATTAATTCTTAAAATGTAATTTTTAATTTCAATATTATAATTTTGTTGGTTCTATCATATGGTGCATGTGATTTATAAAATAATACATTAATAAATATAACACTTTATAGAATCTGAAGGTAAATTCATTTGAAAAAAATTCTTGGTCGTTAGAATGAACCATTATATAACGTACAATACAATTCCTTGATTGTATCTTTGATATTCTGGGTCACTGATTTTTTAGATTTTACATTTAAAAAATATACTCACTATGGATATCATTAAAACAAATAAGGGTTGGTAATTATTTTCATGCATATGATGTTTATAGTGGACAATGAATTTAATCATGAATTATAATGAATCAATAAATAAATTTTCTACTAGGGAGAATCCAAGATGAATTATAAATCACCTATATTTGAGGTAAGTGTATGTTATTCTCGTTTACAAACTTTTATGACACTCCCAAACCCAAAGATATATTCTTCGTTCTTCCTTGTGCTTGAGGCACTAGCATGATAATAACACTCCCATTCAAATGTTGACTGATTTTTATCCACTCAGGGATACCAATGAAGATGGGAGGATTTATTCTACCATTTTAGTGATCATCAATAAGATTATTCAATGTTATTGGACATGATAAACTATTTTTATAGAGTAAAGTTTCCCATGGTTTGTATTTAATCATTTTGAAAATATGTTTGTTTTCAAATTTCATTGCATGGGTGATCTTGGGATGGGATTAGATTAATAATAATGGTTATATTAATAGTTAATAAACCCTTATCAATACAAAAAGTGGTATTAGAGCATACCATTGAAAAAAATTATGAAATATTTCATGGATAAGAGAAAATGAAATCGTATTATGTATTTCTTAGCAGTCATTAAATACAGCATGCGGTATTTATTTAGTAATCATTTAATTTGGATCAAAATAATGGATATCATATTTTACAAGATATGGCCATATTATGGGTATCTTTAGTTTGTATCTTATGATACCATGATATCATATGATATGATAATCATGTTGAGTTTTTAGGAAAATAGAAATTAGAATCTCCTTAGTAGTATCGACATTAGTCATAAAATATGATATATGAATTATAGGCATACCATATTATTTGAATCAATTATCATTTGTATCGTAAAACTAATGGTTCCCTCCACTCACCACTATCAATCATTATCAATGGTTTATTCACGATTTTAAAATATGATTAGAAGGGAATTTTTTTCCCTTTATAGTCAATTATAAAATGAATAAATTATTCATGACTTTTTTAAATCATAAATAATGGAATTTTAGGGATATCTAATAATTTATAATGAGTTTATAAATTATTTAATTATAAAATTTTAATAATTAATCCCTAAATTATTATGAAATAATTATTAATAAATACTTCTTAAATATACAATGTTAATTTCATAAACAACTGTTACATACTTATATGGAATATCTTATGTTTTAAAAATAAAGTGTTTATTTATTAATCCAAATAGGTAATTTGTAAAGAGTTTATAAATTAAAAAATAAAATATAATACGATGTGTTTATATTTAAGAAAATTATGAAACGTTCATAATGATTATTTTGAAGCCATCAAATTAAAGTGCTTTATTTAGAATTGTTTTAAACAACATCAAATGTCTTTTGATGATTGAATTGATTAATAATTTAAATAATATTAAATGTATGATATATAGACTATGTAAAATGTTTTCATAATAATGAATGGAATATAGAATGTCTATAATTAATTAAATAATATATAGTTAAAGTATAATTATATATAATGTATAATATAAAGAGTCTATATTATAGAATATAAAGTGTATATATTCAAAATTATGGAATATCCATAATAAATTCATATAATGTTTTATATTCATCATAATTATTTTTTTTTTGGATTATTCATAATTGATTATCCAGTAAGAAAGTGTTAATTTATTTTAATTGAATTCCTTGAATATTTCGTAGATATAATTGTTTATATTATGAATTTATCTATATGATTTAGTTAATGAGATACACCACCTCTTATAAATTATCATAGAATACTAGGTACAACAATATGAATTTAGATTACATGTAACATGACCTTGGTATGTAGTTAAATTTTTTATCTTGAATTTAGTTTTTTAGTATATTCTATTAATATTAGGAGTTAGAGTTAAGGTGAATTGTATTTTCTCTGGAGTAAAGCATCCCTAGGGAGAGGATATTTGGTACATACTTACCACTATCCTGGAGGCTTATTCTATGTTCTAAAAAGGTGGGGGTGTGTATATGTGGCCCCATACTTACTCAAGTGGAGATAAAAAATATAAAATAATCCTAAACATTTACTAGAATAATTCACATAACATATTTCTGAGATGCATTTGGATTATTTTTGATGTGTTAAGATTCATTTTTTGGGTGAGTAACAAAAATATGTGTTGTTTAAATATGTACACATCAATATTGATTAAACATATTGATTTTGATGAGTGAATAAGATTCCAAAACAATATCATTATAATCATGCATAAAAGGTAATAACGTGAGATAAGATGGAGATATTAAAGACCCTTCAAATACTAAGTGTTGATTCCTTCCAAAGAATCTCTTGTCAGGTCCGCAATCATCCAACTGGATAGGTCATGGTAATATCGAGTTCCCCAAGATTATCTTGATTAATGAATTAAAATAATGGGTCAACTAGATTATCCAATGGGTAGGTCATTCTAAATATATAATCCTTAATGATTTATTAATACTTAATATAACAATTAGATGTTGTTTGATCCCATCCCAAGACTAACCATGAAAATAAATATGAAAACATTCATATTCAAGAAATTAATAATTATAAACCATGTTTATCTTGCCATTATTAGTCCACTATAGCATCTCCATAACTTATAAATGAGCTTGATGATTATCAATAATGTGGAAGAAAAAAGAATCCCACCTTTGAAGGTATCCATGTTCCAAGATAAATCACTCAATTTTTGATTTGGAGTATTCTTACTCCATGACATGATAGTGCCTCAAGAAAAAAATAAGAAACAAGAAGAGTGTTTAGGGTTTGGGATTTATGACCAAGCATGTATGTATTTATAATAGAAACTAGTCCCTATGGATTCTCCCCAATATATTATACATTTTCTCAAACATTATAACACATCATTAAATGCATCGGCCACTCCATGGATCATATTCATGAATATAACTCCCAATCATTACATATTTTAATAATATACATGGTGGGAAGATCAATCGAATGTTAACTCTTTACATTTAGCCACCCATAATATCTAAATAAGATGTAATATATTTTATAACAAGCTTTACAATGATGCATAATCATACAATATAAATTCATTGGAATGGAAAACCCACACACTATGATATATCCATTCATACCCTATGGTTGGTTATTAATACTTTCTCATTCGTACCATATGATTGATATGGGAAATGAGATTATGAAATGACATACAATATATACTACCATAAAAAATGGAATATCTCATATGTTTATATATCATACATTCACACAAATAGAGACATATATATATATATACAATATTTAGGGTATATTTCTTTTATATAGTATAATACCCACCAATTAAAATTCCATAAATTATGTGTCCTTGGATAAATATATATAGACATGTCTATTTTTATACATAAATGAGATTACTATTAATGTATATTTTGAGTCATGTACTTTCATAGATTAATTATAACCATGATTTTATATACTCACATTGATGTATGATATGTTGGGTGCATCATAAGTGATATTCTAATAACTTAATAAGATGAGAGAGAGTTTTTACCTTCTAAGTTATGAAGTATAATATCTCTAGACCTTTGATTGAAATAAAACTATCTGATTAAATCCACGACCATGGTATTTCAAAGACAAGTTCAATTCAAGGATTCAAATAAAGACAAGTCAAGCATATAGTTTGATGACACAATGTATTGATGATATAGAGAGACAAATAGATTATTTACACAATAAGTGTTCATTTTATGTTATTATTTTTTGACATTAAATTATTTTTATATGGGCTCCATGATTTGTTTCTATAAATCAATATTGAACTATATGAAATTTCATCTAATGTCACTAATAAAGAGGCATAGAGAGCCACACAAATGTGTATATATAATTCAAGCTATGTTTTATTTGAATTTAATATTAATAAAAAAATATTATTCTCAACTTGTGGTTTAAAAATTATTCAATTTAGGTTGATCACATAAATTAAAAATCCAATTAGTCAAGTAAGAATATATATATTTATATATTAAATAACTATTGTTTATCAGTAATCAAATTTATATTATTTATTTATCTATTTTCAATTATTTATAAGGTAATAAATAATTACTATTTATTAGATAAATATTTATTTAGGTATATGAAAATTAAATTAACTATTTATTAATAAGTTTTGTGAATATAATATTTATTTATTGAATGAATGAATAATATAAAGTTTTTTATTTCTTTAAATAAATAGTTATCAATCAACATTTAATTAATGTCGAGGATGATTAATGAGTTGATTTAAGGTATTGATTGAAATGATGTATTTTAATTAATATTATTTAAAAAATATTATTTATTCATTTCAGAAATGATATTTAAATATTTTCAAGTAAGTGGATTCCATGAAATATAATAATATTATTATTATTATTTTACATTGAAAATATATCAGATTTAACATTTGATAGAGGGCCTGAGTGAAATTATGAAATATTTAACCCTAACTATATATTCCATTTTATATCATTTTTATAGCGTGTTATGATTTTTTTTTAAAATTTAACTCTCAATAGAATTCTTCCATGAATAATAGAACCACTGAATAATTCTCTCAAGAATGAGAGACAATCATCCTCCCTGCTTTAATGACTGAGAGAATAAGAGACTAGTTCTTCAAGTTAAAAAGTGTTCTTACTATGATAAATGATGAATAATGAAATATGTTTAGTACATATGATATTGAACCCCTGATATCAATTATGGCGTTCGATGTAATTACCTTTTTCTTATGGTAAATGGAAATTTCAAAAAAGAACTTGTGTTTTTGGCTTAGCATAATGTCCAGATTTGATATGGGATTTAGGTTGAGTTTTTGAGAGGTTAGATACATCAAGGAGTTGGTTCTAGGCTTGGTATAGAGCTTTAAGGGTGGTTATAAGAGTTATTGGAGTAGACTAGAGGATAAATACATAGTGTTTGTGCTGCAACATAATGGTACTGCATCAATGGCTGGCCGGTGGCCTCTTAGAGTTTTTTATGTAGGGGTAGCTCGATAATTTCACCTGGGTCTACTGCTCTTCCATTTACTTATGTTTGTAGACCCATGGGGTTCCAAGGAAACCCCCATATATACCTCCTCACCATCTTCTTATACATGGTGGGACTACCTTGGTTCATGGTTTATTTGGATGTCATTTCTTACGATGCAGAGGAATAGGTTATGATACACATCCTATCGCTTATTTTAATCCTTTTCTCCTGGTTCAAGTAGCATCTTGATCATTTATTCTTATATTCTCTATTTCCATGGTTTTTTTCTAGTTTCTTTAGTTTATAAAATTCAGGTAGAACCCATGAAATATATTTGTTGATTAAGATTCACTTGGAATTAGGTAGGTGGTCCCATTAATTCAAACCATAGTCTGATTTTATGTTTGAGTACATATGTGCTACAGTAAAGCCAAATCCATTATTATTTGAAACAATTTTTATTAAATATTTTATTTTGATTTTCCATAGTTTTAATGTCTGGCTTAATATAAATTGTATATGATGAAATGTTGATTTCTAGTGGAATTTATAGAGAGAGAATAACTTTGAAATGGAATTTTTTATTTAAATTTAACATTTTATTTTAAATGATTTTAGAGGGAACTTGGTTTGAATCAACGGTTGTGAAATGAGGTTTCATAACCATTGATAATTATAAATAGTTTGACCATTGAATTGGAATGGACCTTATATGGGATGTATTTATTACAAATCATGTGGTACTTAAATCATGTAATTGTAACCCTTGTTGTGAGATTTAAAATGGCTGAACAATAAATGGTAAAATGGAAAATAATAAATGAATTTTGGATAGAAATTAGCTCTATATTATAAAAATACATGATGAATTGTGATACATTTTCCTACTTTCTATTAAATAATTTTTTTTGTAAGTGACTGGATCAATAGAGTCATTTTTCGAAATTCACATCGGGGTTCCTATGTTATCGATGGTGTAAGAAAACACCCATAGAGGTGGTATGTCCTAACAAGAAATAAAAACCCCAATAAAGAGGGAGGTTTATCTTATCTTTTGATAGAATGTTATGAGGTCTTTAATGATAACTATGAATACACCAAAATGGTGTGTTCTATGATAACTATGAATATAACCATATAGGGTGGTCTGTACTAACTATAAAAACACAAATAGGGGTGGTATCTGATGACTAGTCAATACACCTTGAGTGTAGGTTCATGATAATTGAGAATACTCACTGAGTTGAGGTTTGTGATTATATAAAGAAAAAAACATAAGGGTAGTTTATGATATTAGGGTTGTCATGTTCCATGCAATGTGCTTAGAGAAAACTCAGCACTGGGTTAAGCAGGTATAGATCGATCTCGGATGTCACCATAGAGCCGGTTTTTTTGTGGCTATTTATGACTATTGTTTGTATGATTTAATTATTGAACTATTTGTTTATTTAAATTGTTTACTTATATCACTTATTCATTCTATTATTATCATACTGGTTATTTTAAGGGCATAGTTGGTGGTTTCTTACTGAGTTATACTCACATCCTGCTTTGGATACCATGGAACCTAGGTAACTAAGAAGACACTATCATTTTCTGAATGGAAGTGTTTTTGGAAAGGACCAACATTGTTTTTTTAATATAAAATTCTTGGTAGGTTATGGATTATGGGACTAAGAAAGACTCAAAACTATTTGGGATAGGTTGTTAGCATAAACTTACATTAAATATTTTGTAAAGCTTGTGTATTATCCACCCCAAGTGGATTAGTTTTGTAGGAAAATTTTATTTGATATTACATATGTTGTTTAGTTTATTTATCATCATTTGTGTAACTACCTGGCCTCGGGCCGACATAACCCATTCCCCAAGTTTGTGGGTCCCATGGCCTCAAGTGCACTTCCCCTAATGCTATAGGATGGAAACTTACGGTGAGGCTGTAAAGTTGGAAAAGTGGGGCGACTATACCCTTTTATCAGAGTGGCGTAGTTGATATAACCATAAACATTCTGTATAAGAATCATTATGTACTAATTCACAATACTGACTAAACCAGTAACCTATTGTAGTGGAAATTATACTATAGAAAATATAGAAAACATGTGTGGAATCATAAATAACTGACCAACTAAATTTAATATCAAAATCCACTAGCCAATGTCATATACATTAATGCATGGAATGATGATGTACAAAAAGAGGAACAAGAGAAAAACACATAAAACTTATTATAAAAAACAATAAAATAATAAAAAAAAGTATGTTCCACTATAATATCAACACATGCCTGGTCCTCTTCTCATATAATCCATCTATAAGTAAATCATGTCAAATATCTTAATCAGGGTTCATTCTCTTATCCATACCTGTAGACATGTAGTCTACTATGGTTCCAAAAGAGGCCTGAGTAGGGTGTGAGATAAATTCCTAGTATTCCACCACCAATGATTTCTATAAGTAATCTATGAAGTGTATATAGAAACAAAAATTTGCACAAATAAATGAAATAATATACAAATTTTAATTAAGAAACACCATACTACCCAGGTTACAAAAGTTCACCGACAACTCTAGTTATTTCGGATCATGGTTGGGATGAGTGTATGATCAGAATATATATATAGTATTAATTTATATATAGTATTGTTGTATTTTTAATCCACCTATATAGAACAATTACATGAAAATATAAGTGACTACAAACCTGGAATACTATTTTCTGGATAGACTGGGGTGTAACTCATACATCCATAAGTAGTCTAAATGAGCCTAGAAGATCCAACATAGGTTATAATTCCTAAATCTCATAATGATGGGGAGACATAATTATCATCACTCGAGATGGTGGGTGTGTCTTCTTACCATCATCAGAAATAAGGGATGTGGAAAGTCATGCCCATCGTCAAAATAGAGTCAATGGTGTGAGATTTCATGCTCAACACCCAATGTAAGGGAGCATGAATCATCATGTCCAACAAAACTCTTACCATAATTCCACAGCCTATATCAACTGTTAAATCATATTTATTAAAATACCCATGAGCATTTACTACTCATTCTTTATATTCGTCAAGGCCAAATATAGCCAGGGGTATTACAATTAAATTAAATCACATAATAAGTATGCACAAATCAGCATTTCCTTACCACCCTTTGTAACAAATTTCAATTAAATCCATTTAATTTATTTTAGAATGGAAAACCATCACGAAATAATCCATTCAATATAACTAAGAAATTTAATTATAAAACTCATGTCAATTCAAATTATAATGAACAATGAATAACTTTGGAGGTGTCACTGTGAATTGGAAAATTACATACATGAGAAATCCCATTTACAAGTCAGGAAAATAACAGAGGATCTTCCTTAAGATCAATAAACAATTATAAGATAGAGTAGATTCCATTTATAATATTGGATGAATTCTTAGAGAGCATTCCTGACATTTAATAAATTCATTATAAAGGGAGAATTCAAGCAAGAACAACCAAGGGGTGTCTGTGATCAATGTTGAAACCCTCAAATTTATAAAGTTGGATCCTCAAGAGTATAAAAGGGAGTGTATAAAAATTTAGAAATATGAAATGAATTTAAGGTGATGTGTGATGAAGGCCTAAAGGTGGAACAATGAAGTGACAATGGAAAAACTATTTGTTTTTGGGGAAATGAAGAGACCACCTAGCTTAAGGCCATAGATGACTCCTCATATGATGGAGGCATCATATTTGAATTAGATTTACATAAATCAATGAAACTTTCCAACACCCATTAAATAGGTAAAAAATTATTGCACCTAAATATCATAAATGATCCAAATATGAACTTAGAATATAATGGAGATGAATCTAGAGCATACCTATAGCTATCCAACAACATTGATGGATCTTGATTTGGACATCAGATTGAGGAGTTATCTCAATACCATGGAGGATAATATTGGGTCCTAGATGGGAGAGGTAGAAGTTAATAGGATGGAGGAATGTAATTTAGAAGATTGAAAATAAGTTTAATGTTTAATGAAGAGAAAATATTGAATTTCACCATCAAATATAAGGACATACGGTTTGGCCGAATAGTTGTCCAAACCAAGCGCCAACCATGAGAAGCCTACTCCTCAATTATATACCTTTCATGGTTAAGGCACATGGTTTCCTAAATCTTTTTCTATCCATGAAAAAAAAATTATTTATCAAAAACTACATCTAGCGTACATCAATGTGTGCATTGGATCGCACAGTTGTAGTCAAATTGTGTAGCATTCTGTTGCTCAAATGGACCCTTCATGGTTTCTACTAACTATGTGGAAACCCTGAAACCTACCTCTTTTTTCCATTTTTTAACTACGGGATCCATAAAAATCATGTACTCTTCTAGGACCTTCCATATTCTATAGTACATATTTACCAAGATTAAACAAGGGACACAATTAAGAAAAACAAGTTGTGCCTTCACTGAAAGAGGGGTCCTCACAACATTCCCCGGTTCTAATGATTATTTATAGATGTTATATGTTTCATTTTATTTTAATTTTTATTATAATATTATCGTGAGGACATAATCTCCCCAGGGCTACCTATAAGAAACTTGGTAGGAGTTGGGACCCTTTGTTTTACGAGGAGGCATTCTTGAGGGCATGTGGCGAGCCGGTTTGGGTTCTATTCAAAAAGTATGCTAGGAAATTTGTTACAGTCTTGGATTTGGGTAGAATGTGTGGATACCACTAGTGGAATTATACATTGAATTATTTCTCCAAGATAATGGGAAAACAAGAGTTGAAACTGAATTGACCAAAAAACTAGAAGAATTTAGAAAACGAGGAAATTATTTTTTAAAATTAATAATATATTATATGAGAAAATTTATTCTCTATGAAGAATTTAATGTTTATTTTAAAAGTTCAAAAGATTGGTTCCATTGAGAAAAAGAAGAATGTTGTTATGTGTAGGCACGACCACTTTTGTTGTGCCCTAGAGCCTATATGTGTAACCCAATACAGTCCAGGTGGAGGAGGACTAAGCCAGAGGATCAATATCTATTCATTTGGTAAGTGAGATTTTTAATTTCAAGATATTTGTATGATATTTTCTCAAAAACTATATAAGTGAACTTTATGATAATATAAGTAAATAAAAGGAGAAATGTCTGTATATGTGAGGCTAAAATGTTAAATTCAATGTATAAGAATGAATTTAAAATTCACCTTTTCACTTATGAATTAAGTGAGATTCCGTAATAATGGATTTGTTTTTCCATAGCTCATTTAAGTGATATTAGAAGCTATGTCAGAGAAATCAAATGATCATATAGGCATAAATTTTGTACTCTGAAACTCATGTATGTGAGAACAAAAACCATCATATGTTTCTACAAAATTTATGTATGTTTTATTTTTTTGAAATCATGGGAATTTGTAATTTTTTTTAAATAAATTGTTTGAAAGAATTAAATAGAGGAAAACCAAGAAATATTTGAAAAAAATGAATGTTTTTAGATTTTTAAATGAGATTATTTATTTCCATTTTTATTAATGATCAATGTTTAATTATTCCTATGAATATATTTCTGGTTTATATTTTAATAAATATTAAAATCATGTTTTTGAAAATGAATTTTAATTGGATTTCAAAAATTTAAATAATGGGATCATTCAATGAAAATAGTATGATTATTTAAAAAGAATATTTGGAATAAAATGGATAGATAGACATGTATGACATTGAAATGTTTCTGGATTCTTTAATTGAAAATTACTAGTCAAGACAAGTATATTTATTTGGGTATTCTAATTTTTTTTAGTTAATTAAGATCAAGAGTTTATTTGTGTAAGGTGTCAAATAATTTTGTTGCGGTTATTGAACATTTGGAATTATAATATGAACTACTTTTTAATATGAAATAATTTTGGTTTGATGTAAATATATTTTCATTTGGTTGAGGTAATTCTTATAAATATTAAGGATCATGTATAAAATTTTTAAATACAAAGAAAATGATAAATAGTTCTTGGGTCAAGGATGATATGTTCATTATTTTTTATTCAGTTTATAATATTTGGGGAACATCTATGATTCATATTTCATCTAAGGAAAAAAATATACTATTATCCATTTTTGGGGTTAAACTTTTAAATATTTTATGTTCAATGTGTATTTTATTTATTAATGTATCAAATTGATAAGTTGTTGAAAGGGTTCAGTATATCCATATTGGAATATGTAACATAGTTTAATTTCTAAAGTAATTATAAATATAGGTAACACTAATTTAATAACCATTATGAGTGATATAATAACATGCTTCCCTAGACATTTAAAAATATAATTAAAAAAATTTCATCATCCCCTCTCACTGTGTGGTGGTACAGATCATTAATCAATGGTTTCTTAAATCACTGTGTCCTGAACCCAATAATGTGTCCATAAAGGATACAATACTGCTTATTTTTTGATATTAAGTAGTGACCTTTACTAGTGCTAAGACAAAGAACTAATAAATGTGTTTTGACCCACCTTCACCAAGATGAGGGAATGGGCATCATATTTTTAGACCCTTCCGTCTTCAAGTTGAAGGAGAGATAATGACCACTGAGACCTGCCTTCAATAGGTCCCAGAGTGGTGACTAGCACCAAGGGTATGGAATTATGTGAAAAATAGAAGGGTTTTCCCTTTTTTAATTTTCTAGGATCGGGAGATAATATAGTTTTTCCCAAAAAACACCAAAACTAGAAGTAAAAGTTTTGCCCAAAAAATCCAATCCCATATGCATGTTTCAATAAGAAGTCCTACAATACAAGAAAAATCCAAAGTTTAATACCAATGAAATGAAAAAAACAACAAAAAATATCCCAACATCCAAATTAGTACAGTCTCTTATGATCCTCTAAGTCCTCCAAGAAACCAGAAATCATTTTTATACACATAGGGTGAGTATACGAGTATAATCAGTACGGAAAACCAAAAGCTCCCATGCAAAAGTGGGGAGGCATTCTAATGACCTGTGAGAAAAGAAGATAACCAAGAACCTAATAAAGAAACTATCCACACAAACCTCACCAAGGCACACTCCCCATATAATGAAAGTCAAGTAAATTAAGATTAATAACACATAGATGTTTGGGTACCCTGCACCACATCACCACTAGTCATTGAAGTCATCCTACGTGTCAGACCTTCCCCACCATTTACATTGTAGTCCCATTGCCATAACCCACTCGCACACACCTAGGCTACCACAACCACACATACCAACCGAAAACACATGGGCCACAACCACACATAACCATGCTCATAGACACCTGGGCCACAACAACTACTGCCACGCCCGGAGACACCCGGGTCCAAACAACTACTCCCACACTCAAAGACACTTGGACCTCATCCTAAAGACACTTGGGAAACAACCTACCCGCACACACTGAGGCCAGCCACCACAACATACCCTTTCCAAAGAATCATGGGTTATAATGGAACTCATGACACCACAGCCTGCCCGAAGAGTCTTGGGATACTCAAGAAAGGGAGAAGAAAAGGAGTTAATAACCAGTCAGTCATAGAAGTGATAGGAAAACACCACCCCCCATGAAATGGGGGTGTTCGACACGAAGTGATAAACATGGGTTGTGAGAGAATAAGAAACATAAGTACTAAATTATACATATATGTAAACAAACACACATACCAACCTAGAGGTTCCAACACTAGCCCATAGACAAACACCATCGTTACTATTCATTCATAAAAAGCACAACATCCACAACCAAGTCGCAAATCATTCCTGGATAACAATTCCCCATTGAACCCATTCTTGTTTTCATTTTCAAGTTATTCCATTTAAGTAATTCTCCATATCTAGGAATCTAACAGGAATATCAATAAGACAAGGAAAAACAACAAAGCAACAATTTAAGCATTCACACCTAGTTCTCTTGTAACGTCAAAACACCAAATGTGATCCATGAGATCCCTCAAAGTACTAGAACCAAACCAAGCACAAAAATATGGCCGAAAAAAGGCCTTATATCCAAAAACCATCAATTGTACAATAAGCGGGGATCCCATCCCCATCCATGTCACCCCACAAAAATCTAGCAGAACAACCACACATATTACCAAGGCAGAGCAAGGGAGTTTCCAGATTCTATCACACTATTAGTTGAATTTATTATTTTCTTTTGGTTGGCTGGGATTATCACACAAGATTCTAGTTCACTGGACATTCATTTAATCTACCGAGTTTACGTGATTAACTGATTTCCATGTTACGTCTATTTAATCATCACAGAAGATAGGGGTCTATTAGTTCACAAGGAAATACCACCAACGACCATCATTTTTAGTGGACACAAGCCCATTAAATTCACAACATATAGAAAAGGTAAAAGAGTTCAACAGAAACATCAACACACACCTTCATTCTTTACAAGTCCATTTATTATCTTCATTAAGGATTGGTTTCATCCATCCCCATAATAACATTAGCATACCTGCCATGCGTGATACAAATTAAAGAGATACGAAGGAGGAAGCCTATTAGGATTATCAATGAAAGTAGTTTTTCTCCACATGCCGAGAACTAGGGATGCGTGACTTACAGGGGAGGAAGTTCGGGGACTCCAAGGTGAGTTAGAAATCTTTAGCACAGGCACAACACTTTCCATGAAAAGGGGAGCTCCAAACTCAACAAGGAGAAGAGGGAAACTAACCAAGAAGAATAAGGAAAGAATTATAGTGTGAAAAAAAGGTGAGATCCCGGAGTTATGGGATGTCAAGACCCTGAACGGCTTTAAAGGAGGATCATGGTTTCACCACATGGTTGGGTGGTTTCGAACGATGGAATTTATTTAAATTTAATAATTCTCATCGGAGATGTGTCCATAACAACTATGTGTTAAACATTTTCATTTAATCAGAGGAAAATGCGTATCATGGGTGGAATTGGAAAGACAACAAAGGGTGGGACACCGTTTTGTGAGACACCATAACCGGTGCTACGGTCACGATTCCACCATTATGGTGCAACCCTCACCGTGCCACTGTAAGCGGTTCCACTGTTTCGGTGTGCAACCGCGACAGTGCAACCGTTATGGTGCCACCCTCATGGTGCCACCAACAAGGTTCCACCACCAACAGTACCACCACTTTGGTGTGTGACTGTGACGGTGCGACTATTACGGTGCCCCCGTCAAGGGGGCACCCTCATGGTGCCGCCTTCACGGTGCCACCATCATGGTGCCACCGTCAGTGGCACCACGATTAGCGGTTCTACCATTTCGGTGTGAGACCATGACCGGTACCACAGTTTTTGTTTATCCATTTGATGGAACCGAGATTTTGGAAATGTATTGGACTGGGAAGGTTCGGGTTGTTAAATCAGATACCTCTCAAAGTATTCTCGCCCTCAAGAATCAAAACATGACCCAAAGAAAAGAGAGGGGTCCGAAAAAACACATCAAAAGATACCTCTTAGGAGAAAACCTCCACGACATCTAGAAACACCACTCCCTCATGTAACCACTCAACATATTAAGGTGTCACTATCTATACATTTGGATTAGGGAGTCCTTTCCCCCATGCCAAGATACAATCCTCTTTGGTCCGCATTAACTCTCCCACATAGTTTTAATCGAATCCACCTTACTGCATCTTTATTAGGTATCTGGTCCTCCCTTACCCATAATAACAACTCTTCACACACATTCTGATAATAGGTAAAACAACATGTTTCATAGTAAACAAGGTTAAGCAATACATCACAAACAAGTACGAAACAAAACAAGAAAAAACTCATAACAGCTCTGTGTACTGGGTGTGCATCTGTTCCTCCCATTCCCATGTACACTTCTCAAGGCCCCCATGCATTCATAACACACAAACCAAGGGAATGGTTTATCCCGGAAGAACCTTCTCCTCAAGGTCCTCGATCCTCATAGGTCTCTCTATAAATGTCGCATCATCCCCGATATTCAGCCCTCCCCAATCAAGGACATGTGAATCATCATGTAGATACCGATAGAGCTGAGACACATGGACAACGTCGTGCACTCTCAGTTGCATTGGTTGTAGAACTAGCTGATAAGCCACTTCACTGACCCACAACAACACCTCAAAGGGTCCGAAAAACCTAATAGAAAGCATACTCCCCCTACAGAACCTATGTTGTACACGCCGAGGGGAGACCATCAAGAACATGTGGTCCCTGAACTCAAACTCTAAGGGCATCCTCCTATAATCATTATATGACTTCGGTTAATCCTAGGATGCCTTCATCCTCTCTCGTACAAGTTTAACCTTCTCCGTCATGCTCTGCAGCACTTTCAGGCCAAGAACACCTACTTCCCCGACCATTGTCATGCACATGGGTGAGTGGCATGGAATGCTATACAAAGCTTCAAAAAAATCCATCCCAGTGGTAGAGTGATATATATTATTGTATTAAAACTCTAACGGAGTCATGTTTCATACCCATGATCCCCCAAAGTCTAAAACACATGCCCATAGAATATCCTCTATGGTATGGATGCTGCGCTCTGTCTTCCCATCTGTCTAGGGGTGGAAAGGAGTGTTGAGTCATAGATGGGTTCTAAAAGCATGTTCCAATCCTTTCTAGACCTGTTAGGTAAACTGGGTATCAAAATCAGAGACTTTAGACCTTGTAACTCCATGCAACTGCACCACCTCATTCATATATCACTGTACTAGGGCATCCACTGCACTTGACTCCTTGATTTCTAGGAAGTGAGCTGATTTTGTTAGCCGGTCCCCCACTACACAAATAGAATCATAAACCCCTTTAAATTTGGGTAGTCCCATGAATAAATATATTGAGATGTCAACCCACTTCCACTCGGGGACATCTAAAGGGTGTAACAGACCCCCTGGGGTGTAGTGTTCATCCTTCACCTCCTAACACACGAGGCTCTTCGCCAAAAACTCTACCATTGCCCGCTTCACCCAGGGCCACCAAAACTAACCCCTCAAGCCCCATTACATATCAGAAGATCATGGATGTACCTTCATGGGTGAGTTGCAGAACTCACCAATAAATTTCTCGCGCATCATCTCTGGGACAAACATCTTCCCTCTGAAAAATAATCTGATTCTAACTATCCTCTGACAACCCTTCCAGAGAATTGCCTTGGTTCACCCGATCGTGCATCACTTAACTCTATGAGTCTCCCCTAGGACTCCTCCACCTGCTAAAATAGAGACGATTGCTATTGATGCTCTGTTCTGTCACAGAGTCCAGAGATTGACTAAGGTAAATATCTGGAGCCAAGAAGAGGGAAGATTCATCAAGAATATTGCAAAGGAATTAAGGCGCGCAAGTATATCTACACGCCATCCTTGGGCGCACAAGGCACTTTCGTGCCAGATATGAGGTGTGAAATTCACTTTCACTCCCTAAGTGAAATTCCACCCAAACCTCAGGTGGCCTATAAATACTCCCTATGGTCCCACCATTTCGATATGGAAAAATCTAGAACTCAGATTTATGCTATGGTCGCCCAAGTCTCTATCTGAAGTCTTATGAACACTTATAAGGTAACTCTTTTCCTAGAATGGAAGTTATTAAGAGGAAGAATAAGGAATAAGTATTATAACTCATCAATACTTGTGCGGCTAAGTGCCCAACCCTAATGGGAAGTGATGATACTTACGTGCTGCCTTTCCCTCTCAAGGAAATTTGTGCACCACCCATCTGAAAGCCTCTAGGGATGATACTAAGGGCTCCAATCCAAAGTCACGCAAGTATCAGTTCACAGGTTCTTCATCGCCCATGTGAACTCATGTCGCACAAGTATACTTGCACGACCAGGACTTGCGCACCAGACCAATACTTGCGCCCCTCCTTCCAATTCACTTCCTTTCTTCAAATCCACCTTTCCTCATCAAGGAAAACCTTCAAAACCCTCTTCAAATCCATTTATGGAAAGCTTCCATTCTTGTATTCCTTGTCTGAAAAGAATTTTGTAGAACATCCCTCAAAACCACATGATTTACAAAACATTATGTCACTAAGGTTAGAGATTTCCTTCATTAAACCTCATCCATTAATATGAGAAGTTCCCTAATTTGGGCATCCTCCTTAAGAGTAAGCCCCAAGTTCCCTAATTTAGGCATCCTATTTAGGAGTAAGCCCCAAGTTACCAAATATGGTCATCCTCTTTACGAGTAATCCCAAAGTTCCCTAATCTTGGAATCATCCTTTGGAGGAAGCCCTAAGTTCCCTAATCTAGGCATCCTCCTTAAGAGTAAGACCCAAGTTCCCTAATTTGGGCATCCTCCTTAGATGTAAGCCCCAAGTTCCCTAATATGGGCATACTCATTAGGAGTATACACCAATCATAATTTCTGTTAACCTGGGCCTCCTTTTCAGGAGTAAGCCCCGATATTAATTTCTTTTGATTTGGGCTTCCTTCTCAGGAATAAAACCCAATCATAAGTCTCGCTTAAATTTTGGGCTTCGTTTTTAGGAGTAAGTCTCGGGGTTAAAATCCAAAATCTCCATAAATTGAAAATACCTTTATGGACCCTGCTCCTAGGATTATTTTCTGAACAAAGTCCTAATATTCATTTACTTGGGCCATCATACATATGTAAGCCCCACATTCTTTCTTATGATTGCATCTTTCGTGGCACAATTGTCAGATTTTACTAATACCTCTTGTTTCTCAAACTGAGCATGACTCACACGAGCTTAGAGTGTAAATGTAATTATGACATCTCTATTTGGGACATTAATCGTGCATAAACCACATACTTATTCACTTGAACTATGTGGGTTCTGATTCCTTTTTTTTAACAAGGATACGTAGGTAACCCATCTGTGGGTACGATCCCAACTCTGAAATAATCTCTGTCTTTCTGAAAAATAATAAACTTTAAGTTCCCCACTGAGTGGCTTTAAAAATAGTATGGTTATCGTAATGACCAAGATATTTCAATATAATTTGTTGAAGGAAACCATTGACAAAGAATCTCTAATAAATATGGATTATTCTATATCTATGAAGAACCTAAAATACATATAACAGATTCTATAAATCTCATAAATTTCAATCATTGATTTTCAGATCTAAAGGGAAAATCTTTTTAATAACTTGTAAATTAATAAGGATTCACAAACATAACTCAAATATATAAGAGAGTCCCAGAGTAGACAACAATTCCTCCTCCCCCCCCCCCAAATGTGTGATGAGTCTGACCTCCCATCCTCTCAACCAATGCGAATTCTTAAGCCTCATCTGTCCACAACTAATGAGTACCTACCATTGGAAAGTAGGTCCAAATGGATATAGAATCATGGGATGTTTCTGGTTCTATGAATAAACACGTTAAAAACTGATTGGAGTTTTTGAACCTTAAACAAACAAGGTCATCCCCATTTCCAGACATCAACAAAAATGGTGAACCTGACGTGAATCCTTAACCAAGTTAAATGATGTTTTACTTATTTGTTAGGCCCCTATTTAACTTATGGTGAGGGCCAAAAAAACAATCAGTAACATATGTTCTCATACAAAATATGTAGTGTCCAAACATATCTTGATTATGTCTGTTATATAAAACATGAACTTTTTTCCAAGATCTCTCTTTATTAAGAAATGGCTTCTTTAATGTTCACACCTGTGAATGCCTCAGCCGCTACTCCTGCTGGATCCTGGTCCTCTCTGGGGATGAAATCACCTACTAAGCATATTCAATGATGGGTTTGAAATGCATTGGATAAGGAATACCATCAACATGGTACCATTCTGAGTCTGGAGGCCGCTTGATAAGCCCCCCAATTTAACAACTCACCCTGGTTGTCATGACAGCGACGAACAGTGGTCAAGAAGCAGGTGGTTCCAACCACCATCTCTAACCATTTTGGGTCGTTATCCCCATAAAACAATCACCAGTACCTACCATATAATTGGGAGGTTAATGATAAGGTCACTCAAGGCCTTAGTTCAAGAGGAAAATAGTCCTTCCTGGGGGCTCCCATCAACAATCGCCGCCAGACTCGTGCGGTAGTGTGCCCTCAACATGATGAGGGTACCTCCTTTAGGGGTTCGGCTCAGGTTCCTCAGACTCGAGCTTGCAAGAAGAACCGTTAGAGGTAAAATCCAGTCAATAGGGAGCTGGTTCTTATTTTAGCTCCCATTAGAGATGTCCATCAAGCCAACTTGATGAAAACCACCGAGCGGGCATGTACACCCGTCTGTCCTGATATTACTGCCAAACAGACTCGTCTGAAAGTAACATGTCAATCCCACTAGGTAATTCTGGAAGAGTGTTATAGGCAGGCATATACACCTATTTATAATTAATCAACCAGTCAGTAGGCTCGTCTGACTGCACCCAAAAAAGCTCACCAATCTAAAATGGTGGCAATTGATAAATAGGGACATACACCTGCTTACAATAAACAATTCTTTCAGAAGTCTCATCTTCCAGTATTGAAGGAAATTCATCAACCATACATGATGAAGAATACACAACAGGAACATACACCTGCCAATGTTCATCAATCCTGCCAACATTCTCGTTTGGTAGAACCTAGAGAAGTCATTTGGAAAGCTCCGACGATAAATTTGGAGCAGACTCAACTCTCTTCCCCCACACATGAGTTCTGTTAGAATTCACTGACAGGAAAAAGAGGAAAGGAGCTAGAATACATACCTACTCTATGCACGAAATATACTTATATTCCCATTCCGACAGCTGAAGTCCCCAAGCACATTCTTATAATGGTGAAAGAGCAGATACAAATCCCTGCCCATATTCTGGATTCCTATCAGAATTTTATAACAACTTCAGCAGCATCACAGGGAAGGAATCATAAATCTATCCCTATAAGTTGAGTGCCTCATCAACATATCACTCCTGAATAGATACACACCTCTGTCCATGTTCAATAGGGTTATAGGGCATACTCCTCCATGTCATACAGACAATCAAGTCGGGCACATACAACCGATTTGAATGGAGATAATCATCCTAACCTGACCATTTCTCCTGAGTAGAACATATACTTAACCGTAATAACCACATTCTTCAACAAGTGGTTTCCAAAGTGAGTAAGAAGGCGTATAATAAAAAGACTCATCCAGCACAGTCATGAAATCATGATAAAATTTTTGATAAGACCTTGATCGATGCTGCAGTTCATGGAGCCCTCAGACAATTATCTATTGCCACTCAAGATTCTAATATCTCATTTCCCAATAGTGGGAATAATAATTATGTTGGTCTTCATCAGACACTTCCTCATGAAGGCTATCTTTATGATAGTTCAGTTTATCTCAAAGTATCATCTTCAGATGAGAGCCACGATAACCCTCTATGTTGCCAGAAGATCAAGGAGAAAAAGGTTTCATATTTTGCTGTAACCCACCAAGGTGGTCCTCCCCAGGATGATGAATTTATCTACGAAAGTACTCTCCATAGTAGTAATACGCATTTCCTGGAAAATTATTCAATGGAAAATGCAGTAACGAGAAATCCCTCTTATCTTGAGGCACTTGAAAATGTGAAGCCAGTCATATATGATGCTTTACCGCTATCAGGTGAATTACTTTCTCAATCAGAAGATAGACCGGGGTGTAGGTCATTCTCCGAACCACCCCTTGGTCATTCATGTTCTAATTTGATAAATGAATTCTCTACCAATATTGTTGAATCTAATAAAGCAACAAAGAAAAACCATCTTTGGTCTAATCAGGTTGAAGAATCTTCATCGAATGATAAGGAGGAAGTTCTGAATATGAGAAAACAACTAGAGAATGGTGAATTACCAGTCATGTTTTGGCCTTTGGCTGACTCTCAGTATAATATTCCAGAAATGTTAACGGAAGATTTTATTCCCGATGTTTGTCTCAACATACAGAAAAATCTTTGTCAATTGAAAAATAAAATATTATCTTATGATGAATATGAAAATCCAGTCAAGATAAAAGAAGGGTTAAAATGCCAAATTGATTTGGCATTTCTCTCAGTTTCCCGATATCCAAAGTTTGAAAAGAAGCAGAGAGCCCTTTAGCGTTCATTCCATGGAACACTAAATAGATTGCCCCGGTTAACTACCTATGCCCCATCGGCTATTCATATAAGGGGATGGGGTGTTCATGGAGCACTGCATTTCACTGTACTCTATAGTCAACAAAGCCCGCCAAAAATGGTCTCATGAAATGTTATTGCCAATGGCCGACGACAACCAATTGTTTTTGTGTGTAATCAAAGGCTTGATCAGGAACATGCCTCAACTAGTTCTTCCCAAAGTTAGACATACAAAGAAAAAGTTGTCGAATAACTCTTGCATCAGGAAAACAAGAATATCGAACATGATTATTGTTTAGAGTATGCACATCATCAGGTTACAGATGTGTTAGAAATCATCCAAAGGTCATTTGAGCCAGGTGATTTGAGTGGATGTAGGTTGATGCATCCAGCGAATTTTCGGACTAAAGTCTGCAAAATCAGGAGAGCTTTTAAGAAATTCTCAGATGTAGTAGCTCAAGAGCCACCTCGGCTTTCCATACTGAGGACTCTTTTAGCTCAACCCTTGGGATCAATAGATGAGATTCAAGGAGTTGAGTAGGGAAAGCAAGAACAGTCCCAGTCCACTGGAATGGGAACTTTTTCAAATCCCCAATCTCTTCCTCAGTGAAAGTAGGTCTTCTCTCGATTAGGGGAGAAGCCACAAGAACAACGCAGAGCCGAATTACCAGTAGATTCCCTCCAAATTACGGTTCATCAAGAAGATCCTGAGGGATCAACTCAACAAAAGGCAATGTCTCATAATGTACATGGAAAATGACATTATCGCAGAAATACCGATAAAAGGGATGCAATGCGTTATGCATCGATAAAAGTAATCAATGACATTGTTACTGATCCTCCAAAACATGAGGTTAACTCAGAGTGATCAGATGAAGAAGTTCATGTTCAAGAGGATGTGCACATAGAAATAAATGAGGAAGGTGTGTGTACCAGAAGCCAGAGGGCTTCCAAGAGGAAAGATATTCCTTCAGGAAGTTCCCTTCCATACTCCAGAAAGGAATATGCCAAGGAAAAGGTTAAAAGTCAGGTTGTGTCCCACCCTACCTCTGGAGAAGGGAAATCACTCTCACTAGATTAAAGGTTCTCACAAAAAGAGGAAGAAATGAAGGATTTTAGGAGGTTGAATGTAAAACTACTTCAATGTAGTCTTCCTCCTAATCATGCTAGAGTCAGACAGTCAAGGGAATTTTTTGCAGCTACTAAGATGGATCAAGAATATCCTCCTTTACAAATACAGCATCACTGGTCTAATCTTATGGGTCATGCGCAACAACAATCAGTAGTGCTACCATCAGTTGCAGTACCAGTAACCACACCTGTTCAAACTCCAGTTATTGCAGTTGCTCAGGTCCAAGCTCATCCAGATGTTTCTGAAAATTTAATAACTACCATTGAGTCATTAAAAGCTCAGTTAGAATCTATGGAGGAAAACGTGAAAAAATTCAACCCGAAAAGAGATCTTACCCAGAAAGGGTGGATGCAATTCCTCCCCCATAAAATTTTGCAAGTACCACATTCCCATTTTTTAATGGTTCAGGAGATCCAGAACAACACTTAACACATTTTATTTCTCATTGTGATCCTATGATGGGAGCTCCTCAACAACAAGAAGCACTTAAGCTCAGGTGTTTTGTACAATCATTACCAGGGACTACCTTTGTTTGTTATACAAGCTTGTAATCCCAGTCAATTACTGGGTGGGAAGATCTCCGTCAGTGATTCCTTCTTCAATTTAGCTCAATATTGCGAAAGACGATGGTTTTTTATCTTACAAATTGTATGAAAAAGGAAAATTAAAGAGTTTCAGATTTCATTTCTTGCTAGAAAGGATTAACATATTTTTTAAGCTTAGCACTCCCTCAAGAATAATTGTTGCCAATCTTTGTGGAAAATTTGCATGATGAATTACGCATACCATTGATCCCTGTGAAAGACATAAGAGGGTTTCAAGAACTTACTTAAATCGCTCAACAGATCGAAGATTCTCTTATAGAGACTAAGGCTAAAACTCGTGTAATTCTATCAACTTCAGGAAAGAGAATAGGGAGAGTAGCGACTGCTACAGTTACACTTAAACAAGCATATGTACCTGCTTCCACTTCCAAACCTTCATCTTATCGAAGGGATCCACCTCCTGAGCATAAAAAATAGAGGCTGTTTACTCAATATGATCAAATAGATCAAATACAGAAACAATTTGAGGAGTTAAATAACAATGTTTATTATCTTAGAAATGAACAAGTTCCTGGTTACTTCATTTTGGCTTTGGAAAATAAGTCGTTTCAGTTGACAAGGCCTAAAAGGCCAAACAAGGAAGGAGATGAAGTCATTTCCAACTATTGACCTTTTAATCAGATGTTGGGGCATCCCATTCAAGAGTGTTTTGTCTTTAAAGACCTCCTACAAAATATGTTGGACTCTGGACAAGTAAAACTGAAAGGTTTTTCATCCCAGGTAGCATGTGTTAGTGCTATAGATCCAGAGGAAGAAGGTGAGTGGCACGAATTCAAAAGAAAAAATGCGCAGAAATATGATGATTGGATGATCAAGAAAACAAAAAAGCAAACTCATGCCATTTTACGAACACAATTGAAGAAACCGATTGTGTATTTTTCTATGAATGCCACAGAAAAACCCCCTTTATCAGAAAGAAAATCCTCAAAGAGGCGGCATAATTCGAAGAAAGAAGACCAGTCAGAAGAGGATGAGCTCGTGTCAAATCCCAAGTTGTCTTTGACTCTAGAAGATTTTTTTCCATCTACTTCAAAAGCACCTGCACCGCCCTACCAAATAACACAACATAAACTGGCTAATCAGGCATAATCTTCACCATATGAATAGTTTATGTTTGGTTCTGTTAACATGATTTACTTAACAGATCCTTATGCCAGTCACAGTTTCGATCTTGATGATCCTGAGTTCCCTATATCAAACATAGGAATTAGAGGGAGTTCCAGAGGTATAGGATACATAGGAAGACGTGGATATTCCAGAATCCACTATTTCAATCCTACCACTACTAGAATTGTATAAGTATTAGCAACTCGGGGAAATCCCTTCATTAGGCTCAACAAGAACAAGAATGTTCTTCCACACATGGCAGATTCAGTCCTGGCATAGTTATTTTGGAAGATCGGTTAGAAGTTAGACCTTTTTCCTGTCAGAAAATAAATAGACCTAGTCAGTCTAGTCATCCAAAGCTGAGAGTATTTCCTACTCCTACCCTGAATCAAGATGCATCTACTTATGAAGCATCAACTTCTAAGGCACCTACGAAACCACATGTTCCTATTGGGAAACGCAGACCTTTGGACCAAAAGTATGATTTTTTGAAACATTTGGCCCAAGTACCGGCCATGTTATCAATTCTGGATGCCTTTAATCTATCAAAGGATCTTCAAGAGGCACTCATTGAGGATTTATCAAGTCCTAAAGAATCTGAAACATAAATTGTTGCGGCTGAAGTCTACCATGTAGTGAATGATCCTGCAGAATGCCATGCAGTGATATCTTTTACAGATGAAGATGATGATGGTGTTGTGCATGGACATATTAGACCTTTGTATTTATCTGGAAAGGTCAATGATATAAGCATCCAATGTTCTATCATTGATAACGGTTCTGGGGTCAACCTCATCCCTATTCGTACACTTCATCGATGGGACTCACCGACTCTGATTTATCTCCGTCTACTTTGAAGTTGCAAGGATAGGATAAAAATGAACAAGAACCTCTCGGCGAGATTACACTCAGAACTCGGTTTGGGGACCTTGTATCCAATTTAGATTTCATTGTTGCTCATCATGACATAGCCTTCAACATTTCTCTTGGATGACCTTGGCTACATCAACATGCGGCTATACCTTCATCATACCATCAATGTATCAAATATTGTTTTAATGGTCAAATTGGGATGCTGTATATTGATAAATCCCCATTAAAAACATGTGAATCTCAATTCATTGAGGCGGAATTATATCACATGAAGGGAAAGGAGATATCCATGAAAAAAGAGGTTACCAAAATTAATTCTCCATATGGTTTGGAAAAGATTCCAATAAACTCATTCAAACATGTGAGTACAGATTATACGTTTCCTATCACTCAGACTGACATGATAGACCCAAATCCAAATACTATTATGGAAACTTCAATAATGTCAGTGACAGAAACCAATCCAGACAACATGGTAGAAGTTTTTGATTCACCAGGAAATGATGAAAGCTGAAATGGAGATGTCTTCATTTCATCCGTTGAAATCCTGCATTTCTATACATCATCAACCAGGCCAGAAGAAGTTATAGAAATGTCAGAGATGAATGATGATGTCAATTCTCAATCCATCACCTCCTCTTTATTACCCAAGGAATACCCTTCACCATTAATAGGGCCAGAAAAGGTAGCCTCTGCTTCAAGATGTTCAAATTTTAACTTCTCTCCTGATCATGGAAATTATTATTCATCATCTACTATGAAAGTAGAAACAAAAGAAGTAACACATATTGAAGAAGAAGAGGAAGATCTCAGGGATTCTCTTCCAGCATTTGAAGAAGTTATCTCTACCACCGTGGATGAACTCAGAGAAATAAATCTAGTTACAAAAGATTATCCACGCCCCACATTAATTAGTGAGGTCATGACTCTTGAAGAGAAAGAAATGTATTTTTCAGTTTTAAAGAAAAATCGAGATATATTTGGTTGGAACTGTACAGAAATTCCAGGGCTTGATCCAGATGTTTCTACTCATCATTTGGGTTTTCCATAAGTACATCGAGGATTCAAGAAATCTTCAAGAAGAACACACCCAACTTATGCCTCAAAAATTGAAGCTGAAGTGGATAAGATTATCAAGTCTCACTTCGTCAGAGAAGTTTAATATCCCAAATGGCTGGCTAATATTGTCCCTGTGAAAAAGAAGAATGGACAAATTAGGGTTTTCATTGATTTCAGAGATCTTAATCGGCATTGTCCCAAGGATGATTTTCCAATTCTGATCACATAACTCTTAATTGAGGCAACAGCTGGCTATGAATCACTTTCCTTCATGGATGGATATTCTGGGTATAATCAAATCTGAATGGCTCCTGAAGATGTAGAATATACAGCCTTTAGAGCCCCTCAAGGTGTGTTTTTCTACCGGGTAATGCCCGTTGGCCTGAAGAATGTAGGTGCAACATATCAATGTTCCATGCACCATTTCTTCAAACCCTTTTTAGGGAAATTTTTTGAATGTTATGTGGATGATTTGGTGTTTAAATCCAGACAACGTTCTAATCACTTGGCTGATTTGGAAATCATATTTCACAAACTTCGACAACACAATTTGAAGATGAACCCCTTGAAATGAGATTTTGGGGTAACCTCTGGAAAATTTATCAACTCTGTTGTACACCATCGTGGTATCAAAGACGATACTGTGAAGAAAAAAATCAATCCTTGGTATGTCACCTACTCAAAATTTGAAGGAATTGAGAGGAATTCAAGGACACTTGTCCTATATTCGGTGTTTCATCACCTATCTAGAAAGCAAATGTTTACCCTTCACCAAATTGATTATGAAGGGAGTCACTTACTAGTGGATTGAGGAATTTCAATAGGTATTAAATATTCTCAAGAAATATCTTTTGATTCCACCGGTATTAATTCCACCTGTTGATGGAAGACCACTTATTCTTTATGTGACAACTTTAGAGAAATAATTAGTTGCCTTCCTTTCCCAAAAGAATGATGTTGGGAATGAAAACAACCTTTACTATCTCAGTCAGACTATTCTTGAGAAAGAAACTTGATATTCAAGAATTGAAAAGTGCTGCATAGTGTTAATATTTGCAGTTTAGAAATTGAGACACTACTTGCAACATCAAGAGGTCCAATTGGTATCTCTCAATAACCCACTCAAATTTATCCTTAGTCGTCAAATGCTGAAAGGATTTCTAGAAAGGTGGGCAGTTATTTTTTCGTAGTTTGAAATCTAGTATGCATCTTAAAAGGCAATAAAGGGCCATGATCTGGCTAATTTCCTTACTGAACACCCTTTAGTAGAAGATACATCTTTAGATATTGAACTTCCTAATGAGTAAGTCATCTCTATTCAAGATAATATTCTATCATGGGAAATGTACTTTGATGGTGCTTCCAGAAGTCCAACAGGGAAGAAAATGGAAGATCCTAAATTCAACAAAGTTGGTTTGGGTATTGTACTTATTTCCACAGAAAAGGCAGTGGTACCCTATTCCATCTTATTGTTGGAAGGCAGTACAATCAATGATGCAGAATATCAAGTTCTTATCGCAGGATTGGAGTTGGCGCTTCAAGCACAGGTGAATCACTTAAAGGTGAAATGTGATTCAGACCTAGTAATAAAAAAAGTCAATGGGGATTATGCCATTAAAAAAGATGAGTTAACACCTTTGTATGATTAAGTTATATATTTAATGGTGGTATATCCTTCAGAACATACATTTTCTTATGTCCCACGATCAAAAAATGCCCAAGTTGATGCATTGTCTAATGTAGCCACAGCTCTGGAAGATCCAAATCGGGATGAAACAATCAGCAGTATTTCCCACCATCATAAATCTTCACCTTATGTTCAAATCAGAATAGAGGAAATGAATGAAATTAGTCCAATTTATGAACCATATGGTCATACTACAGAATGGATTACACCTATCAGGTAATACCTTCAAAATGGGACACTCCCACCTGATAGAGCCTGGAAAGAACAAGTCCGGCGATGTGTGGTCAATTTTACTCTTTATGATATCCCAGATTATCTAGAAAAAATTCTCTACAAGCGAGGTTTTTATGGAATTCTCTTCAGATGTATTGATGGTGAAGAGACAATGGATATCATGAAAGAAGTACATGTAGGAGTCTGTGGTGCCCACCAGTCTGGACATAGATTGTATGATCGAATTAGTAGACTTGGAGACTTCTGGCCTTCAATAATACAAGATTGTGTTAATTTAACTAAGAAGTGTAATTCTTGCCAAGTATGTGCCAATTTTATTCATCAACCCCCGGAGTTTCTCCAAACTGCTAAATACTCATGGACATTTTCTACATGGGGAATAGATGTAGTAGCACCTTACCCTTTGGCTACATCCAAGCAGTTTAAGTATATTCTTACTGCTACTGACTTCTTTTCAAAATGGGCAGAGGCAAAAACTCTCAAAGAAGATAGTTCTAAAAGCATTGTTAGCTTCATCAAGTCTAACATCGTTACCAGATTTAGTGTCCCTCATACCATATTAACGGAAAATGGCACCAACTTCTATTCATCCGAGGTAAGGAAGTTGTATTAAGAATACACCAACGAATCCAACCATTCATCTCGATATCATGCAGCGGCCAATGAAAAAATTGTAGCCTTCAATAAGACTCTTTCAAACATAGTGATAAAGATCATAGATAATGAAAAGAAATCATGGCCTGATAATATTTGTCATTCTTTATGGGCTTATCGAACCACCACCCCCACTGCTACGCGGTCAACTGTATATTCATTAGTATATAGAATAGAAGCAGTATTTCCCATTGAAGTTCAATTACCTTCACTAAGAGTAGCCATTTGTGATAAGTCATCTACAGATGAACAATCTCAAAAGAGATTGGATGAATTGGAACGATTAGAAGAAAAAACATTGTAGACCCTGCACCACTTGGATGTCTATCAAAATCTAATAGCATGTGCTTTCAAATAAAAGTTCATCTTCATTCATTCATTCAAGGATATATGGTATTGGTTCTCAGAACTCAATAATACCAGGAAAAAAACCTCCCATGCTTGAGCCAAAGTGGGAAGGACCTTACTCAATAAATAAGGTCTACTCTAATGGAGCTTATTCTTTAATTTCAATGGATGGAGAACTCATCACGACTCTAACCAAGGCCAGATTTCTGAAGAAGTATTTTGTGTAACACAAATACACCTTTAGTCCTTACTACATGACATTAAATTGCATTGTCCCCTACATTTTCCTTACTGCATGACATTAAACTTCATAGTCCTCACCATTGTCCTTACTACATGACATTAAACTGCAAAGTCCCCTCCATTGTCCTTATTGCATGACATTAAACTACATAGTACCCTCCATTGTCCTTACTGCATGACATTAAACTACATAGTCCCCTCCATTGTCCTTACTGCATGACATTAAACTGCATAGTCCCCTCCATTATCCTTACTGCATGACATTAAACTGCAAATTCCCCTCCATTGTCCTTACTGCATGACATTAAACTGCATAATTCCCTCCATTGTCCTTAATTCATGACATTAAACTACATAGCCCCCTCCATTGTCCTTACTGCATGGCATTAAAATGCATAGTCCCCTCCATATTCCTTAATGTAAGACTTTAAACTGCATATCCCCTTCATTGTACAACATGACGTTAAATTGTGTCCAGTCCCTTATATGTCCTACATGACATTAATCCGTGCATCGTTAGGGTTGTTTCTACCTCTTTTTTCTCACACCGAGTATGACTCACATGAACTTAGAGTATACTTCAACCATAATACCCTCTCTAGGATGCTAACCACGTGTATGCCCCAACAACATCTCTGAGTTGTCCTCAAGTAAAACATAATCACCAATTCATTCTTAATAGAACTACGAAGAATTTGATCATTTATTTCTAGGCTGGGTACATAGGTACCCTCCTGAGGTTCAAGCCCAAAACCAACAACTTCACATCAGTTCACCTCCATCTCATACGATGTTAATCCGTGAAGCCCCCCAAAACCAATATCTTCACATTCGTTCACCAGTCTTTGACACCCTCACCTGAGAGAGAATAATTATTGACATTGATCTCCAACCATGTCATATTCCAAGGACTACATGAATACATGGAAAAGCATGAACCTTTAATCTGGGTCAAACCATCATTGCACTAAATTCCCCTTTCACCCTTCACTTGTACGAACCAAATCTATACAGAGGGTATTTCAATAACTTTGTATGGAATGATTCCCATCCTTATGGGATATGTATGAATGTTAGAGCATCCATAGAATCCAGCCCCATGTCTTTGGGCCTAACCCCAAATTCCACTTTCAGTCCCTTGGCTAAAAAGTCCCCCTGTGAAAACATGAATGTGGTATGAAAACCTTGGTCTTCATTCACATCAGGATTATAAAACACACAATGTGTGTTCCTTATTATAGTGAAAGCTCTATGACACTAAACTAATATCTCCTACATTCTTGTCCCACATGACGTTAAACTGTATTTCAAGAACTACATTTGGCTTGATTCTCATCCTAATGAGATATGTAGTGATGTCTAGCATTTCAATTTAGGACCTAGCCACAACATGATTATGGTCAGCATTGGTCTACGTATCTCCTTCATGTATGGGACAATCCCCATTTTCATGTGCCATACTCCTAACCATAAATACTTACAGATCTCTATAACCCTTTTCTTGACTTCTGGTCACAAAATTTCAGATACCCGAGAATTCTTTTTCCTAACTATGCAGCATATGCCCTTAGGCGGCCTTGAATAAGTAGTCTACATAAGGGATCTGTCAGCCAAAAGATGCTATTATTTGACTATGTAGCCAATGCCCTTAAGTGGACCTGCATAATTTAACACCATAACGGGTTTTTCGAATAGTGGTAATTTCATTCTTGGGAGGAAAACCTATTTTTCCTTTATTTGTCTTAATAACAATATGTAGGGATCCTCAAAAATGGACATTATTAACATATTTGTCCCATACTCTTTTTCATGATCTGAAAGTATTCAAGTCTATGGTTTATATTTCCTTTCCCTACATTTGGGTCAGACCTTCGCAGGAGTGACATTCAACCAATTCTTTGAAAATTTTAATTCATAATATCCTCTCCATATTCAAGTACCTATCTCCATATAGAAAAATCTATTCTTTGGAAAATTTGAATCTCCATAAACATCCCCTGGATTTTTAGCAATAGAAAATTAAAATTTCTAAGATTTCTTTTGCCTGACTTTGTAGCACGTGCCCCTTGGTGGCCTTGCATAAGTGGTCTACATAATGGAACTTTCATCCAAAAGATGTTATTATTTGACTATGTAGCAAATTCTCTTAAGTGGACCTAAATAATTCAACCCCCTAACGGGTTTTTTAAATAATGGTAACTTCACTCTTAGGAAATACTTCCTCTAATGCATTTTAACCCTTTTTTCATATCATTCCTCATATTCAGAATTTCGTAAGTCATAGTTTACATGTTTTTCCCTATACATGAATGTGGTAACATATTTTCAGACAAATTATCAATTAATTGAGTCAATTTTAATCCATTTGGTCAAAGATATTTCGACCTTCAACATTAGTTTCTTTTTTATGTCCAACATGCATGACTTTAAAATACCCACAAAAGATAAGGAAACTCTGAACAAAAGTCGAGTCCCAGCTCGTTAAACATACATTTTGGTTGATTTAGGAAATATTGAGAAATAAAAAAATTAAGAATTTTTAGGGTTATTTTTATAATCCTAGAAACAATAAAACTATTCTTACTAGGCCCATTGGCTTAAGTAAAATTATTTAAAGCAGGTAGCAAGAGAATGTAGGCACAAATAATTGAAGATTAAAGTGTTTTTCATTGATTCACAAGAGTTAGAAGGACATCCACAGACTCGAGTCTGTTCTATTTTTTAAGAATTACAAGAGGCTTTAAACACAACCCTTCATTTGATTTACGACATCCCGAGCTTCATCAGCAACCACCTGGAATTCATTCATTCAATTAGATATAATAAGAGACGTAGTGATACCAGCTCTTCTTGGAAAAATTGTAAGAAAATATTCTTGAGTGCGGTTTGAGAAAATTTTCAGCTGATCAAACAGTGACTCTGTTTCTGTCCAAGAGACTTGGAAGATCGATACATGGATTTGAGAATGGAACATTAGAAGTAAAGATCCATTTTAAGAGAGTACTCTTTTCGGATATTCTTCTAATGTCATGATAGTCTTCTCTCCACCAACTGTAAGCAGAAAACATATCATCCCATGGGTTTTCCATTTTCATCTCTGCAAGGAAATATCATGGAGGAAAATTTTGAAAGTTCACACCATTGTTGCTGCTCTTAATGCACAGCCTAACCAAAATAGAGGAGTAGCAGTGCGGCTACATCTCGGGCATATAATTATTTTCATCAAGAATGTTGACTCTATGCAGATGACCATGCCCATATAGATGAAGGTAAATACTTTGTGGGAAATTGACATGATATTTCCTCAAGTACTTGGCCAAATATGGGAGAGTGATGTCACAGATATCATAATAGTCAGGGCCAACGATGTTCATTATATCATCAATCTTCTAGCTAGCTAGTTCAGCAGCTAATCCAATTCTTCTGGGAGCCATTTAATCTACACAAAGATCGAATAATTAACTTTTAAGTAGGTTGTTTTTTCATAAAATTTGTGAAGAAATTAAAAAAATGGCTAAGGAATTAAGGTGTGAAAGTCTAATCTTGGCGCGCAAGTCTAAGTCAGTCGCGCAAGTATGGGCATGCAGGTCAAAATACCTCTGCAGAAGCACAACACAATTTAGAAGAAGTAATCACCCATGGACAGTAGAACCTACGCGACGAGATCTCACTTGCGTGACGATATCTCAAAGCGTTGGAAGTCGTGTGCTTTTCGTGAGAGTGGCGCCAATATTTATAGGCAAGGACATACCACTATGTACCGTAACCTGCGCGTCGATACCTGCGCGCTAAAAACTTGCGCGCCCAAAAAACCTTGGATTTCTCAATTACCTCGGAGTCAAACCCTCTTTTTTTTCAGATCCTACTCTGAGGGGGGGGGGGGAATTTTTTTACACTCTGTTCCGTCACAGAGTCCAGAGATTGACTCAGGGAAATCCCTCAAGCAAAGAAGTGGGAAGATTCATCAAGAATATTTCAAAGGCATTAAGGAGAGCAAGTATATCTTCACGCCATCCTTGGGAGCGCAAGTCACTTGAGTTCTAGATATGAGGTGTGCAAGTCACTTGCATGCCCTAATTGAAATTCTGCCCAAACCTCAGGTGGCCTATAAATATCCCCTGTGGGCCCCCCATTTCGAGAAGGAAAAATCCAAAACTCAGATTTAAGCACTGGTCTCCCAAGTCTCCGTCTAAAGTATTCCGAACACTTCTAAGGTAACTCTTTACCTAGAGTGCAAGCTCTTAAGAGGAGGAATATGTTCTAAGTATTAGATCTCATCAATACTTGCACGCCTAAGTGTCTATCCCTTATGGGAAGTGATGCTACTTTCGCACTGCCTTTCCCTCTCAAGGAAACATGTGCGCCACCCATATGAATGCCTCTAGGTATGATACTAAGGGCTACAATCCAGAGTTTCCCAAGTATCACTTCACAGGTTCTTCATCTCCCATGTGAACTCATGTCGTACAAGTATACTTGCGCAACTAGGACTTACATTCCAGACCAATACTTGCGTGCCTCCTTCCAATTCACATCCTTTCTTCAAATCCACCTTTCCTCTTCAAGGAAAGCCTTTAAAACCCCCTTCAAAGACATTTATGGCAAGGTTCTTTTCATGGATTCCTTGTTTGAAAGGAATTCTGTGGAACATCTCTCAAAACCGCATGATTAACATAACTTTATGTCATTATGTTTAGATATTTCCTTCAGTCAACCTCATCCTTTAAGATGAGAAGTTCCCTAATTTGGGCATCCTCCTTAGTAGTAAGGCTCAAGTACCCTAATCTAGTCATCCTCCTTAGGAGTAGGCCCCAAGTTCCCAAATATAGGCATCCTCCTTAGGAGTAATCCCATAGTTCAATAATATGGGCATCCTCCTTAGGAGTAATCCCCATGTTCCCTAATCTAGGAATCCTCATTAGGAGTAAGCCCCATGTTCCCAAATTTGGGTATCCTCTTTAGGAGTAATCCCCACGTTCCCTAATATGGGCTTCCTCCTTTGGAGTAAGCCCCAATCATAATTTCTCTTAACTTGGACCTCCTTTCCAGGATTAATCCCTAGTCTTAATTTCTTTTGATTTGGGATTCCTTCTGAGGAATAAAACCCAATCATAATTCCCTCTTAAATTTTGGGCTTCCTTTTCAGGAGTATGTCCCGGGTTAAAATCCCAAATCTCCATAATGTTCAAATACCTTTATAGACCCTTCTCTTGGGCTTCTTTGCTGAACTAAGTCATAATATTCATTTACTTGGGCCGTCATACATACGTAAGCCCCACATTCTTTCTTTTGATTGCATCTTTTATGGAACAATCATTAGGTTTAACTAATACCTCTTGTTTCTCACACCGAGCATGACTCACGTGATCTTAGAGTGTAAAAGTAATTATGACATCTCTCTTTGGTCCATTAATCATGAATATACCTCATACTTCTTTACTCGAATTACATGGGTTCTGATTCCTTTATTAACAGGGATACGTAGGTAGCCCATCTGTGGGTATCATCCCAACTCTAAAATAAAGCCAGTCTTTCTGAACGAAAATAAATTTTAAGTGCCCCACTAAGTGGATTTAAAACTAGTATGGTTATCATAATGACCAAGAGATTTCTATATAATTTGTCGAAGTAAAGCATTGACTAAGAATCTCTAATAAATATGGATGATTCTATATCAATGAAGAACCTAAAATACATATAAAATATTCTCTAAATCTCTTACATATCAATCATTTATTGTCATATCTAAATGAAAGATCATTTTCATACTTGGTAAATTAATAAGGATTCACGAACATAACTCAAATCTATAGGAGAGTCCCGGAGTAGACAATAATTCCCCCAAAAAAGTTATGATGAGTCTGACCTCCCATCCTCTCGACCAATGAAAATTCATAAGCCTCATCGGTCGACAACTAATGAGAACCTACCTTTGGAACATAGGTCCAAATGGATATAGAATCATTGGATGTTTCCGGTTCTACGAATAAACCCGTTACAAGCCGATTGAAATGTCTGAACCTTAAACAGAAAAGGTCATACCCATTTCCTAAAGAAAAAACTTCACTGTCATCTGAAATAGAAAACCTCTACCACCATACACCCTTGCATCTAGGTGTAGGGTATACAACTCCCCCATTGCCTTCCAAGCATCTGGAAACTCTCAAACCGCAACATTCTATGACTTCCAACTCAAGGCATCAGCCACCATGTTCCCCATTTCTGAGGTGTACGATATTTTGAAGTCGTAGTCTTGAAGAATCTCTATCCACATCTACTGCCGCAAGTTCAGGTCCCACTGGGATAAGATATACCTCAAGCTCTTGTGATCCTTGAATACCACCAAGAACTCCCCGTTGAGGTAGTTCCACCACAACTTTAGTGCGAACCCAAACTCTATGAGCTCCAGGTCTTGGGTGGAATAGTTATGCTCATGGGTACGTAACTACCTAGACCCATAACAGATCACCCCCTATTGTTTCATCAACACACACACCAAGCCTTGGCTAGAAGCATCACAGAAAACCTCTAACGTCAACCCTTCTTCTAGAAACCTTAGTACTAGGGCACTAACTAGCTTACCCTCTATATAACTGAAGGCTACCTGGAACTGCCCACTCTATATAAAAGCCTAGTCTTTCTTGGTTAGGGATTTCAAAGGTGATGATACTTAGGAGAAGTTGGGTAATAATCTCTAGTAGTGACCAGCTAGTCCCAGGATACTACGTACCCCTGCCACGTTCTTGGGTGGTGCCCAAGAAACAACCGCTTAGACCATTGATAGATCAACTGGTATTCCCTACTCGAACACCACATTTCCAATGAAGTGAACCTCTCGTGTCCAAAACATTGACTTAGACAACTTCCTGTAGAACTGGTGCTGTCAGAGGACCTCTAAAAAGATTCTCTAATGCTCAGCATTAACCGCATCTGATATTGAGTAGATCAGGATGTTGTCAATAAATATGACTACGAATCGATCCAAATATTCCAATAATATAAAGTTAATGATCCTCATGAACATGCCTGGTGTGTTCGTAAAGATGAACGACATGACTAAAAACTCAATGTGCCCATATTTTCACCTGAAGGCACTCTTCAAGATGTCACCCTCCATCAACCTCAACTGGTGATATCCTAACTACAGGTCTATCTAGGAGAACCATCCTTCCCCCTTCAAACGATCAAAAAGAACATCTATCCTTGATATACGGAAATAGTTCTTAACCGTTACCTGATTCAATATCTGGTAGTCTATGCAATGATTTAGACCACCATCTACCTTCTTCACGAATAAGAGTGGAGCACCCCATGATGACACACATGGTCGAACAAAACCCATTTTCATCAAATCCTCAATCTAAATCCATAACTTTCACATCTCAGATGGTTCCATCCTATAGGGATCCATCAAAATCAGAAGAGCACCAGGTTGAATGTATATCCCAAACACAACATCACGTCGAGGGGGTCGAGTCCCCACCTCCTCAGGGAAGGAGTCCATGAACTCACCGACAATCCCCGATACATCCACCATCTCTTTATCTGCACGACTCTACTAACAGCTCAGCGAACAAGGAAAAAGGGGGATCCACTCACCAGGTACCCTCCTGGAAACCCTTCTCGCCGACGAAAGTCACATGTTTTCTGTCCAAATCCAAAAACACCATCCTTATTCAGAAATAGTTGATAACAGAACATAAAGAGAACAACAATTTGATGCCTAAAATGACATCATACTGATGCTTCTAAAGTAAAAGAAGGTCCCTAGTGGACTGATGTGGTCCCAACATCAGTCTACATCCCTGAAAAACATGAGACAAGTTGGTCTGACCTCAGACTGGCATACTCAAAACCAGTGGTACATGAAGTTTCTCTACATCTAGGCCCAAAGCATGGGCTAGAATAGGTGTTACAAAGGAGTGTGAAGCTCCAGAATCACACACGGCATAGTCAAGAGTACGAAACAAGCTGATCGTACCTCAAACGACTTTTGGTCTTACTGGAACTACTTCCTCTATGCCATGTAACTACCCACACCCAGCTTCTCTTCCCCTCGGCTATCAGCCGCCACCCCGACCACACCCTGATCAAGGTCCCTAAGGAGAACTTTGAGGTCATCCTCCTCCTACAATGTCTTCTCTCGGAGGAGTGGGAGCTCACTGTCTCTACTACTACTGCAGAAAAGGCTTGGATGGAGACTGCTGCTGCTGAGGTGGGCGCTGAACAGCCCACCCCCACTCTATTGAACTTTGTCTGAGAACTGATTCCAAAGATGACCACAACTTTCATAGATGAATCATCTCAGTTCTGGGCTCGAAATGAAAGGAAAAGGATCGGGAGATCAAAACTGGAACTGCTGGGGCCTGCTCCCCACTAACCAAAACCTGGAAGGCCCTGACACAGGGGGCCTATTGCTAAGGACCTTTCCCTTTGATGAGAACAACTGACCCAATCTAGTGGAGAACCTCCAAATGTATGCATCCTCTCCATAACATCATCCTTCTTCTAGAATTCCATGTATGTTAGTAGAGTGAAGGGAGTAATAATATACTGAAGATATGTTCAGAGTGCCACCTCTAAACATCTCACCTGAGACTCCTTATTCGGAAAGAGGTCCGGAGCAAAGCAAAGGATTTACTTGAACCTAATCCCCAACTCTTTCACTGATATAACCCTCTATTGAAGGGAGATTATTTCTCACCTCTTCTCAACCTTCATTATGGAAGAGAATAATTCTCCCCGAAACTGCCTCTCGAAGTTAGTCCATGAGACCTTTGCCTACCTCTTCTCCCCAAGGTAGAGCATCCACCACAGATGTGTTTCTCCCTGCATCTGGTATACAACCAGTGGAATCCAATACTCCGTCGGAGCTCGAATCAATCTGAAATATATCACTAGCTCCTCGAGCCGACTCTTTGTCTCCATATCTGAGACGCTGCCCTTAAATTTCTCGAGGGTCTATCGCTGAAAGTCACAAAGCGTCCTCTTCCCCCAATCATCCTCCTCCTCTCTGTCATCCCTCTACCGATCAGCCAAATCCACCTCCTGGGCCTCGATCACCTACACTACTTGTGGTCATCATCCAGGTTCCATAGCTGCATGGTAAACAAGGAATGTCTATGCTCGGGAAGTGTATAAGATTTATTTTAATTTCTATTAGACTTATTATTCACATTAAAACCCTAAAATACCCAAGACACATTAGAAAAAATCATTATGATGCATGTACCATTCCTAGGGTGTCTACCCTACAATCAGTATAGCCTCACTTGGTCGTTCGGTAAGCCCAGAGTCCTTTCACTAGATCACGGGGGGGGGGGGGGGGGGGGGGGGCTAAAATCTACTGTCCTGACCAGCCTTCCATGGCCTATTTCATGCACCAATATTTCCTAACACTATTTCCCTACCATCCCATTCAATCCTCACTGTTCCTAAACCCGAGATCCATCCAATCTCTAAAACTCCCTTTAATGCAATTATGTTACGACTCACCTTCACCATGTTGAGGGAAGGGGAAGAAGATTGCCAAACCCATCCTTCTTCAAGTTGAAGGAGAGATAATGACCCATGGGGCCTGCCTTCAACAGGTCCTGGATTGGTGAATTACACCAACGGAATGAAATTACTAGCAACAGGGAAGGCATTACCCTTTTTTATTTAGTAGGATTGATATATAAGATAGTATGTCCCAAACAACACCAAAACTAGAATTAAAAGTAAAGCCCAAACAATCCATTCCCAATTTCATGTTTCAAAAAGAAGTTACACAATACAAGAAAACTCCAAAGGTAATTACCAAATAAAAGAAAGAAAGAAACAAAAACTTCCCCAACGTCTGAACTAGTATGGTCCTACACATTCCTCAAAGTCCTCATAGAAACCTAAAAGTATTTTTATATACTTAGGGTCAGTATACGGGTTTACTCAGAAGGGAAAACCAAAATATCCCATGCCCAAGTGGGGATGAATTCTAACACCTAGTGAGAAATGGAGATGACCAAGCACCTAATAAGGAAACTATCCAATAAAAAATCACTAAGGAACACTCTCTAAATAAAACAAGTAAAGTAAAGTAATAGTAATAAAAAATCAATGTTTGGGTACCCCACGCCACTTCCCCACTTTTCATTGAAGACATCCTATGCGTCAGACCTTCCTTTCTATATTCACCGTAGTCCCACTGCCATACCCATCCCACACACAGCTCGGCTACCACAACCACACATCTTGCCTGCAAAATCTTGGGCCACTACCACATATAAACACGCCCATATACACCTGGGCTAGAACATCTTTGGCCACACCCAAATACACCTGGTCTTGAACAACTACTTCCATGCCTAAGGACACCTGGGCCTCATCACGAAGACTCTCGAGAAACAACCTACCCGCACACACCTAGCCAAACCACCAAAACATTCCCTAACTGAACAATCATGGGCTATATTGGGACTCATGACTTCATAGCATGCCTGATGTGTTTTCGACTACTTGGGAAAGTGACCCGAAAAGGAGCTAATAACGAGTCACTCATAGGAGAGTTGGGAAAATACCCTCTCCCATGAAATGGGTGTGTTCCACATGAAGTTCTCAACTTGGGGGGGGGGGATGTGAATAAGAAATATAATATCCAAATTATACATATATGTAAACAAACACTCATCCAAAAATAGGGGTTCCAACACTTTACCATACACAAACACCGACGTTACAGTTCATTCATAAAAAGTACAACAACCACAACCAAGTCACACTCATTCCCGGAAAACAATTCCCCATTGAACCCATTTTTTTCATATTAAAGAGATTAAATTTATGTAATTATTCACAATTAGGAAACTAACAGGCATATCCATAAGGTATGGAAAACAGCCAAGTAACAATTTAATCATTCACACTTGGTTCTCCGGTAAAGTCACAATAACAAATGGAATCTGTGAGATCAATCAAAGTACTAGAACCAAACCAAGCCCCACCATACGAACCCACAAGGCCTTAGATCCACATACCTACAACTGTACCACAACAGGGGATCCTATCCCCATCTATGTCACCCACAAGAAGCAAGAAAAATAACCACACATATTACCAAGACAGAGCAAGGGAGTTTCCAAATTCTATTACACTATTCATTGAGTTTCTAATTTTCATTTGGTTATCCAGGGTTATCACACAACGAATCTTGTTCATTGGACATTCATTTAATCAACCGAGTTTATGTGATTAACCAATTTCCATGTTAGAGCCATTCAATCATCACAGAAGAAAAGGGTCCATTAGTGCGCAAGTAAAGACAACCAATGGCCATGATTTTAAGTGGACACAAGCTCATACAATTCATAACATATAAGAAACCGTAGAAGAGTACCACTACACCATCAACATACCCATTCATTCTTTAAAATTCTGTTTATTATCTTCATTGAGGTTTGGTTTCATCCATCCCCGTAGAAAAATTAGCATAGCTGCCCCGAATGATAAACAGTAAAGATAGATTAAGGAAGAAACCTACTTGGATGATCAACAATCAAATTTTTTCTATACGGGTTGAGAACTGGGGATCAACGATTTGTATGGGGGGAACTGCAGGGACTCCATGGATAGATGGAAAGCTCCATCACAGGTTCACCACTTGCCTCAGGAAGGGGGGCTCCAAACTCACCATAGAGAAGAAGGAAACCAGCCAAGAAAAAGAAACAAATAATTCTCATGCGATAAAAAGGTGAGATACTATAGTTACGGGTTATGAAGAACTTGAATGGATTTAAAGAAATATTGTGGTTTCACACTATGGTTGGGTGGTTACACATGATGGAATTAATTTCCATTTAATAATTCTCATCGAAGAGGTGGCCATAACAGCTATTCATTAAATGGTTTCCTTTAATCAGATGAAAATGTGTAACCGAGGAAGAACTTGAAAGAGAAACAAGGGTGGGACACCATTTATTGAGACATCAAAAGTGGTTCCATGGTCACGGTGCAACCTTCATGGTTCCATTGTTAGCGGTATGACCATTTCGGTGTGCGACTGTGGCGGTGCGACTGTTACAGTGCCACCGTCAGGGTGCCACCCTCACGGTGCCACCATCACGGTGCCACCCTCACAGTGCCACCGCCAGTTCTGCCATCGCTTTGGTGTGAGGCCATGACGGTGTGACCGTTACAGTGCTACCGTAAGAAGTGCCAATGATTCGGTGTGAGACTGTGACCGGTGCCACCGTATCGAGGGAACTGTTTGATGGATCCAAGCTTTTGGCAAAGTACTGGACCATGAGGGTCCGTTCAGTTACAAAATGGAATTCCTTTATTAGCACTAATCAAATGCACTAATAAAGGGTACCCCGAAATATATATATATATATATTGTATATATATATATATATTTATATATATATATTATTAAATATGATTTATATAAGAATATATATATATATATATAAGGTATATATATTTTTAGTATTTTATATATATTTAGAATTATATATATAATTATAATTACATATATATATTAAAATGATATAGAATATTATGATATGAACTATATAAATAAATATTTAAATATATTACATATATTTAATATTTAAATTTATTATTTTTTTCTGTTCATATTATATAGTTTATAACATCAATATATATTTCCTATAAACATATATTTTTAATTTTATATATTTATGTTTTTTCACATATATATATATATAGATATATATATATTTATATATATACATATTATTTTATACGAACAAATAAATAAATGAACCTATAAACTATATATCAAAAAATATTAATCATGTTAAATTAAAATATTTTTAACAATATTTTTACCATATTATATATATATATAATTATAAAATTTATAATAATCAATAATTTAATATAAAAATTTACTTAAATACATTAAAAATATAAATGTAATTGTAATATATTAAAATATTATTTAAATAAATTTATAAATATATAAATAAGAATATATTTATTTATTCATTTAGTCAATATAATATATTTAAATAAATATAAATATAAATATATTAATATAATCATTGGTATTGAAAAGATAATCCTTAATATGGCCTAAAAAGCTCATGGATTGTTTAATGATTCATTGAAAAATGGTTCAATTTGGAAGACATGAGTTTTTAGAAAAAAACCTTTTGATTACTATTTTTTAAATTGAAATGACATGGCTCATAAAAAATGAACACGGGGGATGCTTGTGAAATGATTAATGATACTAATTTATGATAAATGATATCAATTGATTGCTACTTAAATTAAATCACATGGGAGATAGGAGCTTAGGCATGTATTCGAGGACAAGCCTTCTGGCTCTACATAACAAGGAAATTGATTATGAAAACACTAACTAAACATTGATGAGGTGGGGATACTAATGTAGGGGTGGCCCCGATCCCCTAGACTCCTATACCTTGGGTAATATGTGCATCGTGTATCCATGATCACAGATAGTGTGAGGATCATTGAGCCTTGACCTGATTTTCTTAGAAACCCAATTACCATGTTGTTGGTATTTCTTATCAAAAATCACTATCATGTTTGAAAATAAAATGATTTGTATCCACAGGCCTAATAAACATTTTTTTATCTAGATTTGTTTGATAATCCTATTTTATAAATGCTTATAAATTATTAAGATTTTTTTCTTAAAGTTTGTGAAATTCCTATAAAAATATTGACATGCATGTTCTATTATAAATTAAAAAAATTATTATTATGTCATGTTTTATTTTAAAAAGGAATATTCAGATGATTTTATAAATATTGTTTATGAACGGATTTCATTACTTGTACTAAAATTAATCAAAAACATATATTGAGTTATTATAATTAAAACTAGCTTGAAAGTGGGTATTTAATTAAATGCTTGAAATATTTCAAGGTGGGTGGTGGCTTACTAGGGATTTTTATGCTCATGCCTATTTTATTATTTCAATTTATGGTTCTCGGTTTACATCCTAACCACTCTTAGAGCGTTGACTATTTTATGAATCTCAGGATAGTCAGTTTTATTTGTCACATTCAACCTTCGGTGTCTTTTACCTAATATCAGAAGACCATCCTTTAATTCCATAGAATTCATGTTGTGTTTCCCTTTAATTAATTTAACTTATCTATATAGGATTTTTCTACTTTCTATGGTTAGACATGTAGTGATATTACAGTTGTCGGTGATAGAAATTATTGTCGTTTTTTCTATAGGGGAGGGTGTTTGGAGGGGGAGCCATGCTTTTTTCTACATATATTATCTACTATTTGATTATTTCTTCCTATTTTATTTTGACATGGACATCCAAATTACATACATTTCATATAGAATTTTTAGGAGAATTTTTTTTTGGTGATTTCATTTTTATTATTGGGTGAAATCCTTCCCATGTGTGTTTTTGTGATTCCTCGACACAAATTGCTAGTCAGTGATGATTGGTATCACCTCCAGGTGAGTGAAACATCAGTTTGGGTGTGATTTTGGATGACAGTCTCAGCTAGTTCGTTATATTAAGTAATTCTACAGTAAATTATTATATATGAAAATATTATTAATAAAATTATTTATTAATATTTATATATAATTAATTAGTAATGTATATTTTAACACCTTTTTCGTATATATATATAATATTTATACATTAATATGAGTAATAATATTTTTATTTATAATCAAATATTTTAAATATATTTAATAAATAGTTATATTTTTCATATACAATCAATAAAATATAAACATATATATAGTTAATTAGTAATAATAGATTTTTATATTTGAAGATGTAGATATATTTAAATATAATTTCTAATAAAAATTAGTATTAATTTTATAATTTTATAATTAATAATATATTGGGAAAAACATTTATAAATAATATTACTATTTATATATTTAATAATGAATATGTTTCCATGTAATTCTACATAAGATAAGGGTTCAAATTCTAGAAAACTCCATTATGGGGGATTTCAGGACTTTTTATGCCGGATGATATAGCGATGAAGGAAACATGAGTGCATACCAAGGCACATGTCAGTGCGACACACGATGTGGGTAGGGGGCCATTGGGCCTGGACAAAGGGGCCTTCAAGACATTAAATGGTGTGCATTTGAGTTTTAAAATTGTAATGGTTTTCTATGATGTAGGTCAACAGTTGGATGGGGATATGATTTGACCTTATCGACTCAGGGGTGTGTGTGTGTTATCTTATTTCTCATAACATATAATACATTAAATAAATTGATAATACATTTTAATATATATATATATATATATTTATATGAATAAAAATATTTATGATTATAATTAGAATATTCAATTATTTTTAATAATAAACTATTTTTTGTATGAAATTAATACAATATAATGGTTTATATTTATTATTAGTAATAAATATATATCCAAATATTAGAAATTATAAATTTTTTTAAATATAATTATTAAAATTTGTATGATTTATATCCCTATCTAATAATTAATAATATATTATGAAAAAAAAATCATACGTAATATTAATAGTTAAACATTTATTATTGTCAATCATACATGTATATGTAATATTTTTACAATTATGATAATAATATTTCTATTTATACATGTATTAATAAATTTATTGTAAATTTAAGTAGGTAAATACAATGAGCCTCAAAGTAAGAAAGATGAATCTCCAGGCAGAGACACTACTACAAATTTTTGTTTTGTTAATTGCTAATGTTAAGTGAGTGCTTAATTGTTTTATAATTTATAGATTTTAAATATTTATTCATTAAATATTTGTGTAATTTTTTCCTTTTACTTTTTTTATACATAATTATCCACTAATATATTTACATTTTTTGTGATTTATTCATTTTCAATTTTTCATTGTTCAATATTGTTGTAATTTTATTTATTTTCTAATATTTATTTTTATATGTATGTTTATTAACATTTAATGTTTTGAATATCATTTTAATTTATATAATTTATATGTATTCATTCTCATTTTAAAGTATATAAATATTCATTTTTAATTTTTTAGAATTATTTGTATAATTCTTATAATTTATTCATGTTTTGATTAATTCGTTCTTATTATAATTTATTTCATTGTTATAGGTTACATATTATATAATTTCATTGATCACTTATACATATATAAATTTTGTATAAATATATATACAAACATTAATTTCACAAATACAAATATTTATATAATTAATTAAATCTTATATGAAAACACACACAAGAAATATTTATGTAATTAGTTCAAATTTTAATATTCATTGAAGAATTTCATTTATTAACATAATATATTTAATATATTATGATTTAAATAGTTAATTTTATTTAATTACTGTTAAAATTATTTCAATTACTATAATTTATTCATTTTTTATATTTTTAATATCTCTTCTCTTATAATTTAAGTGGTTTCTAAAATTTATATATACATATTTATTTACTATTTTAATATTTTAAAAATGTATCCATATCCATTTTAATATATATCCATATTTTATTTTTCTTAGTAATTTTTAAAATTTATAAAAATTATCCTTTTTCAATATTTTTAAAGTAGACTCATTTTTAATTTTTCAATTTCACTCATTTTTAACATTTACGCATTTTAGAGTATATATTTACTAATAATGTTAATAATACATATGTAAATAAATATTTATAAAAAATATAATTATAAAAGAATATTTACTATATTTATAAAATCATATAGCTATAATTATATAAATATAAATTTAGTTTTTTTAAAGTATTTATATGGTTATAAATAAATAATTATATTTTTAAATAATTACAAAATTATAATAAATTTTTTAAATGATGAACATATTTACTATATATATTAAATATAAATAGTTCTATAAATAAATTTATAATTATATAAAATATATTTATTTATAATTATAATTAGAAATATATATATCTATAATTATATTTAAAATACATATTTACAATTATTTTAATATATTTATATTTATATATATATATATATTTATTTATAAATATATACATTTAAAATTCTTAATTATTTTATTTATATTATTAAAATTAATTATATTTGTCTTATTATTGCTGAAAAAGTATTAATAAAGGGGTTTTTATAAGCTCTTATAATTTTAGCGTTGATAAAACCCCTATTTATCAGTGAATATTTTTGAAAGCACTAATAAACGCCTTCTTGATCTTTCAAATATAACCATAACCAAACTGATTTCCCTTATGTCATTCTGGATCTCACAAAAGTTTATCCTTGTCATTGCTCCCTCTTATACTTCTCTCGGGAATAATAAACTCTCAAATCATAGGTATGTTATTATTTCTCCTTCTCTCTCATTTATCAGTGTCATTGATCACCTCTCTAACACATACCTGGTCTGAACCACATTATATTTTTATTTCATTTATTTCCTACATTCTTTAAACTGCATCCCCACTATCATTGTCTTCATCCTGGCCTGACCACCCACTTTCATGAAGTATCCCTCTCATGACCACCCTTTCCCCATATTACACTCCCTTATTAGACCAATGAAACATTGCTTCCCATATCCCTTCTATAATGCTTCACCACAGTTGACATCACAATTTTTTTGTTTAATGGATTGTTTTGTATGCCAGGATAGTGGGAAATTGGATACATGATTTTAGAAACTCATATTAGGTATTGGCATCGAGATTATACCATTTAACATAAAATTTCCCATATATTATTATTATATGTTTTATGGTTTTTTATATGGGCGATGTCCTGTAGTGATTATAATAGGAAATTATAAGTAAATCAATTTATAGAATTCATATGAAGTGTGGATCCATTATTCTTGTTAATGTTTGGTGATGAATGTGTAATAAATAGAAATAATATTAATTTAATTACTTTTTTAATTAAAATTATTTTGATTATTTAGTTATTAGATAGTCATGAATTAAAATTAAATTATTTAATTATAATCCATTTATCATAAGATTATGAAATTTATAATTGTCATTTCACTGATGTTCTTATCTGTCAGTTGTTCCAAAACATTAATGAGAATTAGTTTGAATTTAATTAAATGAATGACTATATTATTTGTTTTTTTAAATAGTTTGGTTTTTATATGTATTATTCTATGGTATATTTTATAATATTATTAATCTATGGATATAAGGAAATTACATTCAATACTGAATATATTTTTTTACTATTGATATTAAAAATGTTTAAAAATGAAAAATGGATTTTTGGGGTTATGAAATCCAAAAATAGGTTGGTAATTTTTTTTTGTTTTATGGTGATTTATATGAAATGGTGTTTAATTTTATTTAGTGTATTGGTATTTAAAATGAATAGGAATAATCCATAAATTTATAATATTTAATTTTTAAAAGGACTTCTTTATTAAATGGGAAAATTGCTCATTTTTTACAAAAATAAACATTGAATTGAATTTGTTTTCAAGTTAAAAATAAGAATATGTTGATTTAAATATAAATACATGGTTTTGATTAATATTATTTATGATTTGGGAGACTTATTAAATTCGTTTTTGAGAGGATTTTAGCATGATTTTCATTTTTGGTATTTAGGAAATTATCATAATAGTGTATAATGTTTTAGGTATATAATTTATGATATTATACTATAAGGTTTAAATCATGTTCAGTTATCGTTAAAAGTGTATAAGGTTTTCCAATTATGTGATGCAACAAAATAATTTTTTATTTAATATTTTTCCCCTTACACTCTGGTAAATAGTTATATAATGAACCTTTAAATTCATAGGGTAGATTCAAGATGTCTAGAAAGTTATATTTCACTTTGTATTTGAATAATACTCCAAGTATTTAAGGTGATATTAGTTTTCCTTAGTCAATATAGATTTTGAGAAAATTATTTTTTCATATTGAATTTCTTATATAGTTACTTTAAATATGAGGGGTGGATAACGAAAATTCTAGCAATGGTTTGAGGTGTGTGGGTATGTCTAAGTTTCATCTTCTTATTTATGAAATTTTTTATTTTAATTAAATAATTTACATAATAATTATAATTTTTATCTATTTTTTATAATTAGAAATGGTGTTAGTGTCACCAAAAAAAGATCTAATTTAAAACACATTTATCTCATGCACATAGAAGATTATAATATCTTGGAAGAATTTTACAATGATTATTATAATATTCCCCATCCATACATATGGTATAGATTTTATTAATAATTTTTATACTATATTGGATATTCCTATGATGTTTTTTAATATTAGATGTGGGAGATAGATTGTAGTTATTTTTGTCATTATGGTGGTGAATTTAGTAGTTGGTTGTCTATCAGGACTAAGTGTAATGATCCAGGTATTTTCTAAAATAATACATTTTTACTTAAATTAATACTATTTAATAAGATATTAATTTTATGTTAAAGTAGATTATTTTTCTGATATCCTACCCAACACTCAACAACGGCTTTCTTTGAAATTTTATGTTGCACAGAACATTGAGTTATATCGACAAATAATATAGTAATATTATTACATTAAATGGTAGTTAACGCCTAGCCATTGGAATGACGGGAATGAATAGTATCATATGAATTTATGAATATGGTTTACACATGTTTAAATAATGATTCCTTGGTTACCAAATTTATTATAAATGGAAATAAAAACAAATTGAAAATAAATGATGTGTTTTTATGAAAACGTATGTAAAAGAGAATAATTTTTTCTCATATCACTCTTCATGGATGTTAAATTACTGAAATATATATTATATATATTCAATGTAATGTGTTAAATTCATATTATATTTTTCTAAATATGATATAAGAAAAAATTCATTTTTTTAGATAAAAGAAGTATTTTTCTAAAAATGCAGTTTTACCACCTTTTAAGGGAGAAGCCTTTATAAATATTGTTTTTGTCACTTTTATATTTTCTACTTGAAATAATTATATTCTTTTTTAGAATAGGGACATCAAAATTTACATTGGATGAATGTTTTGTATTTTTCTCATAAAATGCATTTTTTAATGAAGAGTTAAAAAATCCTTCATTTTAATACAAAACTATCTTTTCATCTAGTTTATTTTAATAGTTATATTTTACTTTTTAATTGGTTTTAAAGTATAATTGGATTATAATTTTATCATTTAATTCAATTTAGATTCTAGGAAGTAATTTCACATTGAAATTGGACTTAAACACATGTCAATCCTTTGATAGTTATTACTTCTTAAAAACCCCGTTTTTGGTTTTGACAATGAGAATTGATTTTAATTTAATTACTGAAACTTCTGTGTTTTCCATATGGAAAAATAAATTCCATATGTGGAATCATTATGTCTAAGTTTTTAAAATAACTACCTTTTATTTTTAGACTTTATGAACAATAAAATCAGTAATTATTTTATTTATCATGGTTAAAGGGTAAATCTGGTAAATAAGGGTATAAATATTATAATAATATTAAACTACCCTAACACATGTCTTGATCCTATTGGATGAGATATGTCCAACCACTGGAATCCTTGGGGCTATTTGGGAACCCCATGGATCCCCTTTGATGTGAAAATGACATTTTATAAGAATAAATTTTAAGTATATAAAAATGTAACATAAACATGTATCTTTTAGTAATATAATTTGTATATGGGGTTATATAAGTGATCTTTCTGAATATAAATAGTCATTATAAAGCTTAAAATTTATACATCATGGTGTTTTCTTTGTAATTTTTAGACTACATATAAATAAATTTATTTATGGCGCAATGATGATGTTGTGATTACCTTATTAATGAATTATTTAAATAAATGAGATTATAAATATTAAAATATTTTTTTAAACCTTTCTATGAAATAAATAAATTTGATGGATTATTATGACTTTTTATCATTGATGTAATGATTTTTTTTAAAGAATCAAGTTTTTATGGATTTTTTTAAAATTCATGATATGAATTGAAAATAAATTGACATAAATGTGTTTTTTTAAATAATATTTTATTAAATGATATAATGGTCCTAAAAATATAAGATAATTCCAAATGACTTAGATAATTTTTAAAATGACTTTAATGAACCTCTTGAGGTTATATTGTCATTTTATAGTAACTATATCAACTGTATAGTATTAATATACAAGAAGATATGATAAGAGTCAAATTAGTTAACTAAGGGTTAAAGCTAAAATATAAGGTTATTTTTTTGACCAATACTTGTCTAAAATCTACTGGTTGAGTGGGATTACACCCAATGTCATATTATCTTTGAAATAAATAACCTTGGGACCATTTGCAACCGAAAATAATCTTATAATAAAATAATATTTCAATACCTTCCTAATGTTCCCATCCTCCCTCTTATAAAAGAGAATCACCTCTACCCATTCAATGATTACTCTCAAGCCAGTAGTCTCATAAAATCTATACTCCAATAATCTACCTACATCCCTCTATTACCCATAGAACCCTTAACTTAGGAAGAAAGAAATTCAATAAAGCCTTTTGCACAAACCAAAGGGAGTTACCTAATTTAGAGGTAACATCTTCTCTCAAGTTATTCTATTTTAATTCAATTCTTCACTATTTATTAGATTTTTATTCTTTGATTACATAAAAACACCATTATACTCAATATACTAGGATTTTTGTATGATAATTATTCGTTATAAAGTTGAAAACACAACTATCTAATCCATACGAACATATTGTTTTTATGAACGGTGAACTACGACCTCACGAAATGATAATTGTTCAATTTTACCCTACAACCTCTCATGGTGGACATTATTATGGCACTACATTCATATATGATATATATTATATTTATATTTTCTCCATGATTCTATTTTTTAAATCATACCTTTATGTTTTCCATAATGTTAAATAAGATATTTCATTTGAGGAAGTGCGGACTACAGGCCCTACAAAGTGATATGACTCGTTCATTCCATACATGGAACTTATAATTTATGGTGTTAATGAACATATATAACATATATAAAATATTATATAATAATTTAATTATAATATACCTATGTATCATTTAGTTTTAATCCCTTTAAATATGAAAATAAAAAGAATGTATCATGGATGCGTACGTACTGCTAACCGTCTCCATGAACGGTGCATTTAATTTATTATCTCCAAATGTTATAGAATATTATAAATACATATATAATGGATATAAATACCTATATACTATATATATATTATATTTAAATTTTGAATATAATTCTGGAGATGATGGGATTTTTACCATATGGATATTTTGTAATTATAACAAGTTCATTTTTTACTCAAGTACCGAACATCAAAAAACAATGGATGTGAACTTCAATAATTATATGATTGTTATAGAAAGATAACAAGTGATATAAAAAGAATAATAATCTGGAAAATGGTTCTGAATCAGGTCAAAATTAACTTAAGTTTATTATTCAGGAATATAAAGAACGCACAAGACAAGTCAGACTCAAGGTAGGGGAACTTCTCACCCTCCTCTTTTAGTCAAAGACTAGTTTTTTGTAATGTATTTTAATTTCCATTTTCAGACATAGGGATATGTTTTTAAATATCCTTATTTTTTTACATTTTATGTCCAAATTATGAGAGACCATTTTCTATCTCATCAACTCATTTTCTGAATTTTTAAGTGACATCGTTAGGCTGCCGAATTTTTGTAAGGGAACTTCTTAACCCAATTTCCATTTTCTGGGTTAATCATATACTTCTTAAATATGAAATTATAAGATTACTTGAGAAATGAATTTTGATATCCTATATTTTATTTATTCATTACTTAGTTGTAATTTTAGTGAATACACATAATTGGTCTATTTTATTTATAAAATGATCTTTGTAAGGGACTTCCTCTCAATATCCTTTAATTGAGGACTATTTTGATTTATACATGAATTAATTTTATACGATGTATAAACCACTTTGAAATTTAATTTCTTTCAAAAGGAATATTTTTTTCTACAATGAGTTTTACTAAACAATAGAAAGAAAGTTTCTTTTTTACGTTTGCGGTGACAATGACCTTTTCACCACCACGAGAATTAGTTTATATTTAGTTTCCCTAAGAAGACAAAATGTTTTTAATAGGAAAATAAATACCATATAAATTTTTTTTGGATTTTTTTATTGAAAATGGTTTTGAAAAAGGATTGATTATTTCAATATCTTGAAATGATTTCTTGTGATTGTGAATGAAACGCTATAAGTGAAATGTTTATATTTGCAATATTTTAGGGGTTATGATTATATAATGGTACATAGACATTTGATGAGTGGTTACATGATAAAAAAATGAAATGTGGTTATTTTATAAACCAAATGATGGGAGGTTCTGTGATAAACCAAGGATGGGTGGTTATGTTTTAACCTCCAATGCATTGGGTATTGAAGTCAATCGTATGGCTATTCTATTTAATGATATGTGTGGATGTCGGCCTTATGGTTATTCCATTTAAATATTTTTATGACCCAAGTTACCTTTATATGATATATGTTGCTTTTTATTGGATTTATGGTAATCTTTTGGTCACAAAAATCGTAAGCAATGAGCTTATATTTAGCGAAGGTTTTTTGCTAGTTATTAAAGGTGAATATTATTACTTTATGATGATGTTTTCATGGATTACATGTTTTTGCCAGACTAAAAGTTATCTTTCAATCTGTATCACTAACTAAGATTTTATGATCATCCCATGTTTTAAATTTTTTTTCAGAAGACATAATGAAGAATGGTGTAAAACCCCAGGTAAATAAAGAATACGACATTTTCATATTTATCCATATTTGTGAATAAAATATTGATATGACTTTAAAGGGGACGCTATGCTCGATGGCATACCCAACACGCAACAACGAGTTTCTTGGGAATATTACGTTACACTCTAATAATAAAATAATATTATTTTAAATGGTAGTTAACATGTTGCCGTTGTATTGGCGGGAATGGATATAAATAACTAAAATATTATTATATATGTTTTTTAATGTTTTTACATTTATCCAATAAAGGATAGTGGCTTAAAATATGGAAAGAATTCAATTTTAGGCGTATATGCCCTAGTTTTCACTAAAGGTTGACTTATCACCTTTTGATGTTGAACCATAATTAAATATAGTTTTGTTCACTCTTAAACATTCTTTTGGAAAAAATAAAACTCTTATTAAGAATCGGGACATCAAAATTTACATTGTGTAAATTTTTGGTATCTTTCCGATAAAGTTCATTTTTTTAATGAGTAGTGTAAAATGTTGTATTTTAATTCAAAACCTCTTTTTAATACAATTTATTTATATGTTTAGATTATCTTTTGAATTGGTTTTAAAGTGAAATTATAATATATTTTTACCATTAAATCCAATAGTGGTCGTTGGAATTAATTTCACTTTGAAAATAGACTTAAACCAGTGTCAATTTTTTGATACTTATTGTTTCATAAAAACACGCTATTTGCTCTGACAGCGGGAATTAATTATTAAATTAATTAATATGACTTATATGTTTTGAATTTTTTAAAATAGACTTCATTTTTGAATTCGGAATATCAAATATAGCTTAGGGTGAATTTTTGGGATTTTTCTGAAAAACATCAATTTTTGATGAATAGTGACACCACTAAGTGGTACTTATAAAAACTGATTTTTCCGTTTAAATGAAATTTTTCCATCTTTGTGTTTTGAATTTCAAAAATCCGACATACATGGTTTTCATTAAGAAGTTAAATTTGGTTCAATGGGATAAAAAATAATTTTTTTGGTGAATAGTAACTTATTTAGTTTTTAATCGCGATTAGAGGTAATTAGTGTAGTTTAAGGTAAAAATAATGTTTTAATAATATGAAATGAACTTGACACATGTCCTAACCTCATTGTATGTGTAATGGCCGACCAAGAAAATCCATGTGTCAACTTGGGGACACCATGGAGCCACTTTGGTTGGGAAATGACATAAATAATTTTTTATATAATGTAAAAGTAAAAATGACAGAAACATGATATGTTTTACTAAAACAATTTTTAAGTGGTGTTATAAAAGTCAGATTTTTTTATTATAAATAGTCATTGGAAATCTAAAAATACTTCCTACATCATAGTAATTTTTTTATAATTTTTAGACATTAAATAAATTAAATTATTTATGACATCATAATGACGCAGCAATGACATCATTATCTGACGATTTAAATAAAATGAAAAGATAATGTAAACTATTTGACCTACAGATGTCCAAAACTTATTGGATTGGAGGATTTCGAACCCTTATCACCTTATCCACGAATTATATCAATGTGGGACTTTTTAAAACCGAAACACATTTTCAAATAAAGTAATATTTCTTACTTTCCAAAAGTGCCCCTCCTCTCCTCTTATAAAAGGCCCCCAACTCAACCTCATTTCACACACTCCTCAAGCCTTTGGCTCGGCCAAACCCTGCCCATTTACTCTCTCCACATCCCTCTACTCATCCTAGAGGATTCCCTTTGGGCATAATCCTTTCAAAGGAAGCCTTTAGGCTCAAATCAAAAGGAGTTACACTTTTAAAGGTAATTCATTCTCTCATGTTCGTTTGTTTTATTTTGCTTCTGAAACCCCCTAAACTCTTTTTATTTACTTCTTTTGTAACAACACCAGTATCTTCAATATACTAGGATGTTGTTATAATATTTATTCGAGCTACACTCTCACACAACTACATCAAATGGTTAAAGAACATACGGTTTCCGTGGATGGCGAAATTCTACCTCCCGAAACGATGATTGTTCAATACTCATATAACACCTTCAAAGGTGGCCATTATGATGACACTATTTTTATATATGATATATAATATGTTTATGTTTTACTTAATCTTCTGTATTTTTCATTTTTGGCTTACTTTTATGGCTTCCATTATGGGTATAAGCGATATCTTCATTTTAGGAAGTGCGGACTACCGCCCCCTCAAAGTGATGTGATTCGTTAATGCCATACGTGGGACGTATAAAGGATGGATTTAATGTTATTATATATGATGTTATACTGGAATTATTATATACCTCTATATCATTATTATTTATTTCCATTAAAGTATGAGATAGAAATGAAAGTAGCGTTCATGCGTACGTACAGTTTACCGTCTCCATGAACGGTGCATTTCATTTCTTATCCCCAAATGTAATGTACTATTATAAGTACATGTATATAATAGATATATATGATGAATGATAAATCTAAATGATGAATATAATTCTGGAATTAAAATATACATACCTCTCATTTAGTTTTAATTCCATTAATATGACAAGAAAATGAAAGTAGCGTTCATGCGTACGTACGGATTACCGTCTCCATGAACGGTGCATTTCATTTCTTACCTATAAATGATTATGTAATATTATAATTACATGTATATGCTGGATATATATGATATATATGATATAAAAATCATGAATATCATTCTGTATATAATGAACCATTGACCACATGATCAACATGTAATTGTAAGAAGTCCACTTTTGACTTAAGAACCAAATATCGACAAAACAATCATTATTAACTTAAATGATTACATAATGTTTATAACATGGCAATAAGTTATATAAAAGGAATAATGATCTTGAAAAAGGTTCTTAAGGAAGTATAAATTAACTCAAGTTTATTATTCAGGAGGTCAAAGAACGATCGAGTCAAGTCGGACCCGAGGTAAGGGATCCTACTCCTCTCTTTCTTTTTAAGTACACACTTTTATGTCATTTCTTTTAAAGCTCATCTTTCTTGTTATTGGGATGATATATTATATTAAACTTACTGTAATTTTTATGTTCATGTGATGATAGACCCTATTCTTTCTCATCAATCCATTTTTGGAAGTTTTGAGTGGCGCCGTTAGGCTGCCGAACTTTCGTAAGAGATCTAACCTCTCTCTTTCTTTTTAAGTACTCTCCTTTATGTCACTTCTTTTAGGCTCCTATTTTTAATGTTGTGGGATGTTCTTTTATATTCCTCTTGCTGTAAATTTTATTTTAATGTGATGAGATGCCCTATTTTATCTCATCAATCCATATTCTAAAGTTTTATGTGGCGCCATTAGGCTGCCGAGTTTTCGTAAGGGATTTTTCATATCACTTTTATTCCCGTGAGATTTATGCTACATTTGCCACAAATTCCTTTGAGTGGTATATGTACTTCCCATTATTCTACTCTTTGTGTAATTATACTTTCTTTTATGAGTATTTACATCAATGATCTATTTTCCTTCTTTCATGGGGTGTATGTTTTGAAAGATACCCAAGTCGGTAAGGGAACCTTTCACCCTCCTCTTTTTTAAAAGGCTTCTTTTGTTGGGTATTTTAATTTACATATTGTTTTGTTGGGATACGTTCTCATATATCCTTATTGATGTAAATTTTATGTCCAAGTGATGAGATACTCTTTTTATCTCTCATCAACTCATTTTGATGTGATGCCGTTAGGCTGTCAATGGAACTTTTTAACCCATTTTCGATTTCTTTGGGTTCAACATGTAGTAATTGAATATGTCATCCATTGAATATGTGTGAATGACCTTTTCTTGTTTTACACTTAATATCCACTTATATTGGGTGTATTTATATTTGTCACACATATTTTTGAGATTGATTTGTCCTTAATTTAAGGATACCTTCTTTATAAGGGATTTCATCACATTTGACATTTCTATTGAGCGTTCATTGTTGTTATGCACAAATTCACTCTTATATGGTGTATATACTGTCCTTTGGAGTATTATATCATGAATCCATTTATTCTCATGATATTATAATTTTCTGACTAAATGTTGTTCCTCAATTATTGTATTCAAGTGTCTCTAATTTTGGTAAAACCCCTTTAACCAAAATATCGTTTTAAATGTTTTAATTATTTGTTCTTATTAATATCCATGTTTTCAAAATGGTTTTAATGATTTATTTATATGGATATTAATGGTTTAAAATGTTAAAAGCTTCAAGGTGGTATGGGACACTTTGATTCAAAATTCTCCTTATTAAATGTTTTAAATGGTTTTGTAAATGGTTTCTTTTTGTATGGATTCATTATTTCAATATACTAAAATGTTATATTGTGATTGAAATGTGGAAATGTTATGTTTCCTTTATGCATGTTTTATGTGATACGGTTATGTTATGGTTCTTGTGCATTGTTATGAAAACAGGTGGTTCTGTGATAAACTAAGGGCGGGTGATCCCGATATAGCTCTCCAATGCATTGGGTAACGCGAAGGAGTGAGACATTGAGGTTTCTCCGAAGAGATTTAGGGAATATACTGTGATGGGTATTCCAAAACGTTACCAAGAGGGTTACTCCCTACGTAAGAATGTTATGAATGCCTCAAGTTACCTTTTGTGACTTATGATTTCTATGATTTATTCATGATTTGATATGCCTATGTTTTATGGGTAAAGTATGATTTCATTCTTATGTATACATGTACTCATGTTTCCTTTCCATATCTTTATATCCCTTACTGAGATTTTTATGCTCATCCCATGTTTTTAAATTTTTTTCACAGGTCAAGGGAAGGGTACATGTTGTGATGATAGTGTCAAGGATGTGTCAAGAATGAATCCATGTTTTATTTTAAATATGTTTCCGTTGATGGGAAGAATGAATATTGTCTTTTATGTCACCGCTTTGTTTAAATGTGGAATGTAATGCAAGTTTCATGATCTAATTCTCTAAAACTCTAAACCTGAAAAGATCCTCTATGTGTAATCTTGTAATAACTCATGATTAAGTAAGGTTTAAGGCTGGGGCCTTATAAATGGAGTTGTGTATGGGATCATGGAAAAGTTAGGTTTTTAAAATAGGAAACGATGTCACATTTCTTTTTAAAGATTTTTTGTTTTATAAAAAAAATTATTGTGATTATAAGTGTATACTTGTAATATTCAAGATGTTATGTATTTTTTATGTCCTAATTCTCTAAATTTTTAATCCTGAAAAGATCATGAATGTGAATTAAAGTCAAATTGTTGAATTATCTCTAGATTTAGTAATGTTTAAGGTTGGGGCCTTAAAGTTGTTAACAGAGGTTGGTATAGATAACTTTAGAGGATAGGGTGTTATTTAAGAATCATTGACATAACCATAATGGTTAGCATATTACAAAGAGTAATAGTTTTTTAGATAAATTGAATTATTTTAAGATAACATGAATTAGTATATCTACGTTTTACACTCCTCATACGATAGTATATGATGATTTACTAATATACTCACACTAACCATTTTTGTAATGCCCATACCATAGTTACCAAGAGTCAGTGCATTATTACATAAAATTGGCATAATCATGAGAGATCAAGTCCCGAAATACCGATCAGTTTAGTAGCCTTGGAATAACTAAATACATAATTAAGTTATAAATTACCTTATTAATTAAAAAAACAACTTTGTGTCTCCTTTAACCCATTCATATTCCTTAGCATATCTCTACAAGTCAGTCATAATATACTTTTTCGCATACTGGGAAAAATAAAACATAAGAAATGGGTAATCTCAGATGCTCAGTAAGGATAAAAATATAGCGGTAACTATATTCACTGAGCATAAACATTTAAGGTAATTAGTAAGACAAAAATAAAAGCCTTTTAAACATAAACATCAGTATAATATGGCTAAGATAAATCAAATAATTACTGTTACTTATTCACATGGATATTATACTAGTCGAATAATACCATGTAATATCAATAGCTAATTTCATAATGATTTAAGGCGTAATGCTGGACAACATTACCCCACAGTCAAGGCCTCGTGCCAAGACTACAAATAAAAATATTTTCAAAGCCTTGTTCCAAGAACCTAGTTGGTCTCATGAGATCTACTGATGCATTGAGGGGTTATAGCGGGACTCGCCCATCACATACTAAGTCCAATGCATTCCTCATATGAAAAGGTTGAAATATAATATAAACATTCATATTCAAACGAGCATACGAAATATCAATACTTTAACAACAAACCCTAAATGGTACACTATTAGAAAAATGACCTATACCCACAGTTCAAAACCATGGGTATAGCCCAGAAACCCGTGGGTATAGCCTATACCCACGGTTTTGGGAACCGTGGGCTGGAGAGGCGTCGGTATATGGGTCTTAGCCTATACCCATGGTTTTTGAGAACCGTGGGTATAGGTGAGTCAAATGTGGCACACTGCGCGTTCCAGCGTGTCACACAACAAACCCCACGGTTTTCAAACAGTGGGGTATTGAAATTCAAAAAATACGCGCCTGGTAGGTTTTTAAACTGCACTTCCCATTGCGCCTCACGCCCATGCCACCCCATCGCACCAACCGAGCTGTAATTTTATTTTTTATATGTAGATATATTCACTCATATATATTAATATAATCAAAGTCGCATATTCCAAAAAACGCATCCACCGGGTTTTGAACTCGCACAACGGGCTGCGCTTCGCGCCCACACCCCAGGACGTACCAACCGATCTGTTATTTTAATTTGTTATAAAGACATATATCTGTGTATATATATTCATATAAGCGGTATTTAAATTCAAAATTCGCGGGCACAGGGATTCGAACTGGGGTCTCACAGTGCAACTCAGCGCCACTATTCACTGAGGAACCAACCGACCTAAATTTTTTAATTTACATATAGACATTCATATGCATATATATATTAATATTATCCGTGAAAAATGTATTCCCGCCAATTTTTTTCGGTGTCCCTCCTAATTTCTTTCCCTGCCATAACGTGGAAAAGCTATACCCACGGTTCTAGAGAACCGTGGGTATAGGTCTTCAAAAAAAAACCGAAATACCTACGGTTTTCAAGAACCGTCGGTATAGGTCTTCGAAAAATAACCTATACCCACGGTTTTCTCCAAAACTGTGGGTATAGGTCTTAAATGAAAACAATACCCATGGTTTTTGGAACAATAGTGGTTATAGGTTCACATACTATCCCTATACCCACGGTTTTGAAAACCGTGGGTATAAGGGTACTCTATACCCACGGTTTTTTTGCAAAACCTTGGGTATAAAACTATTTTCCAGTAGTGGTATAAAAATAGAACATCCATAGTCAAACATAACTCGTTAAATACAAACTGGAAGACTGTATTATAATAAATCAACCTCATTGAAAAATAAAATACATTGACGGATATTAAAATTGATGAAAAAAATCTGTAAAACTATTTGAGTGAAATATGCCCTTTTTCTTGAAAACATTAAAAGTTGCACTATTTATCAAAAAATTCATTTAAAAATATTTTTAAATCAAAGTTTCCTATACCAAATTTAATATTTTGAAAAGAATTTTAATTTTAAAACATTCATGTTCATATAAATAAATCCTTAAAACCATTTTTAAAGCATGTAAATTAATAATGATGGTTTATAAGAACAAATCATTAAAACATTTAAAGCGATATTTTCATTAAATAGTACCTAACCAAATGAGAGACGCTTGAATAAAAATAATAAAGTAATAACATTAATCAATATATTATAATATCATGAGAATAAAGGTATTCCTGGTCTAATATGACAAAAGGCAATATATGGTCCATATAAAAGTGAATTGGCACATAACAACAAAGAAGACTCAATGGAATGTAAATTGAGACAAAATCAATTATAAATATTGTATCCTTAGATTAAAGATAAATCAAAAAAATAATTATGTGTGAAAAATATAAATACACAATATATTATTGGATAATCATTGTAAATAAATAAGAGGCCATTGACACGTATTCTTATAAAAACAATCCCAATTACTTGGATGTTTAACACAATGAATTGAAATTGAGTTAAGATCTCCCTTATAATGTTCATATCAATGACATGAGAATTTATCAACGAAGATTCTATGTGTATGAAAAGTATATCAACACAAAGGGTATTGGAAATTACTACATAAATAAAAAAAATAATTATTTCACACCTAATCTTTGAGTAAAATAATAAATGAAGAATGCGTAAAACCCAATGAGTGGAAATTGAAATTAGAAATTCTCTTACCGATTTGGTAACTTATGAAAAAAACACCCAATGAATGAAGGATAATACAATGAAGATGTAAATACTGATAAAATAAAATATATAACACAAATAATACAATCTTGGGTAGTACATACACCACAAAAAAAGAAGAAATAGTGGAAAATATAGCATGAATCTCACAAAAATAAAAGTGAGATGGAAACCCCTTACCTTTTACTTTTCCTTGGTTGATGGTACATTAACCACCTGTATAATAATTAAATCGTTTTTATTAAATTATAAAATAACCACATACATAAATATGATTCATATATGATCCTCTAATATTTATTTGCTAATAATATTTCAGTAGTATCATTGTTTCGGGTGTTAACTGATTCATTTTCGTTTATATGTTCTGTTACATAAGTCATGTTTGTTATGGATAGGATGTATTTAATTAATATCCATAATGATATTACGTTCATTAATTTTTTTTTAAATCATAAAATTAAAATTATTCATGAATGGTAATGATGGGGAACTAAATCTCATCACGTTGTGGAGACGGTAAGCCATACGTATGCACATATGTAGACTTTTTCATTCATAGAATGGATAGAATAATGAACATGGTTGTACAATATTTATAATAAAATCACAGTATGTATAAGGTACTGGATTTATAATTTTGGTATGGAAACCAAAAATAAAGAGGAAGTGGAAGAAGAAGAAAAAACATTGAAAGTGGAGATGAAATAATTACCTTTTCTTCAGAAGTTTTCATTTGATTTGAAAAAATGGATCCTTAGGTTTGATTTATGTAAAAATAAATGCATATAGGATAACGTGAGGGTGTTTTTATGTATATTTTATCATGGTTTGGATGATCCAAATGTATTTTTAGGTGTTATTTTGAGAGAAGGGGATGTACCCTTTTATAAGAGAGGTGAGGGGCACTTTAGGAAAACCTTGAAATATTATTTTATTATAAAATAATTTTCAGTTTATAATAGATAAAAAATTATTTATTAAAATTATAATGTGGGTTTGGTTCGATATCCTCTCAACCAAATGGTTTTAGACAAGTTTAGGTCACAATATTAACCTTATCCTTTAGATTTTACTCTTAGTTAAATAGTTCAACTTTTACCATGTCTTCTTGTATTCTTACACTATGTGGTTAATAAATTTACTATAAAATTCCCAAATAACATCAAGTGGTTCATTAATGAAATATCTTACATCATTTAAGTCCATTGTATAAGCCTTATATTTTTATGACTATTATATAATTTAATAAAATAGTATTGTTTTTAACAACTCCTTTATGTCAATTTTGAAACTATTTAAACATTTGTGTTTTAAAAGACATAAATATTTTATTTCTTCAAAAAAATACATTAAATTAACCCTAAAATGTCATATTCACCTATAAAATTCATGTATTTCATCAAAGGTTTCAATTTACATTTATTTTAATATTTATAATATCAATTAGTTTAATCTTTCAATAACACTATATATATTGTATCATCATTGTGCCATAAATAATATTAATTGATTAATGTCTAAAAATTATAAATAATATATTTTAATGTAGGATATATTTTTATATTTATAATGAATATTTATAGTTGAATTCATCCTATTTATAACTCTATATTAAAAATGGTTTAGTTAATAAAATTTAAATTTAACACTTTTAACAATTCTTTAAATAAAATACAATAAATGTCCTAATATACTCAAAGTGGATCAAATTGGATCATATTTCAGTAATAAGGTTTATTTTGGTCGTAATAAACTTTTCCAATAGGATTAGGACATTTATTAATGTAATTATAATATCATTTTTACCTTTAATTACCATATTTACTTTTAACCGTAGTAAATAAAATTCAAAATTTACTATTAAATAAAAATTATTTTCACCCTATTGATCCACATTTTAATCACTGATTTTAATTGTTTCTCTCATATTTTTGATATTCAATTCTCTGAAGTGGTAAAATTACATTTTATGCAAATTTTCAAATGTGCCTAGAAGGTGTGTAAAAAACGGTAAAAAGTTCAATAAAATTTAATATATCTAATATTAATATAAAATAAAACCAATGAATTAAATTGGACTAATATATGTATTTTGTATCTATTTAACCATTAAAATAAATTTAAATTAAAAATGATTATTTAAATAAAAATTTGGTTTTAAACAATAACGCATTATTTTTCACTATTCATCAAAAATTGAATGTTTTAAGAAAAATATCAAAAATTCACCCCAAGCTAATTTTGATATTCTGAATCCAAAAATGAATTCCATTGTAAAAAATAAAATTTATAATATATCAAAAAGTGGGTATTATTATTCATAACTTCTTTTGAAATGGCTATCTTGATTGGTCAAGGTGTGCTAGAACTCGAAGTTGCGTACAATGCAAGCAATTATATTATTCATAGAGAAGAATACTGCTGAATCTTGGGGTGTTACATTCCCCCATCCTTCAAATAATTTCTCCCTACAAATTTAAACTTGGAAATGAATACTAGGGGTTTTAAATTTTAAAACACCTATGTTGAAATCCCACATTGCAAAAAGAGTGAAAAAAACTATCACGTTAAAATAAAGAAAGAGAAGTACAAAGGTCACCCGAGATAAACCAAATTATTGTTCCATGTAAGAAAACATGGACATGGAAGAGAAAAAAACCATCATGTTCTGATTGAGAGTGATAGAAAACAAGATTTTGAGAAAGTTAACTACCAGAAAACCATAAACCTGTTATGGGTTAAACAATCTTTGATTTCACTGTAAGAAGAGTAAAAAGACAAAGATTTTGTTTTAGGTTACTTTTCATAATATTGAAGAATTTATTTATGATATTGACTAATAAAATAAGAAGATATATTTAAATTTTAATTATTTTTTCATCCTTTAATAATTTTTTAGCACTAACTCATATTTTCTCCAAACGACAAGTATTCAAGATGACTTGATAACACCTGAAGCACTAGAATCAAAATCTAGAGAATAACATAACCCACAAAAGGTGAACTATATATTTCCTTTGTCTTTAGATATTAAACAAAACAAAAATGGACATTACAAGATCATATGATCCCCAAAATGGATAATCATTTATATAAATAAATACCACTCTTAATTTCCAAAATTAAACAAAAGATACACAAAGTTCGACAAAGACCTTTCAATAAAAAACTGTTCTTAAAATTATTCAAAATATTCCAAACAAAGTTTTAAACCCCAAATTCATAAGGATTTTATCACATAGTCTTCCACGATAAATCTTAACATTTATCTCCAAATAACATCGACTACTCTTAAAATCACATAGTTAAAGCAACTAACCTAATCACATATTCTCTCTGATAGGTTAATCATTTCCATAAATAAAATAAATCCAAATAAGTCCAAAATAAAAACATTGATTCTTCCAAAATAAAAATCCACCATTACTCCTTAAATGAAATCCCATAGTATTTTATTTTCCCTAGGCATATAGTGTTCCCAAAAGAGCGAATGTCTTCCAAAATAAAATTTATCAATTAATCACAAAAAACTTTTCCTATACTAAAGATATCCATTTGATAAATCATAAGTTCCAAATATCAACATATACTTGATCCATAAAATCAATTAACTAAAAATAATTAGTCATACTAACAAGAGACATCACATAGTCCAGTGGTAGGCGATAAATCCTAGTCGCACTTTGGTTGTGGGTTCGATTCCCACAGCTTTGTCCAATGTGAAAATTTTTCACATATTTTGTATGTTTTCCTTTTTAAAAAACTATATAAGTTTATAAAATTCTAAAAAAACGAGATAAATTCCTCAAAACAAACCTGACATATTTTAACCACAAATTTTATCTCATGCTTTAAATTTTCATCCAAAAAGTAATAACCTATAATTGTCTCAAATTCAGAAATCATATAAACCCAAATGGTTCTTTATAAATATATCCCCAATAAAAATATAATTCTTCCTCAAATAAAATTTTCACATAACAAACTTCAGGGTTACACATACAAGAGAAAACTCATCCAAAGTAATACCATCAACAAAGAGAATTAATAGTTTTAATCATTTTTTCATCCATTTATTTTCACATAGGTTCTTCATTGATATAGGGGTTATCATATAGAATAGGGAATTGACTCCGGTAATTCACAATTCCCTCTACATTTATGGAAAATGACTGTAAATATATTCTTAGGATAATTTTTATATTCTTTCATATTACTCTTCATTTTTCATCATAAATTCATTATTGTATATCCTTCTATCCCACACATAAATCTTTTATTTTTTCCATTAAGACACTTTACTGGGTGTCTCTTTCCACATTTCCTTTATAATGGAAATTGAGCTTTATTTTTTCCATGGTATCCACTATATATCTCTTATCATTCTCTGAATTTCTCTTCTTTGTTGAGATCGGGAGTTGGTTAATGTATATGTTTTTGGTCATATTTTTGGAAAACTGATTCATCATGAACACGATATCTTTTTTTCCTATCAGCAATCCAATTTGTTTCTCATTTCCACCATCATTCCCACCTTGTACATCATGTTCAATGTTACTATGACTTCCTTGGAATCCAATCATTGACTAAATCTATAAAGAATAATGTGAGTAACAATATGCATAAAATCATTTAGAGAATCTCATGACACCTTATTTTCAATCTAAAACACCCTAGGATTAACCTAGGTTATTTATTCTCATCTTATATTAAAATCCTTCAAATCAGTTTCTAAAGAAAATTTAAATTATCCTAACAATATCCCCCATGAGTGTCAAATGAGGTGTGTAGTAATGCCCATTGTCGTGTACCAGGATACCCTAGGTCAAGCCCAAAACACCTTGTTGGTGTTTTCACTCCTAGGTACATCTATTCCTGGACCACTTCCACCTGTAGTATCCAGATAGGGAAATATATCTTGGAAAATTCAAATAAAATCTACATTACCAAATTTTTTGGACATTATTCTATACAAATCCTCAAAATCTATCTTAGGTTAATGTTCTCTAATCATATTGTTTCTAAATATAGTTCCCAAGGTTTATACAAAACTTACTCTGATATCAACTATAATGCCCCGACCCTAGTTACCTATATTCAGTGCATTATTACATAAAATTGGCATGATCAAAAGAGATCAAGTCCCGAAATACTAATCAGTTTAGTCTCCTTGGAAGTACTAGAGAAATAAATATGTTTTTCAATACATTATGAAATTAAAAAACAAATTTGTGTCTCCTTTGAACACACTCATATCTCTTAACATATACCAGAAGGTCAGTCACAATATACTTCTTATCATTCTGGAAAAATAAAACATAAGAAAAGTGTGATCTTAGATTCTCAGTAAGGATAAAAATATAGCCTAAATTATCATCATTAAGAATAATCATTTAGAGCAATGTATAATACTAAAATACAAGACTTTTAAACATAAATATCAACATTATATAGAAAATATAAATCAAATAATTCCATTTACATATTCACATGGATATTATACTAGTAGAATAATCACATGTAATATTAATAGCTAATTTAATAATGATGGAATGCATAATGATGGCCATCATAACCACATTGTCAAGGCCTCGTGCCAAGACAAAAAATAAAAATATTGTCATGGCCTTAGGCCAAGACACTAGTTTGTCTCATGAGACCTACTGATTCATGAAGGGGTAATATCGGGCACCACACATCACTCACTAATTCCTATGATTTCCTCATATGAAAAGGGTGAAATATAATCTAATCATTTGTATTAAAACTAGCATAAAAAATTTAAATACTTTAACCACAAACCACGAATGGTATAAAAATAGCACATCCACAGTCAAAAATAATAATTAAATACAATATGGAAGATTGTATTATAAAAAATTTCCCTCAATAAATAATAAAATACAATGATGGATATTGACATAGATGAAGAAAAACTAGTAAAACTGTTTGAGAGAAATATCCCCTTTTTCTTGAAAACATTTAAAAGTTGCACTATTTATCAAAGAAGTACTTTCAAAGATATTTTAAAATAAAAGTTTCCAATACCACATTGAAAATTTTGAAAATAATTTTAATTTTAAAAAATTCGTTTCCATATAAATAAATCCTTAAACTTTTTTTAAACATGGACATTAATGATAATGATTTAGAAGAATAAATCTTTAAAACATTTAAAACAATATTTTCATTAAAGTGTTCCTATCCAAATGAGATATGCTTGAGTAAAAATAATCATGGAATAAAATTAATAAAGACATCATAATATCATGAGAATAAATGGATTCATGATATAATATGTCAAAGGATAGTATATACACCATATAAAAGTGAATTGGCCCATAACAACAACGAAGTCTCAATGAAATGTAAATTGAGACGAAATCCTTTATAAAGACGGTATCCTTATATTAAAGATGAATCAATGAAATAATTATATGTGAAAAATATAAATACACACAATAAGATTAGATATTCAGTTTAAATCAATAAGAGTACATTCACACATATTCATGTAAAAACAAAACCAATGGCTTGGATGTTTAACTTAGTAAATGAAAATTGAGTTAAGATTACCCTTATGAAGTTCATATCAATGACTTGAGAATATATATATGGATTTATTATGTGTATAAAATTTTTATCCACATAAAGGTGAGTTGTAATTACTACATAAATAAATAAATAGTGATTTCACAGATAATCTTGGAATAAAATAATTAATGAAGTATGCGTAAAACCCAATGAGTGGAAATTGAAATTAGAAATTCCCTTACCAATTTGGTAACTTACAAACCATACACAATATGAATTAAGGATCCTACAATGAATATTTAAATACAAGTAAATTATATTATATTACACAAAGGATACAGTCATAGAAAGTACATACACCACACAAAAGGAAATAGTAGAAAATATAGTATGAATCTCATGGGAATAAAAAGTGAGATGAAAACTCATTACCTAGTACTTCTCCTTAGTTGAGGGTATTTTAACCTCCAGTATAATAGTTAAATAATTATTTTTATATTATAAAATAACCACATACATAAATATGATATCATATATTATCCTTTAATATTGATTTGTTACTAATTTTTCAGAAGTATCATTGTTTCGGGTGTTAATTGATTTTTTTTCCTTTATATGTTATGTTATGTAAGTCATGTTTGTTATGGATATGATGTATTTGATTAATATACATAATCATATTCTTTTCTATAAATATTATTTTTAACCATCAAATGAAAATTATTCCTGAATGGTAACGATGCAGAACGAAATCTCATCGCATCGTGGAGACGATAAACCATACGTATGAGCGACAATATCATTATATTGATGGTAAAATTTTATGTAATTGGATGGTATATTATATATACACAATCATTAAAATTTTATATTTATTATTTAAATCAATTATACAAATTATTATACCCATCCAAATAGTGAAGTGTTTAATAACAAACTACACCACAACATGGAGATGGTAAGCCGCATGTAAACACGGATGGTGATTTCATCATTCATAGGATGGATAGAATAATGAATATGGTTGTAAAATATTTATAAAAATATCACAGTATATATAAGGTAATGGATTTATTATTTTGGTATGGAAACAAAAAATATAGTGGAAGTGGAAAAGGAAGAAATCTTTGAAAGAGGTGATTAAATAATTACTTCTTCTCCAGGTGTTTCCTTTTGATTTGAACAAAAGGGCTCCTTAGGTTGGCATTATGATCAATGTAATGCCTCTAGGTTGAATTGAGGTAATATTTGAGGATGTTTGAGTAGGTTTTTACCAAGCCAAATGGATTTGGAGGTGTGAATTTGAGAAAAGGGGATGTGCCCATTTATAAGAGAGGGGAGGGGATCTTTAGGAAAAGATTGAAATATTATTTAATTATAAAATAATTATCGGTTTCTAGTAGCTCCAAAAGGATTAATTACTAGTATAAGATGAGTGCGGGTCTAAATAATCTCAAAAAATGGGTTTTATACAAGTTTTGGTCACCATATTAACCTTCTATTTTATATTTAACCCTTAGTTAAATAGTTTATCTTTTACCATGTCTTCTTGTATTCTTACACTATGTGGTCAATAAAAATACAATAAAATTCCAAGAGAACCTAAAGTGGTTCATTAAGAACATATCTAACATTATTTAAGTCCATTGGAAGAAAATTTTATTTTTAGGATGATTATATAATTTTATAAAATAGTATTTTTTGTAAAACTCATTTATGTCAATTTTGAAACTATTTAATATTTGGTTTTTGTGAAAGTCATAAAAATTTTATTTCTGCAAACAAAATACCTTGAATTAAACCTAACATGTCATATTAACCTATAAAATTCATTTATGGCATCAAAGGATTAAATGCAAGTTTATTTTAATATTTATAATATCAATTATTATAATTTTTCATTAATAATGTTAATATTGTTCCATCATTAGGTCATAAATAAATTTAATTATTTAATGTCTAAAAATTATAAAAAAATACTATAGTGTAGGAAATATTCTTATATTTCTAATGAATATTTATATTTGAATTTATATTTTGTATAGATCTATAATAAAAATGGTTTAGTTAATAATATTTTAATTTACCACTTTTAACACTTCTTTAAATAAAATATAATAAATGTCCTAATCTAATACATGTAGATAAAAAAGGTTCATATTTTTTTCCTAAGGTTTATTTTGGTCAAATAAAACTTATCCAATAGAATTATTACATGTGTTAGGGTAATTATAATATCATTTTTACCTTTAATTACCCTATTTACTTTTAACCTTGGTAAATAAAATTCAAAAGTCACTATTCACCAAAAATTATTTTCATCCTATTAAACCATATTTTAGTTACTGATGTCAACCTCGTCTCTCATATTTTTGAAATTTAATTCAAATAAGTGGTAAAATAAGCTTTTATTCATATTTTCAAATTTTCTTAGAATGTGGGTAAAAGACGGTAAAAAGTTCTATAAAATTTTATATATCTAATATTATAATAAAATAACATTAATGAATTACATTGGACTAATAAAGGTATTATTTATCTATTTCTACTTTAAAATAAATTTAAATTAAAAATAATTATTTAAATAAAAAGTTGGTTTTTAACAATAATGTAGTGTTTTTCACATGTAAACAAAAATTGAAAGTTTTCAAAAAAATACCAAAAATTCACCCAAAGATAATTTTGATATTCCAAATCCACAAATGAAGTATATTTTGAAAAATAGATTTTATAAAATTTTAAAAAGTTGGTATTATTATTCATAACTTCTTTATAAATGGTTAGTTCGATTGGTTATGGTGTGCTAGAACTCAAAGTTGCATACAATTAAAGCTATTGTATTATTCAAATAGAAGTATACCATGGAATCCTGGGGTGTTACTGTTTTTGATTTTAGTAAATGGATGGATCTAACAGGCACCAAATTAATAACGGATGTGAAGTAAACTATGATAATGTACTAAATGAGAAACTAAATGAAATAGGAGCTGCAATGAGAACTCTTATGGTTATTTTTAACCAACTAGTTGGAGTCATGATTGACCACATGAACCTTGGTGATTTATCTGAGTCATCATAAATGTGAGAAATTAATCCCTATGGATGTTCAGGTAATAATCATTAAAGTAAGTATATTCGGAAACCTATGTGTCAAGGATGTGAAAAGAAACACCTAGGAAAATGTTTCAAAGGTACAGGAAAAATGTTATATATGAGGTAATAACGGTCATAAAGTAGTAAAATGTCATGGAAAAAGGAATCGTTCAGTTGACTCTTGGAAAAGGAAAGAAGTTTTTATTTGAGTGATCAATTTATTGTTTTAAATGTGGTGTGCATGGTTATTACGTAAAGAGATTTCTTATAAAAAAGGTTCAGGAATGGGATCAGTCAGACAATAAAAATATATGTTTACCAATACCTAATTTTATTCCAATTGAAGATGAGGAAACTATAAATGACCTATGAAAGTAATAGATTATATCTTAGTTCATGGTTTAACATTATTGAATCTTAGGATATGATAATTGATTTTGTTTGTAGGAAAGAAGTATTATGGAATATGTTGATAAAAATGGTTAACAGATCATGGAGAATGTTGGATGATTAAGATGTCTACATTTTAAGAATTCAAGAGTTATGTTAGATATCCGGGTGATGGGATGTCTAATAGTATTAATGATCTTTTTATGGGATTACATTAAAATACTTTTCTCTTATATGTGTAACCCTAAATTTTTTTATATGAATATTCTATTTGAAGAAGATTTGTCTTTTATTTTTTGGATATAGTTATAATTAATGATATGGGTTTTTAAGATCCTTGAATTTGAGGCAATTACAGGTTATTACGTTTTGGATGAAAATGTGTGGTATGAGATAAAATTTGAGGTTCATAAAAGTTCTGGTTATTTTTGAGGAATTTATGTCATTTATTGAAATTTTATAAAATTATATTATTTTTGGAAAAGACAACACGCAGACCGTGTTACAACCCGTTGCGTTGGAAAAAGACACAGGAATTGAACCCCCAACCAAAGTGAAACTGAGATTTATCACCTACCACTAACCTACATGAAGTTACAGGTCAGTATTACTTAATATTTTTAGTTAAATTATTTTATGGGTTAAGAATAATATTATTTTTGGAACTTATGTTTAATCAAATTGATATCCTTATAATTGGTAAATGATTTGGTGATTAAGTGATAAGGGTTATTTTGGAAGATGTTTTCTATTTTGGGAACACTATATGCCTAAGGAAAAAAGAATACGAGGGTATTTGAGGGAGTAATGGTTAAATCTATGTTTTTGTGTAAAATTGGATATTTAGGTTATTTATGAAAATTATTAACCTATCATGGAGAATATGTGATTAGGTTACTTACCTCTATGTATGATACTTTATGAGCAGTTGATGCTATTTGGAGATAAATTTTAACATTTAATGTGGAAGACTATGTGATCAAATCCTTATGGATTTTTGGGTTTCAATCTTAGTTCATATTAATTTGAATAATTTTAAGGATAGTTGTTTATTGAATGGTATTTTTTGAACATTGGGTACTGTTTTTTGAATTTTGGAGATTAAGAGTTGTATTTCTTTTTATAAAGAATTATCCTTTAAGGGGATTATCTGATCTTATACTAACCATTTTTATTTTGATTAATTTATAAATACAAGTGAAATATATAGTTCATATTTTGTGGACAATTTTATACTCTATAAGTTGATTCTATCACTACAGGTGTGACCAAGTAATCTTGAATGCTCATTATTAAAAAAAAATAAGATTTTGGTAGGAATTTATTAAAGGATGAAACTCCACTTTAAAAGTAAGTATATTTATTTATGTACTTAGCCAATATCATAAATAAATTCTCAAATTTATGAAAAGGAAATTAAAACAAAAATTTCTTCCATTTACTTTTCCGATTGAGGAATCAAAAATAATTTATCCTTCCACAAGTTTTTGATTTTCTTCTGGTAAACATTTTCCTGATGATGTTTTCTACCACTCTCTATTAGTACTAGATGGTTAGTTTCACATCCATATCTATGTTATCTTACATTTAATCCTTGTATGGGTTATCTGGTGTGACTTTTGTACTTCTCTTTCTTTCTTTTATGTGATATTTTTATGGACTCTATTTCCAATGTGGGAATTTCAATGAGGTTTCGGAGCCCAATTTTAAAATTGTGAGGACACAATTTCCAAGAGGTAGAATGATGTAATGAACTAGGTATTTATATAATAATAATTTTTTATTTACATTAATAATTATGAATAATATAATAATTTTACATTAAAATGGATTATTTTTTTGATAATGTACTCATCACGCAACAACAGGTTTCTTTGAAATCATATATTGCACACAGCTTTGAGTTATAGACAAAAATAATACAATTTTATTATTATTTTAAATGGAAGTTAACTCCTATTCATTGGAATGGAAGGAATGAATAGTATCTATTGAATTTTCAATTATTTTGTTCTCATTATTAATTAATTATTCATTGGTTACCAAATTTATTAGAAATGGAAATAACAACAAGTTTAATATAAAGGATGTGTTTTTATGAAAACATATTTAAAAGTGTATAATTGTGTTTTCATATAACTATTTAGGGATTTTTATTCAATGAAAAATACATTATATATATATAATTTAACGTTTTTTATTCATCTTATATGTTTTCTAGATAAGATATAAGAACAAATTCAATTTTTCAGATAAAAGAAGTAATTTTCTAAAAAGGCAGGTTTGCCTCCTTTTGAGGGTAAACCCTTTTTAAATCTATTTTTTGTCAACTTTATATGTTCTATTTGAAAATATATACTTCTTTTATAGAATAATGACATCAAAAAAATTTTGGATGAAATTTTGGTATTTTTATGATAAAGTTCTTTTTGTAATGAATAGTGAAATAATACTGCATTTTAATTCAAAACTGTCTTTTCATCTTATTTTTATATAGTTATATTGACCTTTTAATTGGTTTTAAAGTGTAATTAGATTATGTTTTTACCATTTAATTAAATTTTAATCAATTTATGTTACTTCACATTGAAATTGGATATAAACAGATGTCAATCTTTTGATAGTTATTACTTCTTCAAAACCATCTTTTTGGTTTTGACAACAGAAATTAATTTTAAATTAATTTCTGCAACTTCTTTGTTTTGAATTGGTAAATATGGAATCTATATTTTAAATCTCTAGGTAAAAATTTTTTAAATAGGTTCCTTTTATTTTTAGGCATTATGAATCATAACTTAGTAATTATTTTATTTATCGTTGTTAAAGGGTAAATCTAGTAAGTAAGGGTAAAAAAATTATATTATAATAATATTAAACTACCAAAAAATATGTCCCAATCCTATTTAATAAGATATTTCTGACCATGGGAATCCTTATGTCGATTTTGACACCCCATGGAGCCACTTTGATGAGAAAATGACATTTTATAAGAATTAATTTAATGTAAAGAAAAATGTAACATAAACATGTATCTTTTAGTAAAATAATTTTTATATCGGGTTATATAAGTGATATATTCAACTATAAATAGTAATTATAAAGAAACGAAATATTTCCTACATCATGGTATTTATTTTTAATTTTTAGACATCATATAAATAAATTTAGTTATGACACAATGGTGATATAGTGATTACCTTATTAATGAATTATTTAAATCAATGAGATCATAAATATTAAAATAAAAAAATTTTAAAACCTTTTTTCTATCAAAATTTTTTTTGGATGATTATTAATTATTATCTTTGAATAAATTGTGTTTTTTAGAAATAATCATGTTTTTATGGATTTTTTTTAAAAGTCATGATATAAATAGAATATAAATTGACATAAATGAGTTTTTTTAAATAATTTTTTATTAATTGATATAATAGTCCAAAAAATATATGATTCAACCAAATGAATTATATAGTTTTTGAAATTTTGGTAATGAACCACTTGATGTTATATTTTTATTTTATAGGAACTATATTAACCATAAAGAATGAATATACAAGAAGACATGGTAAGAGTCAAATTACTTAACTAAGGGTTAAAGTTAAAAGATAAGGTTACATTTGTGACATAGACTTGTATAAAATATATTGGTTGATTTTTTTAGACCCAAAAGCATCTTATATTTTAAATAAATTACTTTGGGACCATTTTAAATCGAAAATAATTTTATAATAAAATAATATTTCAATACCTTCCTAAAGTGCCCCTCCTCCCTCTTATAAAATGGCATCACCTCTACCAATTTAATCACAAATCTCAAGCCCCTTGTATTATCCAAACTATGAACAATTAAGCTCCCATAATCCCTATATTCCTCCTAGAATCCTTACCTTAGGCAGAAAAAAATTCAATAATGCTTTTTGGGTCAAACCAAAGGGAGTTACCTGATTTAGAGATAACGTCTTCTATCACATTCTTTTCTTTTATTTGACATCTTAACTCTATATTAAATTATTATTATTTGATTATATAAAAACAACAGTATCCTAAATATACTATGATTTTGTCAGGATAATGATTCTAACTACACTTACACACACCTCCACATAATGGAAATGAACATACTATTTCTATGGACGACAAACTATTACCTCACGAAATGATGATTGTTCAATTTTCCCCTACCATATATCAAGTTGAACATTATGATAGAACTATAATTATATCTAATATATATTACATTTATATTATCTCTATTCTTATTTTTTTTAAATCATACCTTTATGTTTTCCATAAAGTGTAAATACGATAATTTTATTTGAGGAAGTGCGGACAACCGCTCCCTCAAAGTGATATGAATCCTTCATTCCATAAATGGAATGTATAAAGGATGGTGTTAATGAACCTATTTAACATATATAAAATATTATATTATAATTTAATTATAATATACTTATGTATCATTTAGTTTTCATCCCTTGAAATATGAAAAAGAAATGAAAGTAGCATTCATGCGTACATACGACCTAACGTCTCTATGAACGATGCATTTCATTTTATTATCTCCAAATGTTATAGACTATTATAAATACATATATACTGTATCTAAATACATATATACTCTATATATATGATATTTAAATCCTGAATACATTTCTGAAGATGATGGGATTTTTACCACATGGACAATTTGTAATTATAACAAGTTCATTTTTGACTCAAGTACTGAACAACGACAAAACAACCGATATGAACTTGAATAATTATATGATTGTTATAGCAAGATAATAAGTGATATAAAAGGATTAATAAACTAAAAAATCAATCCAAATCAAGAAGTATTTTACTTATGTTTATTATTCTTGAATATAAAGAATGAACGAGAGTAGTCAGACTCAAGGAATTGGAACTGTTCACCCTCCTCTTTTAGTCAATGATTTATTTTTTATTATGTATTTTAATTTCAATTTTCGTAAAATTGGGATATTTTATTCTATATATTTATTTCTGTTCATTTAATGTCAAAATTATGAGAGACCATTTTCTATCACATCAACTCTTTTTCTATATTTTTAAGTGACGTCGTTATGCGGCTGAATTTTTGTAAGGGAACTTCTTAACCCAATTTCAATTCTTTGGGTTAATATTCTAGTTCTTGAATATTCAATGCTAATATTTTGTGAGAATCCTATATTGTATTTATAAATTACTTATGTTTACTTATAGTGAATATGCATAATCTACCTATTTTATTTACAAAATGATTTTTGTAAGGGACTTCATCTCAATGTCCTTTTATTGATGCCTATTTTGATTTATACACAACTTTATTTTATATGATGTATAAACCCTTTGAATTTTAATTTCATTCAAAGGGAATATTTTTTCTATACAGCATCTTACTAAATTACAAAAATGATGATTCTTTTTAACGTATGTGGTGACAACGACCTTTCCACCGTCACTAGCATTATATGATATTTAAAATCCCTAAGAAGAACTAATGTTTATAAAAGGAAAATAATTACAATATAATCTTTTTATTTATTTTGGTATTGAAAATGGTTTTTGAAATGGATTGTGTATTTCAATATCTTGGAATTATTTCTTGTTATTTCAAATAAAATGTTATTAGTGAAATGTTTATATTTGAAATATTTTATGGTTTATGATTATATAATAGTAATTGGACATTTGATGGGTTACAAGATAAACCAATGATGAGTGGTTACATGATAAAAAATGACAGGTGGTTCTGTGATGAACCATGAATGGGTGGTTACATTATATCCTCTAAGGCATTGGGTGTAAAATTCGGTCGTATGGCTATTCCATTTAATGATATGTGTGGAAGTAGGAAGTATGGTTATTCCATTTAAGTATGTTTATGTCCCATTCAACCTTCATCTGCTATATGTTTCTTTCTATGGGATTTATGGTAATCTTTTCTTTACTAAAATGGTAAGCAATGAGCTTATATTCATTGAAGGGTTTTTTCTTCTTCTTAAATTTGAAAATTATTACTTTATGATAAAGTTTTCATGGTTTACATATTTTTGCAAGACTAACAATTTTATTTTTTTATGTATCCCTTACTGAGGATTTTATTCTCATCCCATATTTTGAAATGTTTTTTACAGGACATAATGTAGAATAGATTCAAGGATGGGATCAAGGAAAAGTTATGCTGTCAAAATAGGAAATGAGGTCATATTTTTTAAAAGAGTATTTGTTTTATGGAAAAAGTGATTGTGAGTAGAAGTGTCTACTTGAAATATTCAAGATGTTACGTATATGTTATGACCTAATTCTCAAAATATCTATACCTAAAAATACCCTCAAGGTGATTTAAAGTCAAATTGTTGACTTATCTCTAAATTATGTAATGTTTAGTGCTTGGGCCTTATAATAAGACTAGAATTTTATTTAGTTTTTTCTATGTATCTTTTATATGACCTTGTAGCTAATTATGTTTGTGTATATAAATTGATGATTTTTTATGGTGTCGATAAAGGTCATCATGAATCTTATATAAACATTGGTTTTATTAATTTTTAGATTATGATAATAGGACATCCATTAATTGAACTTTTTCCTTTCATGTTTTAATATTTCTATAAAACACCACATGGACCACCACGTACTAATTAAAAAAATGAATAAACATAAAATCTTCCCTATTTGTGGACTCCGATCTATTAGGGTTATATAAACCATCCTATAATTTCTCCCTTTTTGTACCATAAACAATCAAATTGAGAACCTGAACCAACAACCACATGTTTACCCTAGTTTGTTTCTTTTCATGTAAACATTGTGTAAAATGATAAATTATCAAGAATTGTTAAAGATAGCATTCAAATTTTGGTTCCCCTTTTTATAATTTTCCATAACATATCTTTCGATTTTGAGTACCTTATATATAATAATTTTTTTATAAAAAATAAATATTTTATGAACCTAATGGGATGGATATGAATTGAAAAAGGATGAATTATAATTTTATGGTAAAATATTATAATAATGGAGTTAAATAGTTCATAAATTGTTTAATATAGATTTCATTGAACCCTTATCAAATATATTTTCCATGTTTACATTGTTTCTATTAATTAAAAATCATTTCAAATGTGTTGGAAGAACATTTTATTTTTCAAAAAATAAATCAGAGCTATAAATGTTGGAATAAACATGAGGAAAACTAAATGTACATACCGATTGGGATGATACTTCCAATTTGGATCATTGTATATCAATACCAATGTTAATGATTATGGATATTGTTTTGAATAAAGGACAATGGAATTTTAATATAAACTTTTGGATTTTCAAAATTTGATTGGGAAGTTAAATATCTATCAAAAGAGGCCATTGTATACAATTTTTACTAAATACACAAATTTTCAAGTATATTAAAGATATATAATTTGAAATATGTAAGTGGATGGGGAAACACCAGTTTACAGAACAACTTGGTCTCTTGATTGATGTTCTACAAGAAGTAAATTATATTCCTTATCAAACTTATGTTTCTAAACAAATACTATGTTTAATGGGAATGATCTCTAAAAAATACCAGATTTTACAAATTATTTCATATTGTATAGCAAGGACTATAAATCACTAATAAAATTACCTATTCCAACCAATAATCATTATTTATTTTATTTTAGAAACTGATGTTCAAAAGTAATGTATAGATAAGAAGAAGGAAAAAGTATAACTCGAATTCCCTACCAAATTGGGGTCTAATGTAATGTAGTCTCAAATCATCTACTCGAATGAATTTGATCTCCTTTACCTAAAAATATCCAAAGCTATTGAAATACAAGATCCTATATTTTTTTCTGGACTTGGATTCCAGAAAATCAGCCACCGTGTTGCCTTCCCACCACGTGTGAGAGATGTACTCATTTTTTTACATCATCTTCTTACATATTATTATTGTATAAGTGATATCCTAGAGAATATTACCTTTGCATCCAGTGCATTTTCAATTTTCAAAGATTTGGTCTCAATAGATCCAATTTAGATGTTACATTGTTGACACATATTTAGGTCCATGGACCTTGATAGCACTTCTCCTTGGGTTGAATATTATCTACCATAATATAATGATAACGTTGCAAGGAATGAACCAAAATTATACCTTACTACCCCTACACCTAGCATATGGTCCATATGGTAGGATCCATCAGTATTTAGCTTTAGACCAGGATTCTAAGGATGTAATCTTACCCATATTTCTATCTCTAGTGAAGTGGATGTATTAGAGTAGGGGAACAAAGTAAATAGTTGTCTAATTGATGGGTATGCATTTCATATATTGCACAATCTATGCGGATCCAGAATGATGTTTTTTGGTCTTGAATAAAATACATGTATTGGTTGTTGCTGAATTTTTATGTCTTGCATCATTCCTTGACTTCCAGAGATTCCACTATCCCTCTAGGAGTATTAATGATCTCACCATTAATTCAGAACCTTGGTTGCCAACTCCCTAGAACCAGCTGTTAACAAAAATTTCACGTGTTACAATCTATGTGGTCTAGCCAAAGTACCCTCCAAATGATTTCCACACCCAGCTTGCCTATTTTCATTGAAAAAATAGATTATTAATTTATTAGATGCTTGGATCACCGCATCATCTTCATATCTATGCCATATAAATGTCTATCAATTGTATATTTTACTTTTTAGGATGTGTATTGTTTCAAATGTGCCAAATTAGGAAGTTAAACATTGAAGGAATCTCTTTGTGCTATAATGTTTCCCCCCAGCTGTCACGAGTATTCTATTCTATCCTCATGTTGGAGAATTCTTTATATTTGAAGTTAGTAGAAGCTAATTAGGTGTAAACACATATGCCCATACCATTTTTTAGTACAATTCGGTCTACCATATCACATTGGTCCTCATTCAGAATCATCTGAAGATGTTTGGAATGGATGAAAGCTTCCCTACAGGTGATTTTTGGGTCTGAACAACCCGGAAATCATTATTTACCACCTCCCCATTTCCTTTACCATAATTTGGTATCTCTCTTTTCCAAAACCCAGTAAGAATGTTGTTGAAGACTATCACAGTAGGGATAAACTATTTTCTAAATAATATAGGTCTTTACTATATGCATTTGTAGATCCATCCCATTATTTCTAGGATCTATATTTCCCCATTAAGATCTCCCTTCCATAGCCTCCCATGCTAATTTGGTAGGAAACCACTGCATAGTCTGGTTGAAAAATGTAAGATTGATACCCCCTTTGATGTGGGATTTTTTAATTTCTACCACCAAGCCCGATGATGTTTCCCTCCATTTTCCCATCACAAAGAAATCAAATCGCCCATTTCTCTATTATAGACATCACTTTCTTTGGTACTCTCAAAGTAGATAATACGTGCATCATAATGGAAGATAATATGAAATTTATGATTTTAATCCATCCTCCAGATGAAAAAAAAACTAGTTTTAATAGTTTTGAATATGCCCAATTATTTTGGAAATTATATAGTCAAAATGTTGAATAAAAACGGTATTTGTTCTTACTGGGGAAACAAAATATTCCATTGGGAAGGAACCTCTTCAAGTTTAGTCTGCCTTCAAAATTCCTTATCCTTCTCTCTGTAGATTTATTAGCTATGTAAAAAATGTATCTTCAAACAATTAGTCTTTTTCCCACTCCATATAAAATATTCCTCCATTATTTTTTTTATTCCATGGACTCACATCATTCTTTCATTGATAAAAAACATGGTGCCATTAGGAGAAATTAGATGAGAAATATCTATGTTTATGTGTCTGTTGTGTTAAGAAAAAATCCTTCCCAAGCTCATTTCTTGATTGATGTATAGCCCCAGAGCATCCTGGAATGAATAAATAGAGTGGGGGATATAGGGTCTCATTTTCTAATACCCCTAACATTTTTCAGCAAACCAAAATTTTTTTTACATGAAAGATATGGATAACCATCCTGAGATAATGCATCATAATAGGAAGTCAATAACCCATTTAGGGATTCCAAAGCATGAGATATCTTTTAACATGAAACTACATTACACTCTATCACTTGGCTTTCTCATTTCAAGCTTGACAGATAGGTTTCTCACAATGGTTTTGAGATTTATGTAACAGATTACCTCCTGTACTACTCCAATAACTCCATGTATAGACCGATCTTTAATGAAGCAATGCTATTCAGAAACACTCTTTCATAGTAGGAATAGTTCATTCATTTTTTTAATAGGCATGTAAGTAAATTGTACGCGAATTTTCAAAAGCTTATTGTCTTGTACTGATCTAAATATTGAGATTTGTTTCCTTTTGGAATCCTGACAAACTTCATAGAACAAACTATTCATGGAAAGTCACCCCTTGAAAATACTCATGAACTACCTGAATTAAATACCCCTTTATACTATCCCATGATCCCATGTATAGAAACCCTTGAAAGCTATATGGTCCCAATATTTTTTTGGATTGATTTTTCTTAATTCCTCTCACACATTCTTCTCCCCTAGTGACTTCCTTAATCATTCATTATTTTCTTCAAAAACACTACTAAATAATGATTCAAAGGTATATTTTGTGCCTGTCAAGTAACCTCAACTCATTCTTGGATTAGGACATACTAGTATGGTTTTAAAATATTCATCGTATATTTCCTAAAAATCATCTCTATCATTTGAGTAAGACCCAGTCACACAAATTATATTGGGTCTTTGGTATCATTTCATTTCTTTAATGCATGCATGGAATAAACCCATGTTATGATCTCCTTCACGAATATATTTAACCCTTGATCATTCTCGAGCAATCTGTTCCTTCCTCAGGTGTGTGACTTCTATACTATTATTTTTATTCTGTAGTTCCTAAAAAATAATCTTATTCCATTCATTATCTAAGTGAGTTTCCAGGCGTTCAATGTTAATGCTAATAGTTTTCAGGTCCTTCCCTTGGCGGGGAAGAGTCCTTCCATAATTTTGAAGATTTATTTTGAGATTTATAAGATTATAGTGTAAGGATTTCCATGGGTAAACATTGTGATAATAATTCCAAATTTTCCTCATGAATTCTATGAAACCATGATCCTCTATCCATGATGGAGATAATTGAAGACAATATCCCCTAAGTGTTGCATGAATTGATACAAGAAAGATGAATAAAGTCCTCAAAAATATTTATGGTACATTCCTATAATTTCATGGTTTAGAAAACTATATGGGTGTCAGAAAACCATGAGACATTTTAAATGGAACACATATAGAAGAATTAAATATAGGAAATAATATCATCTAGAAAAATCTCCTCGATGGAAGAAAATTGATTATGAGTATCCTAAATTTGGATATGATCCAAGAAACATTAATATTTCAATATATACATATTGAATAGATCCTTTTGGTATGTATATTATTACTTATATTACATGGTCAATTATATTGGAAAATTATAATGTGTCACCTTGGTTATGTTTGAAGTGAAAATACATTATATTTTCTCTGCCAATATCTGAAAAAATAACATGGTAATGATATTGATTTCTCTTTGGATTTATTGATTAATGATTTGAAAATAATGTAGGATAAATGTGTTATAATTTATGATTCTCATATAAGTGAATAATTAATGTTGAGGTCCCTTTTGAATAATAAGATAAATTAAATTCCTACATAGGGAAATATTTCAAGCTATAGCATTAAATGGATGTTAGGGTGTCCCATTTTTATAGAATTCCGAAACTCAGTTCGATGGAAATATTCCTTGAAGACTCTATTTTTAGGACATCTAAATTTTTTACCTTGATGAAACAAATACTTATCATTGATGATAGAATTTGATGGGAATATAAACAAGTTACACAACCATCTCTGGTAATTAATAATCAAATGTTTGATAAAGTAAAATATATTGAAACTATTTTTGTTAAACAATTTTTGAAAAACCTTACAATATCATGTTTGAAATATAGAACAATTTTATTTGAATTATTATATTGGAATTTTTTGTATGTTCAACATTTTCTTGATTTCATGTATGTAGAATAAAATTTATATGATAATGTTATTGGTAGATTACTAAATGTTCCTGAAAAACTATGGCATCAAGTCTTGGTTGGAAATGATTGACATGGGTATAAGGAAATAGTTGACACCAGTGAATGGTAAAATGAATACTTTCTTCCTCTTATAGCTTACACTCCATCCAAATAATAAAATTTTCATTTTTTTTATTTTCCTTAATGATGTAAAAGTTGTAGATGGTTATTCATCAAATATCAAGAATTTCTTTTAAAAGACCAAAATGAGGTTACTTGGACTAAAATCACATTACTGTTATGTTTTGATGAAAGATTTGATTCCCATCACATAATATTTCATTATTCCGAAAAATGTATAATATAAATTAACTATACTCTGCATCCTTTTCAAATATATATTCAGTAAATTTATAGACATAGTGATGTTTCCAATCATGAATAAGAAGGTTTTAATCATTTTATGTTAATTAGAGATGTTATTCCCACCATCATTCTTTGATATAATGGTCCATTGATGGTACACTTGGTTAGAGAGGTTAAACTATGTGGTCATGTCCATTACAGATGGATGTAAACCCCTTAATGATATATGAATATTTAGAAAGGGTATATCAAGAATAAAAGTCATTTAGAAGGTTGTATTATAGAACTATATATTGTTGAAGAATATATTGAATGATGTACTTATTATCTATCAAGTGTCAATAGCATAGGTCTCCCCAATTCTTGTCACAATATACTCCTTATGGGTGAAGTGATTTCCTAAAGATATGTTGATAATAGAGTGGGAGAAATTCATCCTTTTCATTTTACATAATTGTGAATATGTGGATCTATACATTGAATCCCACAAATAAATTATCATACATTTGATTCTATAATGGGATAATGGATTGGTATCTAGTACACATAAGAAATAGTTCATAAGATGATTATGATATCATATTTATTAGTATTTATCAATAAATATGAATTTAACATTTGAATGACTTTGATGGCCAGCCAAGGGACCCAATAAAAATGTCATATCATCCACTGGTTTTATAATTAATGGCTATATATTCTATTCAAAATAACACAATGACCATAGTAGAATTCCAAATAGTGGAGTACTTCTTATAGAGGAAGCGATGTAGATATCTTGTTCTAAAGATATAAATCCATTTTTTTTGAATATTTCATCTTTTATTATCATTGGGAATATATAATAGTTGTATTATACAACATTTCAATTCTCGATTTTCCATTTCAAAATAGTTAACAAAAAGAGTGTAGTGAAATTTGATGAACTCGACTTCGTGAAAGTGAATTTCAGTGAGGAAGTGTATAAATAAAATCCATTTATAATGTCATCACAAATATTTTAGGTATTTTATATCTCATGTAAATTTTTTTATTATTAATTTTACTACTTGAGACTAAAATAATTTTAGGGTAATATAAAAAATCCAACGAGGAAGTCCCATTCATTGGGAGATCACATTCATTTCATGACAGTTCCACTGTAGGAAATGTCTTATATGTAAGAGGGGACCCAAATGTGGGGATTTAGATTCTTGATAGAGGAACCAAATCCATTAAACCTTTAATTAAAATAAAGATCGTTCAATGAGTAGGAATTTTTTTTAATATACTATTGTTTTCCTCATAGTATTATTTTTTATCTATATATTAACATAATATAAATTAAACACTTGACTACTCATGTATACAATTATTTGTACAAATGATTATGTTAACAATATTAGGGAAGTACATACAGTTTATGTTGAATCTATAGAATTTATAGGGGATCAATAACATGATGGTGAAAAGAACAAGAAGGATTTAGCATCACAATGTTGAATAAAATTTTCAAGGCAAGAATAAAGGGTATAAAATATAAGGGTGACTAGAATCAACAAGACCAACCTGTTGACTCAAAAAATTCAATGTTCAGTAGTTATGTTGGGGTCAAAAAGCGAATTAATGTGCCAATTTATATATATGAGTGGCACTATGTCTAACCTGTAATGAAGGAAACCCTTTGGGATGATATTAAGTTAATGTTATGATATAATATCTCAATTATGTCAAAAACTTATATTATAAAATGTTGATTTTATTTTCATTGTATCTTGATGATTTCATTTATTTTAGATGATATCCATAATAAATATTTCTTAATTGCTATTGGAAATCCCATATAGGATTCCTCACACTTCTTACAAAGCTCCATCTCAGGGGTGATGAGGATAATTTAAAGCCGCACCCAAATATTATGTATGCACAAATCATAATGTTAGAAACATTGAAGGAATTCATCATTCATTATGATGATAAATCTTTTCAGGTTAATTTTATTCAATAATATATCATTAGATATAATTTATTCTATCCAATTTGATACAAAAATTGTGAATTTATTAAATAGAAAAGTGGTGGTGAAAATAACCAACATGAATCAAAACAAATGCACCTTTCTCGCAAAGAAAAAATGGGGTACACTTCATTTGGAGAGATTATGGTATATATTTTAAATATATAATAAAATATTTATGTGATATGAAAATACATATGTTCTTATGTTTATATGAACATTGATGAAACAAAATCTAAATCCACTTCTATCCCAATTCTTATTCTATGGAAGGATGCCCATATAAATAAGCAGTGTAAAAAAGTTGATGAAAACACACAAGCAGTATAGTAAACATGTTTAACTATAAAATAATAGTAATTTATTATGATATATAACAATAATACATAAAAATATAAATTTTTAATCATATTTTTTCAGATACTTTATACATTAGAATTATTAGTGACCATACTTGAAGAAAAAAGAATTTCATTAGCTTTCATGTAGTCAGAAAAATATGGTCGTGTAAAAGGTGTATGTTTTGGAGTCGCACCTAGAACATATTTCGAAAAGAAAAACCCTCGAGAATACCCATATTAGATGATGAAAGGAAAAAATAAATAAATAGATTATTTTATAGATATTATTGTATGTTCTGGTTTGGCAGACCAATATATGTGAAAGGATCAAAGTGTACTGGTGGTGGAATAAAGATTAATGCCTATCCAAATATCCGCAATATATTTGAGGCCAGTCATTACCCTCAACTTCATACATTATTTGAGGTAATCAATTTTTCCATTACTCTTTCTCTGAAATGTGATTCAAACAACTTCTCATAACTTTATTTTACTAAAATTTTGCTGGGGGATGTTTAATTTGATTCCTATATATCAACACACATTTAATACATTATTGTGAATGGTATGGTGTATAATATCTTGGGAGACATTCTAAAAAACAACTCCCAAAATATCACATGATAGAAAGTATTGAAGTAGATCATGGTTGAAGAGATGAGTTTCCTATTCCACTTGATGATCTGAATATTACTATGGTCAATGATGCTATTGTAAATTTCATAGAATAGATGTATAATATTATAAAGATATATGAGGTGTGTACATAAAAATAAACAAATAAAAAATCGATAATAGTTGATGAAAAAAGGTTTTGAGTGAGGTATTATATTAAAAATAGATAAAATTATTTGGAAATTGAATTCCAGATCAAGAAATTCTAGTGAAAAGACCACGAAAACAAAAGGTCCTTCTAGGAGTTACTTCTCTGCATGATTTCTACTGCAACAGATATTAACAATACATGTTCATGAATAAACCACATTCAAATATAGATATGTGTCACATATTCATTATCAAAAAGAAATATATGGACATGTCATTACAGGTGCAGTTGGTCTCAAGAGTATTAATGAATCTGTCATGTTTGAATGGATGAGAGTCTCATTTGTGAATACAGACCTGATGTACATTTTCATAATTCTTCATTCCAAAAAATTATCTACTATGTTCATTAAAGATAATAAATATTTATATCTTCCACTGGAATGTGTATTACTATTATATAAAGGGAAAGCCCTATGGAGAATGATATAGTGTCATTAATTCTATTATCATATCTACGGAAGAAATTCTATTAGAGTTTGAAGAAATTGATAAGAAAAAAACATGATCTAATAATGGATTTTCAGAATAAAATAAAAGATGGAGGAGTTGTGGTGCTTCCTAAAATGTATGGGTAAAACATGAAAATCTTATCATATAAAATAAATTTTTATTATTTCATTATGTTTTTTTATAAGAAGCATAGGGTATGGATAAAAATCAATTTGGATTCCCCAATTGTTTATTTTTTGGATCCAATTCATGGATTTCCCTCAAACCAGCCACACATGATGTGTATTGTGAATTTTTAGGGCACTAAAAGAAATATTTTATAGGTAAACATTAAATTATATATTTTACTTTGTATTTAAACAAGAATTTTTTCATGATATAGAGATATATAACTATGTTATAAATCATCGTATGAGGTTAGTTATGGAACACAATAAGTGTTAGTATTTATTCTAATTGAAACACATTACAGTAAATATATAAATTTTTAGCTATAAAACAAATTTTAATACAATTTACTTATTTTGTTCATTGTTTTTATAGTGTCTAAAAGAATAAAACAATAATATTGTGGATATTACATTTGAAAATTTATGAAATATTGAATATACCATCAAAAGAATAGAATCCTTGAAGAATTTATTTCCAATGGTAATTGAAATTTCATAAAAAATATTTCTTGATCGTTTGTTTATTTGTATTTTTAAGAACTACAAAGATTTCTTACAATCTACCTAACCAAAGGAATAAGTAAATTTTTTAGAGATGGGTGGGTAGAGTGAAGGATGTCAAAATGTTTTCCAACTTCAATGTTTGGTGATTTCCTATTATATTTTCTGTTCTAGTATGGGATATGAGATTTTAAGTACATATGGTATGTGAATCATTAGTTTTCTAATGATTATATATTGTTTTTCACATGTCTCTCAAGGATATGTATAATGGAGGAAATTTATTTGTTTATTAATGGATGGAAAGAATATGTTGTTTCAGAATGTATACATACATCATGAAAAGTTTACTTCTTACTACATATATAGTTAATATAATCATCATTTTCTCTATTTTTTTGTTAAAATATTTATCATTTTTATCTAATACTTATTTTTTAAAAAATTTATACATTAGTTCAAAATAAACATCATATGATCAAAACCAAAAAAAAACAATCATTTTGACACATATTTAAAATTATATATAATTCATATTTGTCATGAATGAATTGACCACACATCAATCTAACACATGATGTTGTTGGTATTAATTGAATTGTGTGATTTTAATACAAAACTGTCATTTTAGTTTAAGGCACATCACATAGAAACAAAATGAGAAAATGATATCGGTTTATTTTTAGGTGATAGGAGGAAAATCCATAATTCATTTTTGACTTGCATGAATCGACCATACATCAATGTCTTGATAGATTTGGTTGGTATGGCTCAATGTACTTTTTTTAAATACAATAGTGTCATTTTAGTTTAAAACACACATCATATATCCAAAACAAAGAAAATAATAATAGATATTTTTCCAATTTTAGGGAAAAAATATATAATTCATTTGTGATATATAAGAATCATCCACACATAAATCTGACACCTGATGTGTTTGATATGACTCAAATTATGTTTTTAATACAAAAGAGTCAGTTTAGTTTAAAACACATGTCACATAACCAAAACCAAGAAAACAATTCTTATACTATTTTCAAAAATTATGAAACTGATCCATGATTCATTTTGGACATGTTGGAATTGACTGAACAACAATCAGACCCACGATGTGTTCGATATGATGAAAATTGAATGTTTTCTATACAGAAGATCCATTTTAGTTTAAAACATTCATCAAATAGTAATAAAAATGATCTTGGATTATTTTCCAACATTAGTATAATGGTACATAATTCATTTCTGATATGTATGAATTGACCGTGCATCAATTTGAAAAATGATGTGATCATTATTACTCAAAGTGTGTGTTTTTAATATAATGGTGTCATTTTAGTTTAAAACACACATCACTAGACAAAATTGAGGAAACGAGGGTGTATTATTTTAAATCTATAAGAAAATAAACCATTATTCATTTGTGTCCTGTAGAAATTTATCGTACCTCAATTTGAAACATGATGTCGTGGTTATGATTTGAAGGGGATGTTTTCAATATATAAATGTTTTTTAGTTTAAAATGGGAATCACATGGGAATAACAATTCATAACATGATCATATTGTTTTCTCGTCATTTTTTCTATTTTTAATTAATTAATTTTATTATCATTTTTATATTATAATTATTTATATAATTTCCACAGAGATAATGTATGTTGATGAATAAAAAATGGTGTGATAGTTGAAGTATTGATCTCAAAAACTAAGTGGTATTGAATTGGATCTCATCCATATTGAGTTTTGTATCACCAAATATGTTATCCTATTCAAGATCACCAACATTTGTAGACAAAAAGAAATAGTTTGATAAGTAAGAATCAGTTTCAACTCAATTCGATACAAATTGTGTCTACTGTGACACAATGTATTTGTATTTTAGTATAAAATTAACACTTGGTTTTTGATTTATTACTTTATAATATAAAAAACATATGATGTTTTTTCTTATATTTTTTCACAATATATATCAATTTGTGGTAGGTTTTTTGTCCAATAATATCATGACTAGGGGATAGGGGCCAAAGAAAAGGAACATTTATTTTTTTTAATTCCTATGATATATGTTACATACACATGTAATTTCAGAAAAAAATTGAAATATTTATGGAACATCATTTCTTTCTTGTATTTGTGTTTTAAAGTTTATTTTATTTAAATTTTTTATTTTCTCATTTATTTTCTCACAATTTTTTCTATTTCATTATGAAATAATTTTAATTGAAAAGTATATAATTATACCCCTTTATTAGTGCTAAACATGCACTGATAAAGGGACCTGTTTTTTGGTTCTTTTTTATCACTAATAAAGGGTTGCTTGTTAGTGAAAAATTAAAGCACTGGTAAAGGTTTATTTTTCAGTAATTATTTGTGCGTTGATAAACAGAACACAAAAATTGATATTATTTTTGATTTATTAGCATCCGTTATTAGAATCACTGCAAAAAAATCTTATTAAATAAAGTTTATAATATAATATCTGTTTAATATAACCAATAATATATTTTTTAATTTAAAATTTAGCAGAAAGTTTTTTAAATCACTGTAAAATATTTAAAATATACCAAATATCCAACCCCCACATAATCCCTCTCCCCCACCAAATCCTTCACCCCCAATCCCCATTATCCTCAAAGAAGGCATACCGTTGACCCCAGTCCCTCTTCTCCCCAATTTCGACTACCCATAACCCCTCCCTCACCTCCCATCCATGTGACCCAGACCCCCCTACTCCCTTATGATGACCCCACAATGACTGCCCTACTCTTCAATAGAGATCCCCAATAGTGACCCACTTCCCCTTTTCCAAGAAATTGTAATCCCTAATGGTGAAAATGACCCTAAATCCCTTATACCCACAATCCAATCCCCCAAAAAGCTCTATTTATTTAAGGAATTATGTATTTTGTATTTTTAATACTTTTAATTAAATTATATAAATATATATGTAATTAATTGTTTCTGTTTTTTTATATTTTCTCGAGATGATATCCGGGTTATGTTGAAGGCCTTCCATCGAAAGTTGGTCATTATTTTAGAGAGTATATAATCCTCAAGGTTATTTTACGCTATTATTTATACTTTTTTAATTTTTAAATAATTAAAAATTAATTGTTATAATTATTTATTTATTTAATGTGGAATGATGTAGGTTCTCATGGCATTGTCAGTGTGTGGTGTAATACTTCTTTTTATATTTTTATCTAGAGTTAGGATAATATTTTGTTTTTGTGTCACGTCCCCATTTCAAAATAATTTAAATGTTTTTAAATTATAATATTTCAATTCATGTCCACCTTGATGGAAATTTTTGGTTGACTTAGGGAGAATAGTGGGTTCAGATGTTTCATAGAGGGGTTTTCTTTCGAAAAACCCAACCATTTAGCCTTTGGTTTAAGAACACAAACTAAATGTAATTTTCCAATCTATTCCCTTTTTCTAAATTATATCATTAAGTTAATATACTAAATAAAAAATAATCTTAATCATGAGTAAAATGCATAATGCTTACTATAAGATATATATATTCATATTAAATAATGCTTTCTTTGTGTGATTCTCTCTTCAATTAGAGTACTATTTACCTAATCAATTTTGGAAAATTTATAAAATCCTAATTTCATGAAATTCTATAACGTATATAGAAACACATTCATCAGATATCAAAGTGTCATGAAATTTTTTTGAGATAAAAAACATGATTTGTATAATTATCGAAGAAAGAGATAGCGCTAATGAAAATTATGTCCCTATAATATAAAATAAAAAGTGATCCTATAGAAAACAAAAAATTGAGATATCTTTTAATAATATAATTATATCCATGCATTATTTTAGATTGATATTACTATATTAGACATCCTAGGAGAAACTCTACTAAAATCAGTGAACTTATTTCACGATATCTTATTGTATTATAAGGAGGGGTAATATTTATTAATTAATTTTATTTTTGTTTTTAATATTGTATTGAATCATTTTTACATTGAATTTGTGTTATGTTGAATCAAGACCCTACCCAGGTCAATGATGAATTTGGGTGATGTTTAATTTGAAATATACTTGCTTGATTAAAAATATATATCTTTATATTTTAATTAATATGTAGAAGAGTTAAAATCCTGTAACTATTGATAATAGTTGGATTAATTTACCACTCAACACACCTCAATATTCGTAGGGATCTTAAAAAAATTATATTATGAAATTTCAAACTGGTTAGTTTATGGTAGAATAAAATTTCTACATCGTATTTATGAATTCAAGTTATTGTTTGTTATAAATGAAGTATATGAGAATTTTTTATTGAACCAATTTCATGATCAACATATATGTTGTATTTTTCATGGGGAATCAAAAGTTATTAAAAGTTAAAATAGTGAAAATCCTATTAATCAAACACAAATGAACCATCAGAGGACAATGTAGTTCAAAATTTGATAAATGGTACATTTGGATTTGAATGATACAATGTCACATATTTTAATAGTTCAAAAGAAAAATCATTTGATCCTAAAAATTATAATCTTTCTCAAAACTTAAGTGACCAAAAAATGAGTTTAATTAATGAGTTGAAGACAAAAAATAAGAACTACATGAATGGTGTTCCTAATATTCAAAGTTGTATTTTATGCTTAATTTGCATCATATCATGTGTCTTTAACTAATTATTTAAAAATCAATGTCCATGATTTTATATTTCCATGATTATGTATTTAGTAAATTAAATATCCATGAATTATTCTATGAGATGGAATAAATCATCACCAATCTTGGACTTGATTATACAGTGATAAATACATGACCTAATGGTTTCATGCCTTACAGGGGAAGAGTACGTTAAAATGTGTATGTAATGACCAAAAAATATAAAAAACCTAATATTAACATAAAATCATGGGAAAACATTGAATTATTTTTGACAAGTACTCATAGACAACACATCCATATTCTATATTATGTTCTCAAAATGACTCAATAAGTAGTTTTTATAGATACTATAGTCAATAAAAACATGTTTCAGGGGGTCAAAATGAAAAAAATGATGTCATATGGCCATAAAGTCGTTGCACAAAAACCTTATACTAATTTTTGATATATGGGAACCAACGACATGTCATTCTTGGTAACAGTTTGTTCAGGATGATCATAAACACGTTTCTATTTTTTTATAACACAAAATTGTGCATGTAATAGTGAAAAATGTAGAAACAATACCTCATATTGATGTAAAATTATGTAAAAAACAACATTGAATTATTTTTTATGTGTATTTTTATACCACACAACCATTCTACATGCGACGTGCTCATAAGGACTCAATAAACAGTTTTTAAAGATACCAAAGTCTTTAAAAAATCTTTCAAGGGGGTCAAAACAACACAAAAAACAATGCATTGCTTTGAAATAATTGAAAAATGACCATTTATTTCATTTTGAAATATAATAACCTATGGTATGTCATTTAATGTAATGGTTTTCCAAGGATTCCTGTAGACATTTTTTCTCTATTATAATGCACTGAAATGTTCGTGTAACGGTCAAAACCATAAAAATCCCAAGATTGATCTGAAATAACTGGAAAACATCCATAGAATTATTTTTGAAATATAATACATGTTTTTATATAAAATCTATTAATTTTATTATTAATTAAATTTCAAGCACAACGCACATCGATTTAAAAATTTATTATATTATTACATACTTATCAATTTTCAGTTCCAAGTGATAAATCATATCTTAATTAGGTATGTTTATGTTTTCAATGTTTTCAATGTTTTACAATATATATTATTTTTTTTGTTGAAATTTATTCTTTTTTATTAACATAATAACAAATTTTATGTGAATCATTTTTAATAAATTCTATGTATATTATCTTTTTCAATTTTATTCTTAAAATATTTTGGTTTTTATTATAGGTGAATGATGTCAGCAGTAGGCGAGAGGTTGATCATTCAAATACATGACATTAATTAGAGTTAAGTCGTGAGGGTTCTATGTTTCTATGGTATGTTTAAATATTATTAATTATTCTACTGTAATTATAATTTATTATGTTCAATTCTAATTTTGGTCTTCTTTTTTGTTCAAGATGATGAGATGATGCGGTTAGTTCTAGGTTATGAGATTATGTGGAGGTAGATGGATTCAGTGGAGGTCATGGGATGGAGGTATATTGGTCATGGTTTTTCTGGTGGATATATTTGGTTTGTATATATTGATGATAGAGCTATAGGTTGAATGAGGTATGAGTTGACCAAGGAATAGATTGACCGATGTGTGGGTTGACCAAACTTGTATACATATGACTATAAAGGTATAATGGTCTATGTATAACGATTTTATTTTTATTTATGTTTTTTTATTACACGTTAGAGGTTATATATATTTTTTATAATACTTTTAAAAAACAAAAAAACCATAAATATATTTATCAATAATTTACAAGAACCGTAGAAAAATATATTCCCTAAAAAAATTTTGACGGTGGTTATGTTTATTTTTTCAGTTTAATTTTTTGGATTATTTATGAAAAAAAACTTCCAATAAATTTATTGGGAATCACTGCTAAATGTTTCAACTAAGACACATATAAAAACTCCCACTAAATAGGAAGAAGTGTAGCTAAATAAAAACTGGCCGTGAAATACACAATAGTCTTTCTAACAATCAATGATCCATATAGTGGTAGTTTAATCTTCCATGTATAGAAAAAACCATAGCTAATATTTTCCTTTTTAGTGAAAAGGACACTTTATTAGATCTTTTATAGTGATGTTTTAGTACAATACCTTTTAAGGGGGCTCTGATTGTCATCACTTTTTTTCACTAACAATTCCCTCTTATAGTGTTGTAAAAGGAGTTATGGGTAGTAGTGGGGTGATTAAGATTATAGTTGGAATAATAATAAGTAATAGAGGAGTGGTAGAAACCCAAAAGTCTAAGTCCACATCTGTGGATGTGGTGGTAGGCATAAAAAAGTTGATTGGTGGATGGCTAGTGTTTATAATGGCATTGTCAGTGCCACTTTTTAACCTTGCTCTCTATTGTAATTTGGTACATACACTTTCTTTTTTTCTATTAAATTTTGTGGGATGGATCCATGATTCATACCGTTACTATTTATTTAATTTTAATAATTTATTTTTCATAATATTAATACATTTATTAATAATTTTTTTATAATATAAATATATTTACTATTACATTTTTCATAATATTATTACTTTTAATAATGAAATTATCAAAAGATTAATACATTGGTTAATACATTTAATATAATTAATATTGTTTACTTATTTATAATATTATTTATTTATTGAATTTAAATACCCATTAATTTTTATTCTAATTTTTTATTTATTATTATATTAATACAATTATTCATAATATCTATTATTATATTGATACATTTATTAATACATTTGTTGATGAAATATTTATTATAATATCAATAATTTTTTTATAAAATCATAATATTGATACAAATAATTGTGTGAAACATGGATTCTGCTACCCAAATCTGTGGTCACGAAAATATAAATTTAATTAAAACATATATAAAATAATATGGAAGTCAAAGATGAGTGGCGACATAACAAAAGACAAACAAAAAAAGGTAAAATAATTGGAAATCATTTCAATGTAGTCACCATTAAACTCTTTTTAAATTGGATGGCCCAACTCCAAGATCCCCCTTAATTAGAAGGGTTTCTCCCTCTCCTCTATTGTGGAAAAATGTTGTCTATGTTCTTCATCCCCAGAGGCATCCTCTATGATTGATATGAAAACATCCCCCTATACTAGTTCATCGTTTTATAGGACCTACATTGGATGGTCATCTTAATCATCCACTTTAAAAGTTGGGATATCACCCTACCCATAATGATATTTCATCTCCAATGTTTTCTATGGAGTAGGAGTTCCCCAGTAGAAGGATCTTGATAGTCATGATCATGTATCATCTCTCATGTAAGAGTAGAAACCTTCTTTTAATCAATATCAGATAAATACATAATAGAATTACTCTGATTTTTACAACCGAAATGTTCAATCCTGTTTATATTATGTAGGTCAATCTGAAGTGTGTTAATAAAATCCGATATACAGAAAAAATTAATTCATGATTAGATACACGTCTTTTTCATTGTAGTTATTTTGAGGAAACCTCCCTACTGGCCTCACCTATAACTCCAAAAGAGTCTTTGATAGCCATAGCATCATTCCTAGTGGTATTTTGATCCACCTCAACCCCCATGCATATAGAAATGATCACCCAGTGGAATGATAACAAGTACATGGAGATGATTAGAATCCCGATCAAGCATTTCAACCCCCCCACAATTCATCTAAGAAATAGTATCTACTGGAGTGGAGGCACGTACCTACCCCTGATTAGAATCCTATATTGGTATATAAACATAGGGTCTATTAGGGGCCTCTTCAATAGGATTTAAAATGGTTTCCTAAAGGCATGACTGTAAACAAACCTTATCACCATACTCAATCACATTTCTTGGTTTACTTAGATCAATATTCTCCAAACTAGTGGACCCATTTAGTATCCTAGTGAAGGTCCACATAGGTGATGCAGGAATATCTCTATAATAATCTATTCCCTTACTACCCTATAGTTTTACTGAACCACCATGGTAAATATTCTTCTTCACTTTACAAGAACTTGCTGACAAGAAAATATCATTATGCACATGTTCTTCGACAACCTCAATTTCAATGTTTGAAGACCCCAACTTATCTATTCCATAACCCATATCATTTTTTTCGTATAGAGTTACAACACCTTCCAAAGGAGGCATTGAATCCCACATCAAGTATTAAAAATCAACCGAATAAACCAAAATTTTCATCTCATTATGTGATAAATATTGGGAAAGGGGTCCTTGATTACAGGGATTACTAGTAACAGAAAATCGATATATTTTCCTCCCATCATTCTAGATACTACATCGATCCATATATCTATAATATTCCTTCATTTGGAAATTTATTACAACCAATTAATGACCTTATTGACTCATTTCAGGCCCCAACATCTCAAAATCTAGAGAAATATTAAACATACATTGTTTATCTAGGTAACCATATTTCCTACAACTGGATGTATTCATACTACTATGAAATTTTCCCTTAACATTCCCAATGTTGTAAAAAATAATGAGAAAAATAGGGAACAAGATCATGCTCAGTTGATAGTTCAAACATAAAATCATCAACCACAAGATAAATGGTTTCTAATAGTTTTGATCAATGGTTAAACTCAATATGAATTTGGGAAAAATGCCCAAATCTGGAAAACATAGTTTTCTTTAACCAACTCCAAAATTCCATTCCTCGTAATCTTGTTTGAGAGTTTTTAAGTAGAAGGAAAATCAGAGAAAATATATAATTCAAAGTGGAGGGAGGTTGAAAGTCCTTCAATTCAACTGAAACATTATTCGAACCATCAAAAATAGGTTCATGATTTCTTTACATAGGAATCATGGATTATTTCACAAAACATTCATCCACGAATTTATTGGCAATATCAAACATCTTTGGGGGGATAAAAAACAACTCCTGACAATCAAAGTACCATTTTCGGATCAAAATAAATCGATCCAAAGCCTCAGGTGCCATGAAATTGTTGTGAGAGAATCTATCATATCACCACCATCATCACCACTTGTTTAAATATCGTAATATTAATCATTTGTTAAAACATTATTAATACATTTATCATAATATTAATACATTTATTATATTATTAATAAATTTATCATAATATTAATACATGTATTGATACATTTAGGTGACTGGACTCATGTCAGGTGGTACTCACCATTAGACTCCACATCAAAGAGACAATGGTTCCAATCTTGGAAGCTCCCTTGTGGAATTAATGATTCATCAAATGATGTAAGCCCTGATGCTGATAAGTGGTGATGTAGGAAGTGATGCAAGGTGATGATGAACGAGTAATGAAGGTAGAGGCTCAAACCCATGTAATGTGTTTTGAGTCACTAGGCCTTAAACCCAATCAATGTAATGAGAATTTTGGGAAGTTGTTTAACCCTTGTGGGGGGGGGGGTGATCAATCTAAGTGGACCCAAGGTTGTGCATGTTGTTTCCCTTTCTTGTAATCTCCAGGTCTTTTTATAATTATTAATACCTTTAATATAATCAGTATTGTTTATTAAATTTTAATATTTTTCTTATTTATTCATAAAAAATATTTTTTATTTTAATTATAATGAAATTTTTTAATTTTAAATATTTATTGTCAAATATTTAGTAATTTATTATAATATTATTGTGATATTTTTAATTTTTAATATTCCTTATTTTTTATCAGTGTTAATTTTTTCACTGATAAATCTATCTTTTTTCATAGCTAATCTTATCATTGAGAAATTCCACTATATCAACATTTATCAATTATCATGGATAAACATATATATTTATCATTTTTTTTCATTGATAAAGATAGTAATTTATCAGCATGAACTTGATCACTAATAAAATAATTATTTATTAGAATTTTAAATTTATTGATGATAAAAGTTAATTTTATGTGTTTTTTTCGATCACCAATAATATAATTTCCCTCTTTTTAAAATAATCATAGGTGTTACACCACTTCTAAATCCATTTAAAATTTCAGAAAACCAAATCATTTTTTCCTCCATTAATGAATTTTTTAGACGAATCAACCCTCAAAACTGAAGTTATGTTATTTATTTTTAATGATTTCTCAACTGGTATTAAATTTTTTTTCCGATTATTTGATATTACTCAGTTCTATAATATAATCGATGTAAATTAGTATATAGGTATATATATAATATTGTATATTAAAAATAATATTAATTTCATCTCTATTTTAGTACTCATTTCCACAAAAATATGTGTATGTATATATAAATTTGATGGGAAATACATAAAGCGATAAACACATAAATGAACACCAAAGATAATGAAATGTTAAAATAAAAAATTCTCTTCAAATTTGTATAAAAAATTAAAGTAAATGTGCCATGACCAAAACATATGTGTAGAAAATAAATCATGACACCATAAATTTAGAACATTAAAAACCCAAAAGGAAAAAACCACAGGACCTAGTCCAAAAAATAGAAACCACTAATAATCAAGAGTACAAATTAGAGACTCCCAAATATGCGAGGGATCTCAAAAATATTAATTAAACAAAATAGAGGATCGAAGTTATAAACTAGATGTGGTCTGAAGGTATCCTAAAAGAAAGAACAAAACCTGATAAAGAAACCCAAAAATAACTGACCATAAATGGTAGGTTTTCATTGATCGAATAAAAGGTGAAGATGAAAAACACTAGGATCCGAGCAATAATATTTATAGATGAAATTCAAAAAGACCTGGTGAAATTTATTGGCTATATATCTAAAAACCACTATTAAATAAAACCTAGTTACGCTTCTTGAATTATGAGAGTGATGAAAACATGAAATCATTCACCATAAAAATCCCATAACTCCTACTTCTATATTTTATTTATATTTTTGTTGTTATTTAAAAGTCATGTGATGTTCCCACATAAAAATTATTCCCAACAAAATTTCCCTATGAATCAAATGGGGATCACCACCAGACCTAAAATCAGTCACAATGACTCAAATTTACCTCTACATAAAATATTGGTCAACATGTCCAAACCATTTTCATCTATACAGATCATGTTGAGGTCCAAATATCTCGAATCCAAAAAATAGTGAATCAAAGGACACTGAACATCAATATGATTTGACCTGGCAGGAAAGGTGAGTTCATTCCAAACAAATAGCACATTGACTTTCAAAAAATAAATCATATGTGTCTTAATTAAAATATGGATCTTGAATAAAATTTTTCATCCACAAAAAATCATTGAATGACTCTTTTATGATAATAAAATCAGATTTTATTGTAGATAAAACATCACATATATACAATCTAGACTTCCATGACAATACCCCCTATAATAGTGATCAAATAGCCTGATGTAGACATCCTCAAATCTATATCTTCTAGCATATATGATTTTGTATGTCCAAAAAACATGATCTCCTCATTTCAAAAATAGATTCTCATATCAGAAGGACCACAAAGATTAATAAATATATACTTCATTTCTCACCAAAGGTCTCTATCTAGATTAGATAAAAACCATTGACCATACCAACTACTGGGGTTGTATCAGTTATAGTACATACAATCACATACATCTAATAGCCAACAAAAGATGAATAAATAAGCAATGCATTTTCTCTATCTCTTCATTAGTGGATGACAACTAACTGGTGTTGATATTAAAATATAATTTAGGAGGTATAATAACCAATTTTTCTCTATCCATATAACATATTTGAATAACCTTATCGATATATATCTCCTAATATAACAATAATTTATTATATTTTCTATCACGAGAGATCGACATGACAAGAATCTATCATGTTATCCCCAAGTCATTCTTCACATAAGACAAAAAAGATCCTTATTCAATTTCTAAATTCTAGAATAATCATGTCCAATTATGAGAATATATAAACATAAAGAAAAAGTGTAATAAAATCATCATCAGTAAATATATGAACAATTTTTTTTTTAAATATTTCTTCCTGAAATCGTGATGAAAAATGTCAGATTCAACCTTCTTATACCACTGTCTCGGAGCTTTAATAAAACCATAATAACACGTCCTTATCTTTTCAATGTAATTCTATTAACATATTTCAAAAACTAACCTTAATACTCCATATTAATATCCTCCTCTAAATATAAATTATGGAAGGTTGTCTTCATATATATCTACTCAATCTACAGATCCAAACTAGAAGCCAAACCATGAAATAATTAAATGGAGGACATTTTGACAATAGATGGAAAAATAACATCAAAATCAATACCTTTATTCTGAAAGAATAGTTTAAAATTTTAACTTTTCTTTTATCATTGAACATAACTGGATTCTTTTTTTTACCATGATAAATCCATTGATTCTGGAAATCTATCTTACCTGTAGTTAACTTCACAAGCTCAAAATCATGGGTTTTGTGAAATAATCACATCTCGTCATTTGTTTCCACAACCCATATGTCAATCTGATCACTTTCCATCACCTCACCAAAAGATTTGGTTCTCCCCCTTCAGTGATGATCACTAACTCATTAGGTGATTACTTAGTCGAAATATTACAATTCCAAGATGAAATCCAGTGAGGAATTTGAGGTTCACTATTAAACATAGGAACCAAATCACTAGGGAAAATGGTACAATAAATCCATAAACTCCAACATCATCACACTGAACATCATTCTACACTTCATTTCGGTCCTCAAAATCTACAATTTGATGTAAATGTGAATTCTAAAATGGTTCAAGAATCACAAATACATAAGAATTTAGAGAAGTAAATATTTATCCCTTATCAATATTCGTTATAGTTTGATCCTACTTAAACATTATATCACATATTTTGGCTAAAAATAATGCCGGATCAAAGAACCTATACTCAAAATCATCATTTTCATGTCCAATAAAAATACATCATCATGACATACCATCCATATTTTATATCTTTTATATAATCATGTGAAAAAATACTTGCAACCAAAAACACAAAAATGATCATTCTTGATCTCTTTTCCATTCAAAAACTTGGTGGGAGTGTGTGTCTAGAAAGAAACCACAAGTGATAAATTCATAATATAAGAATAATTTAATAAATGAACACCCTAAAAATTAATGGGAAACATTTCTTCCAAAAGAAAAAAAAAATTAACTATTACCAATAAAGTCATGTTGATCTAGTCCACTACAACATTTAGCAAAGGTGTCTTATAAGGAATCATTTGACACCAAATACATTCCTACTGATAATATTGATTAAAAAGTACGCAATACTAACCCTTATTATTAGTGGGAATACATTTTAACTTTATAAAAGATTCCGTCTTAGCCAAAATAAATAAATTTCTTATATACACTGAGAACCTAACTTTTGGCATTCAAAACATAAACCTAAAGTTTACATGAGTAGTCATCAATAAATTCCACCAAGTAAATACCACCACTAAATATCTTATATTTTGAACGGTCATAAACATCATAATTTACTAATTTAAGTACACATGACTTCATGTGCAATGGATGATATCTAAAACTCACCATGCCCTGTTTTCCAGCCAAATAGTGGATGCATGTGTCCAATTTAACACTATTTAAACCCTAAAGAAAATTTACCTTGTCCAAACAACCAAGACCCTTCAATATAATGTTGATGATCCACTTATTCCATAACATGGAAGAAATGTTGCACTCAATAACACATGAAGTATCACAGGAAATATAATATCTATTCTAGTATAAACTGGATTGCCTCTTACCATGATCCACAATCATGAAACTCTTAGAAAGATTCCATTGGACATCCTCAAAAGTAATGATAAAACCATCATCATTATGAAATTTGGTAGAAACACTACTATAGATTTGGCCACCAACTATTATTGGTATTATCAGTGCTGGATAAATTTCCTGATAATGGTGGGTCTTTATCTATTATGAAAAACACTAATATTGGGGGGTATTAGTGAGTGCAAAAAACACTGATAAAGTCCCCCATTATCAATGATATAAAAGAATAACTTATAGGAGGTTTATCAGTGTTAGTAAAAAAATTATAATAAAGGCCTCCCCTTTATCAATGCTAGAAACAAAGTGTTGATAGGGGATTCAGTAGCGCTTGTTTAATTGTGTAGATAGGGGGATTTATAAGTTCTTTTTTACAAGTTCTGATAATTGACCCCCTTTATCAGCACTGGAAAAATAGTATATTTGATAAGAAATTATATTTCATTAAAAATATTATATTATTATATTATTATATTTATATTGATTTAAATATAATATATTTTTTTAAATATGATTTAGAGAAAGAGAAATATATATTTACATTTGATATATAAGTTCATTAGTAAAAATGGATTATAAAAAACATAAAAAATATGATTAATTAATACTTTGATAATTATTATCGAGTAATATTCCTTTATTAATAATTGGATGATACCAAAATTAAATTAATTTATTAAATAATGGTCTATGATAATTCCAAAATATGAATTGAACTTCAAATGGTCATAACTATTGATCTGGGTGTCCGTTTTGGGATCTTATATATATGAAATTGAAGATTACGATGAGATTTATGAAGCAATGGTTGGAGGAATCCCCCGGTTACATTTTTAAAGCCCAAAAATGCCCACAAGGCCTCTAAAACTGTGTTTTTAGTGGGGGTAACCAAATTGTTCAACATTTGATGGAAAGTTAGCCTCATATAAGCGTGTATTATTGGTTTTTTTATTGGTGACTAAATTTATTCATAGGTATTATATTAATATTGATATTTTGGTTTTTATTTTCTATCATTTTTTCTAACATAGTTTTATTTATAATTAAATATATTCATATTTTTCTTATATTTACTTGTAATAAAAAAATTATATACATTTTAAATTTTAACATATTTCAATAAAAATGTATTTTCAGATATATGAACCAAATGTAAATAAATATTTCCCAATCATTTTTTAAATGTAAAAATTTATCCATTTTTTTACATTATAAAAATTCCTTAATATGTATATATAGTGTTTATATATACACATGTGTGTGTATTAATAAACACAAACACACACAAACACATATTATAGTTGTATTAAAATATATATATATAAATGAATATTAATATATAATTTATTTAAATAAATATAATTGAATATATATATATATCACACATTTCTAAATATATAAAAATAAATACAAATGTTGTAAAATATAAAACAAAAACATTTTACAGAGTGTTAGGGGCATCAAATCGCATAAGGGCGATCCTGATATAAAATTCAAGCATACAGAAGTGTTCGGGGGGGGGGGGGGGGTACGTTCTTACACTAGATAAAGGAGGTGGGGATTAGTGATGGCATTGGTGAGTGAAAGGAACCATGAAAAGAGTTATGTAAGCACCGAGGAAGGTGGTGTGGGTGTGTGAAAACAATAATTTTTTTTCAATTTTTTCTCATTGATAAAAAAATCACTAATAAAGGGTGGTTTTATCAATGATTTTTTAGAACTGATATATATTGGACTTTAAAATGACTCACCATATCAGCACTTTTTAAGCACTGATAAAACCCTTTTTACTAGGGCAGTAATAGACATGATTTTTTATAGTGATATATGATTCAGTAGAACCTCAGAAGCATGTCAAACATTCTTCAAAATCATTTTCCTTCTTATGTTGGCCTCCAAGCAAATATTCTTAATACCTAAAACATCATCATGGCCATCATTACCCATCTTCAAAAACCAAAAAATACCCGAGTTATAAGATATAAAGTACCCCTTCTTCAATGTAACAAGATCACAAGAACCACTATTAATAACCCAACCAAACAAATCAGAAGAAATATTAATAGAGTCAGAAACAATAACAAGATCTCCACATGTAGTTGTGGAAACCTGATCATCTCTATCACCATTTTTCTTCTACTAATTTTCTTCATTACATTTTCATATTTCAATCAATAGAAAAAATTATTAGCGTGTCCTTTCTTACCACAATGATGATATTCAAACTCTCTCTCGTTGAAGCTGTATTTTCTTCTTCTTTTTCTCTTAGCTCGACCGCTCAATCACGGATCATTTTCTTGACTTCTCTCCATGTTCCCTATGACTAAAAGAGATTAGGAAGATTTCCCCTGAGTAAGAATATTTACCTGTTCATTCATGAAAACAAACTTAACTAAAATAAATTGCTCAAAACTATTAGGAGAATAAATTGGAAGAGTAAAATGAAAATTCTCCCAAGAATTGGGTAAATTATTAAGCCAAAAAGAATAACTAATACATCATCTTCAAAAGTAATACCCATACAAGAAAATTGATCAAAACTACCCTAAAATTAAACAAAATTTTAATAAATAGGTTTTCTATTATTATACATCAAATTTATCACCTTTTTTAGAGAAACAATTTATTATTTCTTATTTGGGAAGGATAGGTGGTATTAAATTGATCCTAGAATGTTCATGCATGAGTTATTTTGAAAATATGTTTGATCATGTTGTATTCGACCCACTGAATAATGAAACCACAAACCATATTATTCTCAAATTATCATTTTTCATCATCCATTCTATATCATGAACCAATCTTGGATGTCATGCAACTCAAACACCAATATAGTCATAGACATGGTCATAAGGGTGTTCCTGATCCCCACTAGCTACAAAATAGTTCCTAGGTATCAATAATACACTTTGGGAATTATTTCAGCAATTTATATAACAATAAAAACTGAAAAAAGTAAGGCATCACATTACTTATAATCATAACCAAACAATATAAAAAATTAAGAATCGATGTTTTACATTTTTAACAAAAAAGAAAAATAACCTAATGGAAAAGGAAAAACTAAATCACATAAGAAAAATCATTGTAATAAGATATCAATCACCCTTAATACACCACCACTAACACCAACAAGAAGTGGAAGACTAGTAACTAGATACACCACCACAACCACAATACATCTTTCCTTTACCTAGGTCATACATATCAATGTATCCATACAGACAAACATGTATAAAGGTTTGAGGGGAATCCCAATAGGATTCTTCCAAAAAGAGGTATTCCATGATATAAAATTAAAAGATAAATCAACATGAACATTTATATAAAAACACGTGACCCATTTCCTTAACAACAATTTTAGGAAACCATTTTTTAGGAAAAAAATTCCCACGTAAATTTTTTCTAGAAAACCCTCTCCTTTAAAGTATCATTCATTGAAAATAATATGTACACAATTTCTACCATATTTTGATGGATAGAACCACATAACATAAGAATCACATCACAAGAGAGCACCACAAGAAATGCTTATAGAAAAGTAGCACAAGTGAGACCCTGCGAACCACATACCTAGGTGATCAAAATACTCAAACCAAAACCAATATTGTTCACATGCACAATCCACTAGAGGGGATCCAATCCCAAGGTTCAGTGGTCTCTATGTCTTAATCCAAAACCAGCAATGCTCCTATGCACAAGAAATTAGAGGGGGTCTCAATCCCAATGTCTAGTGGTCTCCAATCTCGTCACATGCATAGTCAATATTGCAGCATCTATCCTTGAACAAGAATCTGAGCCTCAGCCTCTTCTGAATAAAATAACATACTTGTTCTATATCTCCCACCTAGAAACTCAGGATTCATTTTGTTCTCAAATTCCATTTCTCATATCACATTAATCATTTCATTCGCATACACATTTTAAGAATCATGAAAATGCGAGTAAATCACCATTTTTACCATTTAAATTGATCCAACAATCCAACCTCACATTGAAACAACCAGTTTCCATAAATAAAATCACTTTCATTTTACACACACGCCAAAACCATTTGAAAACACAATTCACACCACTTTCACAATTCATAAACCACATTTGGAAATGGTACAAGAAAAACACACATGAAATTCAACCATTTCCATGAAAAAATACCCTTTAAAATTCATTCTCAAAACACAACCTTTTTATTACATTCTATACATCACTTTCACAATTTGAAAAAACATTTATAGTTTTCAACGAAGAATCCAATATAAAAACACAATCTATTTATTTTATAAAAAATTCAACAAATTCACATCTAAAATCCCTTTGTAAACAAATTGTTCACCTTTCACATAAATCCTAGAACATATTCTAGAAGAACCACAAAGAGGAACACTTGAAACACAACCATTTTCCTTTATAAAACCACCTTTCATCACCCATGCATCTCAGAACCATTTTCCAAACATTTTTCATGACACAAAAATAATCCATATAACATATTTAAATAACCAATAAAGAAATCCAAAATCATATAATAATTTACAAGAATGGAACCACCTACCTCACACTTGGAAACAACATGAATCCGGTGGAAAAACACAACTGCGCCACCAAGAGACCCTTTAAAGGATAGATCTAACCACAAAAATCATGATTCCTCTAAAAAACACACAATCTTCCCCTCATTAGATCAAACAACCAATATTAAATGAATAATCCAAAGAGGGAGAAAGAGAAACCCTAGAGGAAGGTTGAAATCGAGAGAAAAGAGACTTACCTAATGATTCCTTAATGAATCTACATAAGAAAACCTAAATATTGATGCTAAATGGCTCCAAGTATGTTTTTAGGAAGCTCTAATAGATAAAAATCCTATAGGGTTTGGATTAGAGGTGATTTAGGGATTAATTTGAAGAGGGAAAGAAGATAATTTTACACATTTTAATGACCTGTAATGTTCATAGGGTTTTCCAAAACATGAAGAAACCATTCATACCTCACTATCCAAGAGGAACAAATCATACAGTTAGCAAACATAGTTTGAATAACCATGTGGCAATCATGTGGTCTCCATTTTGCAATAGGAAACCAGCTGTACAATTTCCTAGATATTTGAGCACAACTTCCCCAAACTATGTTCCAACCATGTGTCACCTACTACCATGCCCAAAAACTCCATTTTTCACTAAAAAAATCTGGGGAAACTAATGAATATACATGGAACCAAAAATAAAAAAATTAATACCTCCAAAATAAATCATTAATATAAAAATTTTCTGCACCATGAAAGTGTTCCACGATCAGAATGTCACTCCAATATCTGATCAGAGAATAAGAACACATACTCCTCCTCATCCTAAGAATTTTTATTCGATGTTTCATGCTCTTCACTAACATGATACCAAATAAATAGAACCAATTGAAAATAATTACCATGAAGCACTTTTTATTAGGAATCCACAGTCCATTTTGGCAACTCAAACACAGAAAAATTAGGCTCCAACTCCAATGCTTCCAAATTAAGCTCATTGTACCGAACCCGATTATACTTTTTTATCTTAGATTAATGGAAAACATCATGAATTTATGTCAAATAAGAAGGAAAATATAATCGATATTCCACATTACCATCCCTCTCAGTTATATAAAATGATCTCACATATCTTGGTGTTACCTTTCCCTTCATAACAAAATGATGATGGACTAAAAGAGGTGCAACATTCAGGAACACCCAGTCTCCCATAAAAAACTCTAAAGCTCAGAGTTTCTGATTGATGTAAGACTTGTGGAAAATTTATGCTATTAATAAATGTTATCTGATAAATATTACTTTATTATAAGTTCTCTACATAATGCTTGGTCCTAGTAACAAGGTGCCGCCCACCTCAACCCAACACAAAGGCGATTAACATAGTTGACCATAAAGTGCCTCAAAAGTATCAATTCAAATCAAGGAACGGAAACTATAATTATATGAAAACTCATCAAATCCAAAATGATTATCCCATGAGCCTCTAAAATATGAAACAAATGCCCACAACATGTCTTCCCAAATATGATTCACTCACTTTATATAAACATTTGTTTGTGGGTGTTATGTCATTCTAAACCTAACAAGTAACCCCATTGTCTTATGAAGGCCTTCAGAAAACCATGTTGTAAAATGAGGGCCTCTATCTGAAACAATTTCCAGAGACACACCATGTGGCCAAACTATTTCATGCAAATATAGTCAACCAAACACATCCACTTTTAATGAATCACTAATATAAATGAAATGGAATGATTTGGTAAAATGATCAATTGATATGAAAATATAATTCCACCCTCATGGTGTACAAGGTAAGACAACAATGAATTCCATGGAGATCCCATCCCACTTCTAGGTAGGAATGGGTAGTGGGTGAAGCAAACCAAAAGGAATATGGTTCTCTTCTTTAACTTACTGGCATATATAACACCATGATATAGAGAAAACTACATCACACCTTATCCATGGGAACCAAAACCATTGAAACACATCGTAAAACATCATGGTAAAATTGAGATGAATGAACCATGGAGACAGATGGCTATCCTACCTAACCACCATCCGCAATCAAATCAGACCCGAAAAAGAAACCTTTGAACCAAAAAAAACTTCCTCTAGAGAAAAAACCATTCACAAGGCTCCTCCCCACCAATTTGTAACTGAATATAATTCTAGAAAAACTCATCAACTGACTGCTATAGCCGAGTCAACTCCTTAAAGGAAGGTGTCTACTGAACACTGGCCAAGAATTCACCTCCACTATACTCTTGGGAATTCATATGAATCTTGTAAAAAAGACCCACAATGGTCCACAAATCATTGGAATCCATTAATTACTTCTCCAACACATTCATAATCCATGAATATACCACTACATTACCTATAATTGAGGTATACATGATATTAAAATCAATCCCCAGATGGTACTAAACCCAACAACACTGCCACCAATTGAGATCTTTCCCAGAGAAAATATATACAAATATCTTATGATCCAAATAATCTACAAAATTATCCCCAAAATGATAATGGAACCATGTCTTCAAGGAAAGCATCCCCACTACTAATTTCTGGTAATGGGCTGTGTAATTATTTTCATGTGGATTAATTTGGCATGAACCATACACCACCACATGTTTATCCTACATCAGAACAAACCGAAGACCCATACCAGGAGCATTGTAGTAGGCCTTGTATCAATTACAAGTTTTTAAAAACATCACAAACGATTTTGTGGTTAATGGTCTCTTAACCTCTTAAAAGGATTCTTTACTTTCTGAGATCCATTGAAAATTCACCCCCTTTCTAGTGATCACCTTAATGGTCTAGAAAAGCTGATAGAAATCCTAAAAACCACCTATAATACCATACTTGGCCCAAAAATCTCTTGATATTTAAAGTATTATTTTTCTACTACAAGGAAATTATATTATAGATTTTCTCAGGATCTCGGGAAACCCCACGTTCTAAAATCACATGACCTAGAAACTTCACCTCCCTAATCCAAAAGGTGCACTTAGGAAGCTTCGCATATATACAATGATCTTGAAGGATTCCCAACACAATTCTAAAATTCCTCTCATGATTCTCCCCGATCCGAGAATAGGCCATGTTTCCATCCATGAATACCATGAAAAATGAGTTGAGATAATGATGGAATTCCCTATTCCAAATCACAGTAATAGCTTCTAAAGAATTCATCAACCCAAAATTCATGAAAAAAATACTAAAAATGGTCAAAAGAACTTTGGAATGATGACATACACCACTAAAACTCATACATGGTGATATCCGGAATGCAAGTCGATTTTGGAAAACCACCTTTCCCACTTAATTTGATTGAAAAGTTCATCAATATCGGAAAATGGTATTTGTTCTTGATCAATACCTTATTTAGATTTTTCTAATCAGTACATAATAGGAGATATCCATCAACCTTTTTTGCAACCGACATAGGTGTTTCCTATGAATAGATTCTCGGGTGACTGAATCCTTTAAATTCTATATTTCCCAACTATAACTTTAATTCTGTCCTTTTGACCAGGTCTATATGGAATAATGGGAGATATATCAGTTGTTTTCCATGATCCTAATCAATGGTGAACTCTGCATCCTGTTATGTGTGTACACTCGAAATGTCATATGAAAATACCTCTAGAAACTCATCCACCATAGGTGGTAGTCGAACCTCTAGAGCACCATCACCATTCTCTAATTTGATAATTGAAATCTGGAAAATGATATTGCCTAATTCTGGAAGTGAAGGTCTATCACATCTCGATTGAGGATCCCATTATCCCTAGAAAACCTTGGAACTTCAATTAGGTGCCACAGAAATCAGTTATCGGTGATAACAATTGATGTGTTCTTAAAAACTCACAATCCATTCCATATTGAGAATCATGTCAAATGGGTACCTTTTCAAAACCAGAAAATCTCATTCCAGTTCTAACCCAGACAAAGTGAGTGAACAAGACTGAAACCTAAAACCTTGCTCATTGTTATGAACAATCAGTGTCATCAACTCTATCACATATGGCATGATCTTGGTTGACATCTTTAACACATCTACAAGATGGGAAGAAACAAAAGAAATAGAGGAACTATTATAAAAAACAACACCTATTTGATGGTTCAATAAGAATGATACCTCGAACTGCCACATGACCTATATTAGATTCAATCGACACTCGATCCAAAACATGAAGTTGCCTCAAATCTAACTGAGCTTGAGAATTACCACTAGACTATTGCTCTATCCTGAATTGACTCTGCCTTGAATAAGATACATCTATACTGCAACGACCTCCAAATGAAGAACCCGCTGTCCAGGGCAGTTTTGACCGGGATGAAATCCCTTTTAAAGCTATTGATCCCTTACCACTCCGATATTGGTGTCCTATATTTCAAAACCATTACAAGGTCCCCATAGTTCCATAATGATGGAAATTCCTGGCTGGAGATGAACATTTAGATCACATGTGCCCAACCATCCCACACAAAAGGCACACTACAAACCCAACACCTGCAGCCACAGATGAGGATAGTCTGTGAGAATTTCCTGAACCACCCCCACCACCCTCTTCTTCTTCTCATCACTCTACCTCTTCTTCTTAGACAAAATTCAATTTACCACTACTGAAATTTTACCCGAGAAACCGGAAATTCCACTACGATCAATTTCTACCATCATATCATGGTAAAAAACCTCCACATTAGTCTTCATCTTGAACAAGAAGACATGGGAATATATTTTCCGTCTCAACCCCATCTAGAACTTTTGAGCCTCTAGGTACTTATTAACAACCACCTTAGGTGCTAATGAAACTAACAAAGAAAAATAGTTGGCATACTCCATCACTATATGATCCCCTTGATGAGGATCCATTAACTCACGAAACTTGGTGAAGGAAAAAAAATACGAGGATAATACCAATCGTGGAATGTGAGCTTGAAATATTTCCAACTCATCTGTACATTCTTTCCATCCTACCCAACTGAGTCCAAACAAATCCAACTGGGACCATCCAATATGAATGAAGCACATTTCACCCAAACTGCTTCATGAGTGTTAAGAAACTCAAACATCCTCTCCACCTTCTTTAGCTACTCCTTTGCTTCATGAGGTTCCATGCTACCCTGAAAAGAAGGAGGATTGTTCGTAAGGAACTTGTGATCTCTATCCTTTTTAGGACCGACACTATGGGAAAATGGAAATTTGCGACATGTCAAGGGCCCGTCACAAATAACCCATCGAAAGGGGTTATTTGCGATGGGTGGATTACTGTGTCGCAACTAACCATTATTTTCGACAGGGGATTACCGCCCGTCGCAAAAGGTTTGGCGTGAATTACTCACCAAACCGCGGGTATGGTTATTTGCGATGGGTTCCTACTCCCTTCGCAAATAACCGTCTTCGGTTTTTAGTATTTTCAACTGGGCAATAATCCCATCGCAAATACTTTGTCTGTAGGTACTATTTGCAATGGGGCCCATCAGAAATAAGATTTTAACGGCCCAGTGTAATTAATGTGGGTCGACCTATTTGCGATGGGTCTCGTCCCAAATACCCCTGTCACAAATATTCTAACCTATATATACCCCATTCATTTTTCGGATCATTTCACTGTTTTCTCAACTTCGATCTCTATCTCAAATGAAAAATTTTCTTCTAAATTTTATTTATATTTTAAACTTTTGAATCTGGCCATTAGTAACAACTTTAATACTCCAAAATCTTCAGTTTCATAGTATTTATCTATTTTTTATTGTTTAGTAAATTTATATTATTCTCAATTATTTATATTTTTTAAATTAGATGTACATTAATTAAATTAGAATTAAATGTTTGTTTTTCAGTAATTATTTTTATGAATAGATATATCTATGTCTTAATTAGCAATAAATTGTAATAAATTGTAATATTTTTTAATAATTTTTAATAACTAGTAATAACTAATATTAATTATTAATAAATATTAATAACTTTTTTAATTAGAAATAATTAGTAAATAATTATAAAAACAGTAAATATAGAAAAAAATAGTAATAAATATTAATAATTAGTAATAAATTGTAATAAATAGTTACAAATAGTAATAATTAGTAATAATTAGTAATATATAGTAATAAATACTAATAAATACTAAAAAATAATAATAATTTGTAATAAATAGTAATAACTTGTAATAAATAGTAATGAATAGTAATAGTTTTTAATAATGAGTAAAAAATAGTAATAATTACTAATAAATAGTAATAATTACTACTAAATAGTAATAAATAGTAATTATTAGTTATTAAAATTAATTAATAATAATTAATAGTATTTAATAAGAATAATTAGTAATAATTAGTAATAAATAGTAATAAATAGTAATAATTAGTAATAATTGGTATTAATTAATAATAATTAGTAATAATTAGTAATAATTAGTAATAAAGATTAATAAATAGTAATAATTCGTAATAAATAGTAATAAAAAGAAATAGTTTGTAATAAATAGTAATAATTTTTCATAAATTACAATAATTAGTAATACTTAGTAATAATTACTAATAAATTGTAATTATTACAAATAAATAGTGATAAATAGTATTAATTAGTAATAATTAATAATAAATAGAAATAATTCGTAATAATTAGCAATAAATAGGAATAAATAATAATAAATTGTAATAATTAGTAATAATTAGTAATAATTAGTAATAATTAGTAATAATTAGTAATAAGTAGTAATAATTATTAATAAAAAGTAATAAATATTAATAAATAGTAATAATTAGTAATAATTGGTAATAATTAGTAATAATTAGTAATAATTAGTTATAATTAGTAATAAATAGAAATAATTAGTAATAATTAGTAATAATTAGTAATAATCAGTAATAATTACTAATAATTACTAATAATTATCATTAAATAGTAAAAAATACTAATAATTTGTAATAATTAGGAATATTTAGAAATAATTAGTAATAATTAGTAATAATTAGTAATAAATCATAATAATTCATAATAATTCATAATAATTTGTAATAATTCTTAAAAAATTATAATAAATCATAATAAATTGTTATAAATGGTAATAAATGAAAATAAATTTAAATAAATTGTAATAAAGGGTAATAAATTTTAATAAATTTTAATAAATGGTAATAAATTGTATTAAATGGTAATAAACGGTAATAAATGGTAATAAATGGTAATAAGTAGTAATATATGTTAGTAAATAGTAATAATTAGTAATAAGTACAAATAATTAGTAAAAAATAGTAATAAATTGTTATAATTAGTAATAATTTTTAATAATTAGTAATAATTAGTAACAATTAGTAATAATTGGTTATAATTATAAATAATTAGAAATAAATAGTAAAATATAGAAGTAAATAATAATAAATAGTAATAATAAGTAATAATTTGTAATAAATCATAATAAATCATAATAAATCCTAATAAATTTGAGTACATTGATAAACTGGAACAATTTCTAATGAATTAGCAATATTCCTCTTGATCAATGCCTAAACTCCTTGCAAAATTATCCACTAAAAGCAAAACAAATTATATGTTCAGACATACGTCAGAGAAGATTTTTCAAAGTGATTTAAGTCGGAGAATGTTTCTAGGAGATGATCCATCAGAAATAAGAGGCTCCTTTTCCCTATGACTCATCCCCTTGGAACTTTATCAGACTTAAAAGCACTATGAATAGTCTGCTCGGGCCTAGGAATATCCATTTTTGTATGCACGAGCACATAGAGAACAGTTTTATCCATGTGATCATTCATATGAAAATGGAAATTCCTACACCAGAGAAGACTATTCATAGTGATTTAAGTCGGAGAAAGTTTCAAGGGGCTGTGTCGTCGAACAAAAAAGCTACCGCCAATCCATTAGAAATTATGCCACTAGTAATTTAGAATAATTAGTACAAAATACATAAAAATAATAATTATTAATGGTAATTAGTATAAATTTTTATAAATGAGTGTAGATTAGAATTAAAGATTTAAAAAGACTATAAAATAACTATAAAAATAAAAAAAATTATAAATTTCTAAAAAATAGAATTTAATTGTCTTCATTTTTTGGATAGTGTTTATCTTATATATTATTATAAAAAATAACAAATTATATCAAAAATTTTATAAAAATATGTAATGAGGAAGTCAACAACAGTCATTATTTGAGGATAGTGCTACGATAACTCAGTGCTAGAATTCAAACGGTTCTGGTTCAAATCATGCATATATTGAGGGTGTTCAAACTTTGTTATTATTTGTATCATCAAAACCAAAATATGTTTCAGACGGGACAATTTAGTGTCCTTGTTAAAAATCATCTCTGAGGATATGTGACACGTTTGATAACATTAGAGCTCATCTATTTCATTTTGGTTTTTAACCAGATTATGTTTTTTGGTATGAACATGGTGAATGTAGTTCCAAAGAATATATTAATAATTTTTTTCCAAATTCATCATGGTTTCAAAGTCTAGTACATGATGTGGTAGTTTCATCTATTCAAAAAACTGAAAGATAGGATGATGTTGATTTAACTCCTGATTTAGAACCATATCATTTAAATGAGTTTTTGAGGTCCACTGTGGATTCCCTATATCCTGGTAGAAAGATAAGAAAGTTCGAAAAAGTTTCTAAATTTATAATCATTAAATCAGATAGTGTAATGTCAAATAGTTGTTTTGTTTAGATATTCTATTTGATAAAAACATTGGTACCTTAGAAAATGTGTTGCCTGAAAATTTTTATGAGAGAAAGAGGTTGGTTCGTAGTCTAGGTCTTGGTTATCAGAAGATTCATGCATGTTCAAATGAATGCATCTTATATTATGGTGAAAATGAGTTTTTGGATATTTTTCCTACATGTGGAAAATCAAGGTATAAAGAAGATTAATTACGGAATTCTGGATTCGTTCCTATAAAACAATTGATATAATTCCTGCTCACACCCAGATTGCATTGTTTTTTTATATCTCAAAACATAACATCATTGATGTCATGGAAAAAACCAACATTTCAACTAGTTAAATCTTAAATCCTCCTTTTTATGGTGATTCATGGAAACATTTTTACTAGGTGCCTCCGTTGTTTGCTTTAGAAGCCCGAAATTTGTGATTGTGTCTTTATATTGACGGTTTCAATCCATTTGGTTCTTACAGTAGTCCGTATTCATGTACGCATATCTTTATAACTCTATATAAGTTACCTCAATGGATATTTATGAAAGATACATATAAATTTTTTACTTTATTAATTCTTGTTCATCCAAAAAATAATATCGATGTTTATTTGAAACCATTGATTGATGAGATGAATTCACTGTGGAGTAATTGTGTCAGTGCATATGATATTGCTGTGAAACAAAACTTCCTACTAAAAGCAACATTGTTGTGGAAAATTAGAAACTTCCCAGCATATGGCATGTTATCTAGCTCGAGTACACATGGTCCAAAATCATGTTTGTATTGTATGAGAGACAGAAAAGCATTTATACTCATCAATGGAAAAAAACCTTGTTTTTCAACAGTCATCGCAAATTTCTTCCAACCGATCATCCTTTTTGAGAAAAAATATCATTTCATTAAAGGAAATGTTAAAAAAAATATGGGCCTCCAAGAATGATATTAGGTATAGAGTTGAAATCAATTTTCTCTTCATTACCTACCATCACATTTAGACCACCAATAAATCAACAAAAAATTGATGGGTTTTGAAAAGAGCACAATTGGATAAAATGAATAGATTTTTGGGATTTTCAAAATTGGTATGATTTTCTGGTCCATCACATGTTGGATGTGATACATATTGAGAATAAATATTTTGATAATTTATTTCATTATATTTTTTTATACTCCAAGTAAGACCAAAGATAATGTAAAAGCATGATCAGATCTTCCCCAAATTTGCAAGTGACCAGAACTTGAACTATTTGAAAATGTCAGATCACAAATGTTAATGAAGCTAAAATCAACTTATACACTTTACAAAGAGATTCACTTATTATTTTGTCAGTGGATTACATAATTGAGACCTTCATATGGATATGCTTCTAATTTGGGTAGATGTGTCAGAAATGGTCATATTACTTGATTAAAAAGTCATGACTGTCATGTTTTCCAATTGGATTAAGAGGTTTGTTAAATCCTATTATTTTGGATGCGCTTACGGACATATCATATATTTTCGATACATTTTGTGTCAAAAACAGACTATAAGGTCGTAAGAAAACTGAAAAATGTATCGTTTTAATTTTATGTAAACTAGAAAAATATTCCCACCAGGTTTGTTTGACTCAATTGAACATTTGATAATAAATTCTCCTAATGAAACAAAATATGGTGGTTTTGTACAGTTTCGATGGATGTATCCATTTGAGAGATGTATGCAGAAATTAAAAAAAATACGTAACAAAGCATCAGTTGAAGGCTCAATTGTAGAAGCTTATTTAAAAGAGGAAATTTCTTTTTTCTGCTCTCATTTATTTCAATGGGAATATCCTTAAAAACACAACCATATGAGTCTTAACACTATAAATTTTGATGATGACATTAGAAATAAATTATCAGTTTTTAATCATCCTGAACATGGCTTCAGTGGAGTTCATGAACGATGGATTTCAGATGATGAACATCATATAGCTCAAACATATATTCTTCTCAACAGTGAAGAAATTACACCATTGGTACTGTAATTTCTTCTTGGACTTATTCTATAATTTTCATAACAATACATTAATGTTATTTTATTTTTATGATATATGAAAATCATTTCAAGAAACCATTTCGAAAAATTACAATAGCTTCTTTTGAAAAACAAACTGAAAAAATCCGTCTGGTTTCAAAAACTGGTAACATAAATTATTTTTCATTTCACATAAAAAATAAATTTTATACTTATTATAGTGATATTTGTTTTACAACTTTTTTGTTATCTCATCATGCTGATAAATTTGATAATCGATTGTTTGTATTGAGTAGCCCACGATGAAAAATGGTTAAATCTTATAATTCATAATTTGTGAATGGGTTTTGATTTCATACATGTGCATATGAAGAATCAAAAAAACAATGAATATTTGTGTTTTTTTTGAGAGGGTTACATTATTGAGAAACTGAAGTTGTTTTTTATGGAATGTTGGAAAAAATCATTGAACTGTGTTATCTGGGACAACATTACATAATGATATTTAAATTTCAGTGGTTGGATACCGAGAGAGGCTTGCGTGTTCATCTGATCCATAAAATCGTTGATATTAAATATAAACGTCTTCTTGTAGTAAATGAACCATTTTCATTAGCTTATCAGGCGCATCCATTTTATTATGAAAATTACTATTCAATTTCGAGGGTGTTGGGTGATTGGTGGAGCATAATAAAAATTAAATATCAAGATAATTAGTTTACTAAAAGTGAATGTGGTTCCACTGAAGTGTAAGGAATTGTATTTTTTCAACAAACTTCTCTAAATCTATATTTTTCAACAAGAGACATGAATATCATTGATGACACCCCATAATTGAGGGCTTATGATGATGATGATGTTAATGATGTTACAACTGAATTTGAAATGAAATGAGATGATGAAACTAAAACTAATATGGAAATTGATGATGCTGAGGAGGATGATTAAGACATTGACATCCACAGCTTTGAAGATAAGGATGAAGATGGACATTAACAAAGTAAAATACTGGTTATAATCATATAATATATATATCTATATATAATAGTTGTTTTCAACTGATTTCTAAGTATAACATTTTTGGTTTCATATAGACAAGGAACTATATCATATGATACAATAGGTTGATCAACCATTAGATGAGAAGTAGGTCTGATCAGCTGACCGTCAGACTGTTGATAGTTTAGGGGGAACCCAAAGGGGGTGTGGTTTTTCCCGAATAATTTTTCTTGACCGTATACTCGATCGATTTATACATCTTGGATTGGATCAACACATTCAGAGATATGTTTACCTGTGAATTTTTTTTAGTTTTCATTTTTTATTTATATTCTAATTTTTTGATTCATTACTCTTTTTTCACAGCTTTATGCATATAGCAGTTGACATGGTAGCGCTATATTGGGTAATTATCTTTTTGATACGTGGGTTTCATGGGATGATATTATCATCTATGTTCAGAAGCACATTTTTTAGCATTGGATCATACATAAATAAATAATATTTATTTTTAAATTAATTTAATTAATAATGGGATATAATAAATTATTTGTAGGGTTTATGGTATCTTATTGAAGAGAGAATGTGTGAGGCTATTTGGAAGGCATGGTAAGGAACTATTCATATGTGTTGTAGTTTGGTTTTGCACAATTTGAAAAGGAAAGTAATGGAAAAATCACGAGTGAAAGAGTTTTAGGAGACATGTCATGTCCACTGACATGATTATATTTCATCTCGAGTTTGGGATGGATTACTTACACACCTGTTGAGTAGGTGGTTTCCGATTTTATCATCAGTATGTCGGAAAAATTGGGGGATATAGGAGGTAACACATCGAGCTGGTAGTCGTACATTCAGTATGCATGGGGAGCATATGGTAAGAGCATTTTTTAAAATAATTTATATAACTTTAAATATAAAAAGTTGATTTTATATTCATATAGGTAGCTGCATAACCCGATAATATGGAGTATGATATTTATAAGAGGATGTATAGTGATCCATCCACTGGGGAGATTAGAGGTTCTCACCAGCATAAGATTGTGGTAAGTATGAGTTTTTTTTAGTTTTAAATTTAACTAAAAATAATATTTTATCTATTTTAATTTTAAATTTCATTTGATGGAGTTGAATGAGGATGAATTGTCTCAGACCGATGTTGCGATTCAGGCTAAGGTTGATGGACAGTATGGCATCCTGCCTTTTTATTACATAACATTTCAATACATTTTACAAACATAGTATCTTTAATATCTAGTGTCTTGGAAATCAAGAACATAAAACATTGAAACATAAAAACTTCTTCCAATCCACTTGTAAGGCTTTATCAAATGTTAATCCAAAGAAAAATTACTTCATCTCATAACCTAGAGACATACATTAAAGGAATGGGTGAGTAGAAGGCCCAATGTGGAATGCAAGGGAAATAGTTTACATGTGATCTTGAGTGATATCTATAAGAACATGAGGGATATCATAAAAGTAATGATAAAGAGGCATATAACTAAAATAATAATTTCAATTATCACTAGAAATTTTTTTTAAAACATTTAATTTATACATTCATGAACATATCACCAAGGTCCATCCCCAAGACGTCTTAAAAATTACCAAGGTTATTCACCACGGTATCATAAAACTTGTCATCTCTATAGATTAAATTCATTACCTAATGCATTGTAGAAATATCATGTAGAACCCTTAATATGCTAATATTTTCATGTGATCCATATAGATCATAATCATACATTTCATAAATAACCCAAAGTGAATAGAATAATTGGGGTTCATATGAAAATCCTAATGTTTTAAAAGTGCTTAAAAATAAGATCATTATGTCATTTATTACCCATGGAAAGGGAGTGAGGGTTATATGAATGTTGATTAAAGAATAAAATAGTTTTATTTTATTTAATTATGAATACATTTGGAAATGAAAAAATATTTGGGTATTCACATAAATAAAACAAGAGAATTTCTTGAAAAAAAGAGAGAGATTTTGAGACGAAAATTCTGCAGCATAACAGCCACATAACATGCTTTTAGAAAAAAAATTAAAAAGATAAGGTACATGGGTTAACCACTCATAAATAACTCATAATACATAATAGAGTATTGATGAAATGTAAATAAGATCATGGTATGGATTTTTGAATGACGTACCACAAGAAAAGGAAGCTTGAAAAAATAGAGAAGATGTTATTTCTTTTACGAAAATTCAACACCCAAACGACGTCACTAAAAAATTTGGAAAATAATTTTATGAGGGTGGAAATAGCCTCCCATAATTTTGAAACAAAATGGACATAAAAAAGGATATATAATGACATAACCCCACATAATAAAATGGAAACTAGGATTCATAACATAAAAGAAGTCATGAGTAAAAAAGGAGGGTGAAAGGTTCCCTTACCTTAAAGAGTAATATAAAAAACATGAAGGTTGATATCTTGGGGGGATTGAGGGAACCTTTGGGGGACTCCTTTGGAGGTAAAAACTCCAAAGATTAGTTGAGGAGGAATGTGGAATGGAAATAATGATGGAATGGGTTTGTATTTATAGGAAAAGTGAAGAAATATTTAATAAATTTATAAGGGACGCCTCATTAGTGGTTTTTGAAATACCATGGGCTTTACCATGGTATTTTCCAATGTTATTGGCCACATGGGACACCTCATAACATATATTACTATTCACAAGTCAACCAGAATTACTACATCATGATTACATCATTAATGATTTCATTAAACACCTGAAACTCAAAACTGTATTTTTACTATTCAACAAAAAACAAAAAAAATTATAAAAAATCTCATTAATTCAACCTAACCTAATATCAATGCTCTAAATTCAAAAATGAACACCATTTTATGAAAAAAAAAATTCTAATTTTGAGATATTTAAATTTTAAGTAAAAACACTATTTATCACAAAAAATTACTAACACTTAACTAATAATTTCTAAAATAGATATTTATTTATTCAATTATATCAAATTACCATTACAGATGACTAAATTATATTTATACATAATTAAATGAGTCTACTATTACATTGGACGCATTACTATTCATAAGGGTAAAATTACTATTCATAATTTACTATTCACCAAAAAATAAGTTTATCTCATTAGAATCTAAATTCCCTACTGGTCAAAATTGTAGAAGACCATTTTTTAAAAATCATTTCACATTATTAATTATTTTATGTATAAAAATATATTTTAAAATACATTTTTTCCAATATTTCTCAATAATATGGAATTTTTATAAATTCATGCTATATTTATATAGATATTTATAATTCACAAATTTAACCATAATGAGAAATAATAATTTTATTTACACCAAGTTATTGTACAAATTATCTAAGTCCTCATTACATAGCCCCTTATAACACCTTCATAGGACCTTAGAGTTAGATGTGAAATTGTGATAGAATATTGGGGCAGCTCGGACAACATTGTCTGTGTGGTGATTTCTTTCAGCTTGAACTTCTCCCATATGTGATCCTGTTCAAGAATAACATGTTGAAGATCAGCTTGGGATTGTCCAAGAGAATTGAATAGTGATGAAAACTCCTTCCCAAGCTCCAATAGGTGGGATTCATATGACCCGAGTCTACTAAAATTTTAACTGGTACCCTCATAAGAGAAAATGGGTTGGTACTTCTGCCTCATAGACTCCTCTTGTTCCCATGTGGCTTCTTTACATTTTCAGTTTCTCCACAACACCTTAACAAGGCGGGTAGTCATGTTCCATATAACCTTGTCACTACGATCCATGATCTCCCCCGACTACTTCTCATAAGAGAGGTCTAGTTTCAATTGTAAAACATTTGGATTTAGTACATTTGAAGGGTCTAGTATGTACTTTCTCAAGAAGGATAGGTGGAATACATAATGAAATTGTGCTGTATTTGGAGAAAGTGCAAGCGGATAGGCCACTGATCCCACACGATCAAGGATTTCATTGGGGATAATGTTCCTTGGGTTGAGCTTCCATTTCATCCCAAACATCATGAATCTCTTCGAAAGTGAAAAGCTAAGAATGACTATGTCACCAACATCAAACTCCAAGTCCCTTTGATGGTTGTCGGAATAGCTCTTTTTTCGACTCTTAGCAGCCTTAATGTGTTGCTAGATGGCATGGTCCTTTTCTGTCATCTATTTCACAAGAACATGCCCAATATGATTTCTCTCACCAATATCATCTCAATAAGTATGATTTCTACATCACTTTCCATATAGATCTTCAAACGGTGGCATTTGAATACTCGTGTGGAAGATATTATTATAAGAGAACTCAACTAATGGGTGATGTTGATCCCATCCACCATTAAATTCCATTGAGCATGTTCCCAACATGTCATCGAGTTTTTGAATAGTCCTTTCATATTAGCCATCAATTTGGGGTGATAGTTCATACTAAAATTTAATTAGGTACTCAGAGCATGTTGAATAATTGTCCAGAATTTTGATGTGAACCTTGGATCACGATCAGATACTGTAGAAAGTATAAATCCATGCAGCCTTACCACTTCCTTCATGTAAATCCAAGTAAGATGATCAGTAGATAAATCTTCCCACGTATAGATAAAATGGGAAGTATTTGTGAGAAAATATAGAATAACCCATATCACATTATTTCCTCTAGAAGTTATCAGGAGATCAGTGACAAATTACATAGGGATATTATCACAATTCAGTGATGGTATGGCTAGTGGTTATAATACAACATTAGAAATTTGTCACTCTGCCTTCACTTTCTAACATACAAGGTATCTTGTAGTGTGTTCAACAATATTCCTTTTCATATTATCCCACCGATAATGATCATGAATGTCTATATAGATTTTTGGGATTCCTTGATGTATAGATAAAGTTGATCTAAGAGCTTCATCCATAAGCTCCTTATTTATTTCTAGAATATATGGAACACACAGTCTTGTACAAAATTTCACTACACCTTCTTGATAAATATTGAACTCAGAAAACTTCCAAACCTTCACATCCTAGAATTATTTTATAACAAAGGATCTTATTTTTGATCTTGTTTTATCTTCCCTAGTAATGATGATTGAGAAATAATTTGGAATAGTGTTGACAATGTCACATCCCTTATAATTCACCAATCCAGATTTACTTGGTCATTGATCAAAGGATCTCCTTGAATCCCCATCATTGACAGAACAACTGGGTCATTCATGCTTAATGCATCAGGGACATTGTTTTCTCTTCCAAGATGATAATGAATCGATCAATCATATTCTTTAATAATTTCTAACCTTCTCATTTGTATCATTTTCAATTCCTTTTGTGTGAAAATATACTTCAAACATTGATGGTTTGTGTATATATCACATTTCATCTAATAAATATAGTACCTCTATATATTTATAGAAAAAACAACCACATATAGCTCAAGATCATGGGTAGGATAGTTCTACTCATGAGTCTTCGACAATCGAAATTCATAAGCAATGAATTTTTCATTATTCATGAGGATGCAACCAATCCCTTTCATAGATGCGTCTCTAAAAATAATGAATCCTTATCTACATGAGGGAAGTGTTTGCACAAGTGCAGTAACCAATCTCTTCTTCATCTCATGGAAACTTTCCTCACACTTCTATGTATAGATGAACTTGACCCCTTTTCGAGTTAACTTGGTTAATGGATTAGAAAGTCATGAAATGTTTTTCAAAAACCTTTTCTAATATCTTGGTAATCCAAAGAATCTACGAATATCAGTTACTATTGTAAGCTGAGTCCAATCCATTACAACCTTTGTCTTTGCAGGTTCAACTGTGATTATTTCATTTGTTACGATGTCAACCAATAAAGATACTTGTTGAAACCAAAATTCACATTTTCTTAACATTCCAAAATGATTCTCCTTCTAAAGTGTTGGAAAAATAACCCTTAGATGATCCTCAAGCTCCTCGTGACTTTTGGAGTATATCATAATATCATCAATAAAAACTACCACAAAGTTATCAAGGTAGCCCTTAATGACTATATTCATCAAATCCATAAAAATAGAAGATGAATTAGTCAGTCTGAAGGGCATAAAAACAAAATCATAATGCCCATATCTTGATCAGAAGGCAGTTTTTGGAATATCATCTTTCTTCAACATCAATTGATGATAACCATATCAAAGATAAATCTTGGAGAATAATTGATCCCCAGGAAGTTGGTCAAATAAGTCATAAATTCATAGAAGAGGGTAATTTTTTCTTCACTATGATCTTTTTCAGTTCATTATAATCATTGTATTTCCAAATTGATCCATCCTTGTTCACAAATAGAACAAGTTATCCCCTAGGAGACACACTCGGTTGGATAAAATCATTCTCCAAAAGATCTTGGAGTTGTTTCTTTAATTCCTCTAACTCTACATTTTCCGTACTATTTGAGGTCTTTAATATTGAATAAGATCTAGGTACGAGTTCAATGGAGAACTCTACCTCTCTTTCTGGGGGAGGTCTAGGTGACTCTTTAGGAAACACATCAATGTATTCCTGGATGATGGGGACATTTTATATCATTATACTCTCATTTCCTTCTTCTTATTCCCCAATCAACTCCATAAATAAGGATATAGAAGGATCTTCTAGACAAAGATCAGATTGAGATATCTCCCCTTTTATGATAACTGTAGGTTTTCCATTCAAGATTACTGATATTTCATTGTTTTATTTTTTATCTTAGCATTATACTTTGAGAACCAGTCCATCCCTAGTATATTGTCAAATTCCAGCATGGGAATTACTACTAGATTAGTGATAATATTGTTCTCACTATATTAAATACAAGAGTCTCTAAACACTAATTACGCTTGGATAATCCCACCACAAGTGTTGACTAATAAATCTACTTTTTGAAATTTAGGGGTTGATTCTAAATTCTTTGCAAACTTGGAAGAAATAAAGGAATGTGTATAACCTGAATCAAACAAAGTACTTTCTAGCTTTGAGATAACAACAAGGATACCTACCACCACATCATTTGGAGCTTCAATGTTAGCCATAGTGGTAGGAAAATGATGACCTTGTTTCCTTGTCCTTTGTTATGGATGATGGTGGTTCCCCTCCACTACCCTGAGATTTGGACAGTGATTGGAAAAGTGCCAAAGTTGTCCATAACAAAGGACAAGGAAACAAGGTCATCATTTTCCTACCACTATGATTGGACATCAGGTAGGGCCTGCACCATCTTCCCCTTTTTATTATTGTTTGGATGTTGTGGCTTCACCTCACTATTTCAATTATGAACAATATAGCCATCTCTTCAACAAATGTATCACATTATTCTCCAGAGAAGACAGTTCCCTGAATGCTTCTTCCCACATTTATTACACATGGTACATTGCACCTTCTTTCCTAATCTTCCCTGATTGAAGCACCTCCCTAAGATTGGATTCATTGACCTCCTCTTGTCATTGAATTTATGAGACCAATAAGTCTCACCAAACATTAGATCAACCTTTATTACAATCTGTACGATCTCCTCATATCCGTAATAGTCTCGGTTTGCTTGATTCTTCCACAAATGAGGTCTCATTCCAAAAAAGAATCTATCAACCATTTCTCTAGGATCCCTGAAAAATCTTGAGGTATAAGGGGAACGTTTGGTGAATTCATCTCGTAGCTTCCAACAAATTCATTCTCCTTCTACTTCATCTTGAGAAACTCCTTCTCCATTTTTTTTTCTTGTCGAACGAGGGAAATACTTATTGAAGAATATATTTTTAAACTCTTCCCACTAAATAGATTCGACCTCCACTATTGGACTCATGTTTTTAATCAGCTCCCACCATTGATCAACTTCTCCCTCTAAGTAGTAAATAGCTAGGGTGACCATCTCTTATTCTGAACAGAATATCACTTAAAAGATCTTCTCGATATAGCTAATTCACTATTTATAAATCAATGGGTCAGGAGTTCCGCTGAATGTTGGTGGTCGTTAACGTATAATTTACTCAACAAAATGTTGTTACCTGCAATGTGAGATTGGTATCTCAACATGATTCAAGTTAATTCCATTAACTTGAGTCAATTAATTCATCATTCTCATGAAAGTTTCCGTTCCAACTTCTATGTAAGGGTCGTCAACGCATGGTCCATTGCGGTCACCATTTGCACAGTTCCTTCTATTGTCCTCCATTTTATAAAATATAAAACCATAGTGAGAAACTTATTTCGTACGCATCTTTTAACTATAAAGTATTTTTGTGTCTTAAAACATTATGCTTATACATATTATTTTTTAACAACAATTACATTTCCCTATAAATCCTACATAATTATTTTTAAAAATCTTTTTATTAACCAGACATATCCCCTCGGAGTGTCAAACCAGGAGTGAAGAAAGGTTCGTTGTCGTGTACTAGGATACCCCGAGTCAAGCCCGAAACTCCTTGTCAGAGTTTTCACTCCTAGGTCTATCTGTGCTAGAGCCACATCCACTTGTTCGTTTCCAGAAATGGGTTTATTTTTTTGAAAACCACTTACATAATATTTCACCAAAATAAGAAGAAGGTATACTATATTTAAAATTTTCTATAGTGTTATTCCAAATGTTTTCATAGCCTAATTTCCAAAAAAAAACTAAAAAATCCTTTGATACTAACTATGGAATCCTGCCAATTTTTTACATAACTTTTCATTACATTTTACCAACAAAGGATCTTTAAATTACAGTGACTTGTAAATCAGGAATATAAAACATGGAAACATAAAAATTTCATATAATCTATTTTTAAGGATTCTTAAAAGGTTAATCATAAGTGAAATTAATCTTTATCATAACCTGGAGACATACATCAAAGAAAATGGTGAGCAGAATGCCCGGTAAAAAAATCAAGGGAAACAATTTATAAGTGATCTTTAGTGATATCAATAAGAACAAGAGGGATATCGTAAATGAAGCTTAAAAAGGAATATACTAGAAATAATAACTTAAATAATAACATGAAAATGTGGATAAAACATTTATTTTAGACATTCATAGACATATCACCATGTTTTATCCCAAAGGTTTCATAAAAATTATCAAGGTTAGTCACCAGGGTATTGTAAAACGTGTTATCTTTAGAGATTAAATTCTTTACACAATGCATTGGAGAACTGTAAAGGAGAACCCTTAATATGTATTTATTTTAATGTGATCCAAATATATCATAATCATACATTTAATAAAAAACCAAAAGAGAATAAAAGAATCGGGTTTCATATCAAAATCCAAATGTTTTAAAAGTTGTTAAAAATAAGATCATTATGTCAATTATAACCCATTGAAAGGGAGTGACGGTTATATGTATGTAAATTCTAGAATCAAATAAATCAATTTAATGCCTTGATGAATACCCCTAAAATGAAAATAGATTTGGTTATTCTCATAAATAAAAAAGATAATTTCTTACGAAAAAGAGTGAGACTTTGATAGGAAAATTCTACAGCATAACGGCTACGAAACATGTTTATAGAAAACATTAAAAAGAGAGGGTAAAATTGTTAAACAGTAAAAAATAAATCATAATACATTATAGGGACATGATAAAATGTAAATAATATCATCGTATGGATGTTTTCATGACATACCACATGTAAAGGAAGCTTGAAAGAAAAGAGAATATGCAATTTCTTTTACGAAAATTCAGCAGCATAATGACGTCGCTTAAAAATTACAAAATTAAGTGTATGTGAGAGGAAAGGGTATATAATCATTTGGAAATAAAATGGAAATAAAATTTATATAGAAGTACATACCTCCACCTAATAAAATTTAAACTAGGAGACATAATGTAGAATAAGTGATGACTAAAAAAGGAGGGTGAAAGGGTCCCTTACCTTGAAGAGTAACTTCAAAAACACGAAGGTTGAGACCTTGGGGGGATTGAGGGAACCTTGGGAGGACTCCTTGGGAGGTAAAAATACCATATATTTATTGAGGAGTTATTTTTAATGAAAATAATGAAGTAATCGGTGGGTATTTATAGCAAAAGTGGGGGAATATTTAATTAATTTCCAAGGGACACCTCATTAGTGGTTTTTGAAAAACCATTGGCTTGCCCATGGTATTTTCCCAGGGTATTGGCCACATAGGCAAACTCATACAAAATATTACTATTCACAAGTTGACCAGAATTATTACATCATTATTACATCATTAATGATGTCATTAAACACCAAAATCTCAAAACTAAATTTTTACTATTCACCGAAAAACAAAACATTTTATAAAAATATCATTAATTCACCCTAACCTAATATTGATGCTATGAATTCAAAAATGAACTCCATTTTATGAAAATAATTTTCCAATTTTGAGATATTTAATTTTAATATAAATACACTATTTACCCAAAAAATTACTAATACTTTACAAATAATTTATGAACCAGTTATTTACTTATGCAATTATATAACATTACCATTAAAGATGCCTATATTATATTGATACTTAATTAAATTAGGTTACTATTCCATTGGTCACATTACTATTCATATGGGTAATATTACTATTCATAATTTACTATTCACCAAAAAATAAGTTGATCTTAATAGAATCAAAATTCATTACTGGTCACAATTGTAGAAGACCATTTATTAAAAATCATTTCACATTAATAATTATTTAATGTGTATAAATATATTTTAAAATACCTTTTTTCCAATATTCATCAATAATATAGAATTTCTATAAATTCATCCTATATTTATCTAGATATTTGAAATTCAAAAAATCAAACCTAAAGAGAAATAAAAAAAATATTTATACCAAGGGATTACACAATGTATCTAAGGCCTCGTTACATAGCTCTTTATAACACCTTCATAGGACTTAAGAGTTAGCTGTGCAATGGTGATAGAATATTGGGGCAGCTCAGACAATATTTCCTGAGTGGTGATTTCTATCAGCTTGAAATTCTACCGTAGGTGATTCCTTTCAAGATTCACATGTTGAAGCTCTGCTTGGGATTGGTCCAGTGCAAAGACTAGTGATGAATCCTCCTTCCCAAGCTCTGACAGATGGGCTTCATATGGCCCGAGTATACTGGACGAGGTCATCAAATCCACTTTATTTATTAATTAACCCTGATCACATGTGTTTATAAACAATAATCATAACATTAAGAGTTTAGTTTCCAACCGTCATATTGACCAATTGTAATATAACAATCGAAAACTAGTGGTATTATTTTAATTACACTCACTTAAATAATTAGAGGATATAGTTTTGTTGATTATAAAATAAAATATTACACAAATTCAGGGAACAAATATTATTCAAATGTTCGGGTCATTTCAGTCAGATCAGTGACCCCCGGTTTGATGAGGCAGCATGGATGCAGGCAACACAGTATAGATATGAGAAGGGCCGAGTTGTTGGTATCGGCTCTCGAGTGACCCCTAGGGGTTTTACGACACATATGCGATGTCAGCGGCCATCTCGAGAAGAGATTGTAGAGAGTCATCATCATCTCATGCATAGTATCGGGAGAAGTTGCTAGCTCCGAGGGAGATTATAGAGACTCTGTGCAGGGAGGAGGAGGAGATGTCTTAGTGGAAGCAGCATTAGCATGATGAGTTCCTCTGACAACAACAGCAGCAGTAACAGCAAATGCATGATGAGATGTGTCAATGGAGGCAGAGTAATAGAATGAGCAGATGGTGTACACGTGTTGTTTGACTCACAGTTTAGGGATGGATTTCCCTCCACCATCTCCATCAGCTCCTCCAGACGAGCCTCCCCAAGATTAGTGATGTATTTTTATTTCATGATAAAACATTTGAATGTATTTTTTATAATAGTAACTTTTAAAATTTTTAAATAGTGTGTTTTATATTGGCTTGAATTTTTTTTTATAATTAATTTAATTCTTTATTATATTTATTATTTTATTAACTAATATATTTTTATATTTTGGTAAAAACATGGGTTTTTATTATCTTACTAATATCGTTATGTCATTAATATTAATAATAATATTATATTAATTATTTATTTTGGAATTTATTTTATTTTATGAATATTAATATTATTATTTTATTTAAATTAATATTATATTATATTTATTATATGATTTTATTAAAATTAATATTATATTATATTTATTATTTCATAAATTATTTTATTATATTACTATTAATATTATGATTTTATTTCTATTTATATTATATTATATTAATATTATATTATTGTTAGTATTATTTTATATTTTTATTTCTTTTAAATTATTTTAACGATTTACGATGATCCGTCAAAAAAAGGGTTATTTTTGTTTATATTTTGAGCATTAATTATGACGAACCATTGCAAAAGAGTAAAAACCAAGAAACTATTTATGATGGGTTGTTGGCCCGTCGCAAATAGTTTCTTATAAAAATTCCAATCATTTTTTGCGATGGTTCTACTGACCATCGCAAATAATCGGATTTTGCGATGGGCTATCAGAAAAAATAATATTTGGGATGTCATTTTCCACGATGGGTTGTTTGTGATGGGACCCCATCACAAAGAGTATTTTACGATGTGGTCCCATCACAAAGAACCATTTTTATCATAATTCTGGTTCCACTTCCCTAACCTAAGTAGGACTAGGGACCACTCATTGACCAAAAACATGAATAACTTGAACCATAGATTACACTAGTCTATGATCAATTGGTGTGGGAGAAATCTCCCCAGCCTCTTACCGTGGCTTCATAGGACATTTTTGAGGAGGCATCTTTCTATATTAATGAATAACCACAAGGGGAAACCATTAACATAACATTCTAAAATATTTTAGAAATAACAAAAATCTCAAATACTTCAATAAATAAAGAAATCCAAATTTAACACAAAAACAATAAAAAAACTACTCCACCCCAACTAGTGTCCATAAAAAGTCAGCATCTAGTGTGTCTCACATAGAGGAGAAGTTAAACCATATCCCAACATCACATGGTTCCTTGAGTCCTATCATGAGGTGTGTTGGCCAAACACCCCACTCATAACTAGAACCTCATGCCTTGAGAATCATAATTGTAGTCTATCCAGAATCTTCCCAAAAAACATGACACAAAAAGAGTGAAACCTCTTCTGATAACATTTTTTCACGAAACAAGTCGTGATTCCAACCAACCTAACACTAGACCCAGTTGCATATATGGACTAAAGGGAACTCCCTATCCCCATGGTTTAGAAACTAGTGCTTGGGTATCAACAATACAATTTGGGAATGATTTCACCCATGTATATAATAATAAACAACCAAAAAAATAAGACATCACATAGCTAATAATCATAACCAAAAAAGATACAAAAATTTTCAGATTCAGTGTTTTACAAAATTAACTAAAAAAGAAAATAAAATAATGTAAAGGGAACAAACAACACCTCTTAATAACATCCTTTTCACAAGACTACCATCACCCTCAAGACACCACCACCAACAAATGGAAGAAGTGGAACTCTTGGAACCACATTCACCATCACCTTGATGATGCATGTTTTCTTTTCCTAGGTAATACAAAATGAAGTGTACATACCCCTAATGGTGTGTGTAGTATGTGAGCCAAAACCTAGCAGAATTCCACCCAAAAGAAGGATTCCATGGTATAACATTAGAAGAAAAATAAAATGTGTATTTATATAAAAACACTTCAAGCATTTCCAAGACAATAATTTCAGGACTACAATTTTATGGAAAAAATTTCTCAATTAAACTCTTTTAAAAATAACATTTTTTCCAAAAAAAACATGAAAATATCTTGTACATAAATTCTACCGTACATCGACATATAGCACGATAACACATAAAAAACATTATAAGAGAGAACCCTAGGAAACCCCCATAGGAAACTAGCACAAGTGGGACCCTATGAACCTCATTCCCCGGTTATCAATATCCTCCAACAAAAACCAATAGTGTTCCCATGCACGATCCACTAGGGGGGATCCCATCACATGGTCTATTGGTCTAGATATCATAAGAAAAAACTAATATAATTCTCATGTAAATTCCTCTAGTGGATATCCCATCTCAAAGTCTAGCGGTCTCCAATGATATCATGGGTTTAGTTAGTATGGTAGCATCAATTTTTCTAGAATAATCCTGGTATATAACTCTTCTAGATCGAATAATGTATTAGTTCTAGTTCACCCACCTAGAATCCTAGGGTTCCCTTTGTGATCAAATTCAATTTCGTATATCACATAATTCATCATTTTCACATCAACATTCCATTCATCTTGCACACATGAAAAAATCACCTTGTTAACAATTCACATTAATATAATGATCATTGATGACATGGATACCATGATTTTCCATAAACAAAACCAATTTCACTTCACACACACACCATAACCATTTTGAAACACATTTCTCACCACTTTCACAATTTATAATCCACATTTAGAAATGATATTATAAAACTATAGATTAAATACAGTCATTTCCATGGGAAAATAACCTTTCATATTCATACTCACACCATATCTGTTTTATAACATGCTTCACATAATTTTACAATTCACAGTCACATTTAAGGGGACCTACAATGAATCCAACATTCAAAATAAATCCATTTCCTCAAAAAATCTGTTATCACACTCAAAAACATAAATCCCATTGAAATAAAATTTCACACCTTTCATATAAATCATAGAACATGTTCAAGAAGAACCATAATGAGGTACACATGAATCATAACAATTTTTATTTAGACAACCATCTTTCATAACACATACATTGAAAAACCCTTCTCAAAAAATGTTTCAAACAAAAAATGTAATACATGAAAAATATTTAAACAACCAAGAATGTAATCCAAAATCATCTAATAATGTAAAATCTTGTAACTACCTACCTCACACATTAAAAAAGCTAAAAAATAGTGAAAACCCATAGTCGCACCACCAAGTGACCATATAACATTAAGATTCGACCACAAATATCATGATTCCACCCAAAAACAAAAAATCGACCTCTCATTAAGTCAAACACCCCTCTGAAAAAGAATAACCCCTAGAGGGAAAGATAAAACCCCTATAATAAAGAAATAATCAAGAGAAATGGGACTTACATGATTATTCCTAGATGAATTCTCAGCAAAAACACCAAAATATTGATTCACAAAGGCTCTGAGAAGGTTTTTAGGAAGATTTCAAGGTTGCATTCCCATAGGGTTTTAATTAGATATTATTTTGGGTTAATTATGAAGAGGGAAAGATGGTAAATTTTTCACTTTTTAATTACCTGTATAGGTCACACAAATTTCCCACATTGATTTCTTAATTTTTTTTCATATGTTTTTCCATCACTGTCCAAGAGGAAAAACGCACACAGTTTACCCACATGGTTTGAAAAACCATACAAAAACTATGTGGTCACTTCTGTCCAAGAAGAAATCGGCCAAATGGTTTCTTGGGGGCTTGTACATAGTTTCCATAAACCATGTTCCAACCATGTACCACATGATTTTGTGACCAAAATATTTATTTTTCTCCAAATACATATACATAAACAAAAAAATATACACGAGATCTAAAATAACAAAGCATTGCCTAAAAAAGAAATCATAGATTTGACATTTTTTTTAGTTTGTGAGTACTAAACACTGGGAGATGTATTCTCTTGATTGAAATAAGATCCTTCATTTTTTTCTATAACTTATATTAGTCGTTACCATTTATCAAAATATTCCCACATTATTTGTCTTCTATAATTTATCGAATTAAAAAAATGAAATCCTTGGATACTGGATGTTGGAAAATATGGAAAGTGATTAACATGAAAAATAACACCCAAGAGAATGCACCTTGGAAAAAAAATTCCCTTCAAAAAATCCTAAAATATTAAATAGAATTTGTAGAGACTAGAGATAAGAACATAAAATAAATTACGATATCTGAAATTTTGAACATGGAAAACCTAAAAATAAAAAAAAACCATGATACCTAATCCAAATACCATAATACACTAGGAATCAAGAGTAAAAAATATAGGATCAAATATATTAGAAATATTTAAAAAATAATACTAAAATAAAATATAGGATCATAGATAGAAAATTGTTGTAGTCTAAAGGTATCATGAAAAGAATAATGGAACATGATAAAGAAACCCAAATATATATTACCATAAAAAATATATTTTTGTTGTCTAAATAGATTATGTATATGAAAAAAATGGTGATAAAATCAAGGAACATGTCATATAAAGTCCAATCAAACACAAATAAATTCTCCGGATGCGGATTTTAAAAAAGCTATGAAAAAACATTATTGTTCCACCTTGAAGTGGAGAGTAGTGTGCACACAAAATGGTTCACCCTAAATATCCAGTAATTCACCCTTTTATATAGTTTTTTCTTTATTTTTTTATTATTTAAAAGTCAATTTATGTCACCACATAAGGAGGATGTCAAATAAATGTGTGTTTTTAAATGTATAGATGTGTGTGTGTGTTTGTGTCTTTTTTTGTTTATGTGTGTCAAGGTATTTGATGCTCATGCATAAACATTCTTCTATTCTTGGGTTTCTTGTATTCTCTCTCTTGAAGATGGTCCTCCTTACATTTCACACATCTTCCCTTATTCCCCTTTATCATTATATATTTCTCGTCCATTCTCCCTTTTTGATGGTCACTTTCTTGTTCTGCTTGAAGTCTAGGCATTGTTTTATATCTATTATTAGTCATCCAGCTAGTCTCGCCATGCCAGTCCCCAATCTTGGTCGAAAAATTGGTAAACATGATGTTTTGAGATTATAAATATGGTATTATTCTCTATGAAATTTGGTTACATTTCTCATGGGGGAATATCCCACTGGTGTTGGTTTCTTTCAGTTAGTTCGATATTTTTTTACTTTTGAAGTTCCTAGAATGAGAAGTGAAAATGTTTTATTCTGGGAAATTTTAAATATTATTATGGTTGATTTTCTGTAGTTGGTGTACTGGGTTTTTTTTGAGGTTCGGTGGCAAGGTTAGTGGGTTATGTTCAACCCTGGTTTCTCTAATAAGTCAGCATCGTCGATGGGATACAGTGATGGAGATTTTGTTTTAGCGGGTAATGTGCCATTGAAGGTCACATCCAGTGAATGTTGTGATGGTTTTTAGTTTCCCCACCTAATTTTATTATATAGACACATATTTTCATCTCAATTTTGAAATTTACTATCCCGGTATCAGTGGATCGATCTATTTTATATTTGAAAAATACTTTTTTGAGCATTAAATTCATATCAATATTGACTACTTTCAATAATGGGGATTAATTCAACCATTTTTTGGGGGGATTTCATTATTTTCTCTTATTTATGGATCAACACGTTTTGACCTCATTAAGTCTACCATGTTTTATTAATTATATCATAAATATGTCACACTTTTATGTGTGTATAGAAAGTAGTTAAAATGTTTCCAGAAAAGCATCCCACTTTGTGGTGAGAAAAATAAAACATGTGTTATATCATTTTCCTTCCATATTTTAAGAATTTCTCTTATGTTTTAATGTTGATAAGTCATACATTTCCCACATTTGGTATCTGAGTGAGGTTGACTTGATCCATGATGCCACATTCCAAACTTGTATCACCTCAACTCTCCTAAACCCCATCAACACATCTAATAGCCCTAGTTGATGATGGTAGTGGACCTTTGGGGGTACATCAAGTGGTGAAGGATATTGGGGGATCAATGACATATATGATCCCTAAAAATACAATATATAAATACTTATACATGATGACGAAGATTATTCTCCAAGAATGGAGACATTGGGATACTGTCGAGATGGGTTGTTCCAAATTCTAGGAAGATCAGATGGAACTAGAGGATATCCCATGTGATGTCCTACTAGAGATGATCTCTATATTGACCATCGAGGAAACTTCCAAGGAAGTGTGAGACACCATCAAGACCATATTTTTCAGCATTAGTCACGTAACATAAGTCCAATTATCAGAATCTCTAAAATGTATATGAAGAAATTTATTTTTATAGTGGTGAATAAGTGGATGAATTAGTTATGCGGCTCACCAGGCTGGTCAACCAATTCACAATCCTCAATGATCTAAATCCTAAAGAAAAGTACATCGATATGTACCTGTATGTTGTGCCCTCCAATTTCTCCCAAATTTCCCATTCAATTGAGGTTCTTCTTGAAATCTCAATGCTCTCTATGGAGGAGGTAACATGGAGACCTAAATCAAAAAAAGGATTATTTTGAGTCAATAATAGAGGGAAACAACTCCTTACTGAGGAGGAGTGGGTTTCATAGATTAATGAGTGATAGAAGAGGGAGGGACCCTTAAAAGACACCATTTTTAGAAACTAGAGACATAGACAACCTCAAAATCAACAATTAGGGATCAACCGGTATTAATGATGTCTCAAGACACCAATTTCACTCTTACGGGAAAATGGTCACTGGGCCAAAGATTTCAAAAGTAGGATGAAACATGATATGTAACTTCTAAACCATTATGAAGAAGATGATCCCATGATTCTTATGAAAATGGAATGCATTAGGAGGCCTGATAGCCCACACCTAGGATCCACCACTTTCAATTCCCCACTGCCACATTGCAGCCCTCTCTAGTTAATTGTGGTGACGTTATTTGAACAAAATGTTCAGAAAGAGGCATGAAACGATGAAATATGGTACATTTTCAATAGTTACACAAACCACATGATTGGTTCCCACACTTTCATCTTTGATCCAGAATCTATGATCAATGACACCATCATATTTGGTGACAAATCTTTTATCAATATCGAGGGGTGCATGATGATCCTATTCACCTGTAAGAATAGTGAGCACCACAATCTCACAAGGATGTAATTAATCTCAAGGCTCACCACCGACATCATCAGCATCAAACATCTTGAAGATAATTGTTTTCAAGTACTAGTTGATGGAGGCATAATGAAGGTCAGTGACAAGAAATGATGCCTATTAGCTAGGGTGTAGAACTTCCTCGATTGACTGTCAAAGCTATGACTAAAAATTGCACGTCCTATATTCTTGTCTACAAGGAGTTTAGAGGTGGAATGATAGTGGAACAAAAGGTGAGACCACCTAAATTTCATTGATCTGCATAAGCTATCTCACTGTGAAATGGTGCGAGGGATTCATTTGATTGATTTGGTGGATCAAGTCTACAATATCCACCTAGTTTGGAAGAAACAATGAGTGTATTTACCAAATAAAGTGAATAATCATGTGGAACAGGTCTTTGAATTTTTATAAGGTGGAATCTAATAGCCAGTCACACCAATGACACCAAGATAGAACAACTACATTCTACTACTCATGGATGACATGATATTCTATATGGGGTGCAATATATTCTCAAGTAAGGACCCAAATCTGGTATAAATCAGTTGATTTCAAGACATAGTGGAGGTGGAAAATGGAACCTAGATAAAGGTCCTTCACATTGACTAGAGAAATGAGTTTACCTTATCATAATTAGATGAATACTATATGGAGCATGGAATACAACAATAACTCAAGGATACTTATTCACAACAGTAAGATGGGGTTGTTGAAAAACACAAACATACCATGGTGTACATGGATCAATGAATTGTGAAGGCTAAGGGCCTTCCCAGAATGTTCTGGAATGAGTCTATCTCCACCATGATCATCATTCTTAACTGAGTACTGACAAAATTCCTTGACCTGATGATGTTGTATGAGTCCTGTCATGGAAAATGATGAGAGGTAAAAAAACTCCACACCTATGGTAGCATTGTGCATGTTTAAAATGTGAATCCCCACTTGAAGATGTTAAAAGACTATATTATGTCGATGATCTTCATCAGGTATGTGCCTGGGTCTAAGGAATACCATGTGTATGATTCCATCAGCAAGTGTGTTCTTGTAATGTGTGCTTTCATTTTTGATGAGGTGGAGTAGTGGGATTGGAGTGCTCATGAAGAACAAGGTTTGTTGAGTAGCGAGGAGCCATTCAATGTAAAACAAAAAAAAATGTATTCAAGGGATGCAGGATACCAGCAACACTATCGTAGAACTTAGATCATAACCCAAACCCACTAGAGTGTGCTCTGAAAATGCTACAACACTAGACATAGTGAAGGTCATGCCTACACCACTAGTCATAATGGATTTCCCTTCACCACCATCCAACATGGATAAACCAGTAGATGTTGATGACAATGATACCACACTTCGGTTTCACACCATCAACTACATTATCAATCCATGAGCTCCGACTGAGTACGCACTACATGATCTTGACCGCGGTGAATTACACTTCATTATGACTAGTGAGCTAAGGCTTCCTGCATGCATGAAAAATTCATTGAAGAGAGGCTAGTTGAAAGTGAGGAGAAGTATTCAAGAGAAGAACACTTCCCAAGCATTCTCATGAGGTCGCTTGGGTGAACAAAATTAATGGATTTGTACAAAAAAGTGTGAATTCATTGAAATAACGTAAACACAACATAAGTTAGGGGGATATTATTGTCCAATTTAAGTAATGGGGATTAATTCAACTGTTAGTTTTCCATACCACCTCATTATTTTCCATTTTATGGCTAAATGTGGTTTTACCTCATTAAGAATACCCCATGGTTTTAATTACATTATAAATAATAATTTTTTTATTTGTGTATATAAATTAATGGAAACCTGTTTAGAAAATATCCCTACATGGTAGTGCACAAAATTTCTCTTGTGTTATATAATTTTCCTTCAATCGTTAAAAAATTTTGATTTTTAATTTCTCGTCTACCATTCAGGCATTTACAAAGTCAAAAACATTGAAAAATAAGAATGAAGGATAAAAAGATTATGATTTTTTCCATAAAATGAAATTACTTCTTATTCTAAAATGTAAATGTTTTTTAACTCAAATTAAGGGTATATTTTGTTCTTTGGTTTTCATTTCCCTTATTTTCCATATTTTTTGTTTATTTGGTTTGTTTCCAATCAAAATTAATGTGGATTATTTAAAAATAAAGAAATAGAATATATATGATATATATATATATATATTGTATATATATATATATTAATATCAGTTAATATATATTTAATACTTATTTTTTTTCTACTTATAATTCATATAATCTATTATTATTTACAATAAAAAAACATGATTAAAATTATTATATTATCTTACATATAATATTTATGTTATATATATTTATATGAATTAAAAAAATAGAATATAAAAAAAATAATAAGTGGTCATATGATCACTTTTGAAAATTGATTTGAGTTCCTAAATAAATTCTATAAAATTAGTATATTCCATTATGTCATATCCTGGCATAATTTACACTATGAATAGTAACTGATCTGGTTGGAAACAAAGCCTCAAGCATGCCTCCCCATACGTGAGTGGATACCGACTAGTAGTTGGGTCCTAGGGTGTGTATTCGGGGAGTGTGTTCTCATATCATCATAAAAAATAATATCGATGAAGCAATAAACATAAACAAAGCTACAAAAATAGATGAAATGCATTAAATTCCTAAGAAATAATGTCATAAATACAACATAGATCATCCACTAAGTTGACCACATATAAAAGAGTAAATAAAAGAAACAAAAACAAAAGTACATGGATTTCATGCTACCTCCAAGTTGAATCACATGCCTTGTCTCAAAGATACTGTCAAGTTTCTCTAACCCAATCATAAGAATGAACACGAACTACTCTGCTTGATCATGAAAGTCATGAATTTTCCCTATCCATCGCACATCCATTCTCATACTAATAGTATACATAAGGTCTACTCATACACCAGGGTGAAAATTATAGGGTGAGTAATAAATCATAGAATACCACCCCGAACAGTGAACCTATAACTTCCTGTTAGAAGTGCATACTCATGAAATAATCTATATCCAACTGACACACAACTAAATAAAATACATAAAGTAAATCCACATTTGATTTTTGGTTCTATGTACCCAATTTACTGGACATCCTTGGAATATGGAAATGAGTTTGATGGTGCACCACTCAAACTATATATAATCAAGTTTTTCTTTAGTGTAAGACCCCACATTTTTAGAGAGGTACAATTGATTTTAATTTTAATTAAACAATAACATCTTGTCCTAACTTACCACTAAAATGGTAGTCGGACTAGTCGCCACATGGACTCAAGTGCATCAACCTATATACTTGAGGCTACTGACTAGCATCATGGGTGTAAAGGTAGTTTAGTGGGGAGAGTATGCATTCAAACTCATAGTGCATAGAGGTAAATAGATATTAAAACTGTGAAATAAATGAAGTAGTATAAGGTAATAAATAAATAGCATAAGACATATGAAATATCAACAGAAAATAGAATTTTTACAATGCCAGTTCTATTAATTCATGCATGAAATATGATGATACATAATGTAAAATATTAACTAACAACATTCTTTACGTTTCCATACAGAAATAGTGAAAATGACAGCCAAGTTCCAAGGGATACGTCTATAAGAATCCTGAACTCCATCTCTATCCATTACTCTATACTTCTAGGTACAAGAAATACAGCACAAGAAAGGTCCACAATCTGCAAACTCGTAGGTCTCCTCAGGTACCAACGGTACCTAAGTAGGATGTGAGATATAAATATTTGTAGGCTAGCACCCACAATGTCCATCCCAATCCAACATTTTCTATATAAAATAATATTTGTTCATGTATTTATATAAAAATTAAGGAAGTAATCTCAAATAAGAAACCTATAAAGTCTATACTTCTAATTATACTCAAATATGCTTAATCAAACTCATTTATGTGAGAAGATTCTGATTTAATAGTTAGACATGTTTTAGTTTTACATGTTCAAATGAGGTGTCAACTCATTAATTAAATAAATCTCGATACCAAACATATATCCTGACATCCCCTATAGATATATAATCAAAATTTCTAACATGTCCATCTATTAGCATAATCCACACCGAATCTAAGATTGTAATCTAGCTTGTAAGACACGTCATATTTATCAATTAATTCATTAATAAAATTAGAACCTGGGTCTATACTTGAAATTCCTGAGCTAGAATTCAAGTACCACTCAAGGTATAATATCAACCAAAACCCTACAACACCTTCCCTAGAGAACCTCTTAGAAACCCAGTATCCATCTAAGTGAGGTATACAGTCCATGACATCCATGCCCATCCTTCATGGTCCTATATAGAACCCCCAAGTATCACCCATGACATATAATCATTTCCCTTGGATTCTATTCATGGAATCAATCATATAACTAGTTCCATGTATCACTCAACATATAAGTCAAAAAACCCTAGGATTCTATCCAAGTAATTCTAATATGAATCCATTTATCACTCAGCTTAAAATTCAAACCTCAAGAGTCCTTATATGGAGTACTTAAATTAGATCCATGTTTCACTCTTGGGAAGACATGTTTCAAGAAAATTGAGTCTATCCATGGAATTCTAATGCGGATCCATGTATCACCAAAGGCTCTTAACCATTTAATCAATTTAATTCTATTTAAATATGTCATTTAACATGAAGATGTCAAAACAAAGATCACCATTTAAAAACTTTCCTCAAAAAGATGATTTAAGCATTGGTCAACCTCATAAGGATTGGAATTTCATTTACTCCCATGGGAAAAACTTGATAAGATCCCCCCTTATAAATAAATTCATCGCATATCATGGTTTCAAAATAACTCACATGGGCATCATGAAATATAAAAATAATTACATGCTTAACAAAAACTACATGTACAATTCATCATTTTACACATGTGGAAAACATGAATTAATAATATCAAAAGGTGAATGCACTGACATACCATATGTCAACACCGTCAGGATGACATATGGAAAAATAAAACCATAACTAAGCATGATATAAAAATAATAACTATTTTTTTTTGAGTATTTTGCATCTCCGTTGGAGGGGTTTTATTATAAGAACATGAATTTATTCATCAAAAAGTTATTTATTGCCTTTAAGAAATTAATTCAGGATTTACAGTTCCATTAATCAGGGAATCAAATAATTAATATTATTTAGAGAAGTAGTTTATGTACTCTTAAACAAAAAGGACACGGATAGGGATACAACCTGAAATAGAAGACCAATCTGTCATCTAGAACATGTCTGGTAAGGTGGAAAACACTCTAAACTGCACCTCAATCACACACTCATACGTTCTTATACAAATATATATCATGTAATCCAAGGAACGCATTCCCCTCTCCATGAGGGAATACACCCAAGGAAGAGATATATATACATATACATGCCTATATATGAGTGTGTATCCACCAATGATGATTAAAAGTTTTTATAATCATTTTTAGGTACTCAAAAAACCATAAGTTACTAAATTGATGCGTAAAAGGAAAAACAAAGAGTATATAACCTTACCCAAATCAATGGACGGGAGATAAACTGAACCTATCCACCTCTCCATTAGTGGTAGATGTTGGAACATGAACCCAAGATTCCATAAGGTGTCACCTCACACCCTAACACTGGATTAAACAAAAATATCTCGAATTATCCCAAACATAGGGTTTCAAATAAATTGATATGGGTGATAAGGAGACCTAAATCAGCCACCTAGAAGGAGGAGAAGGAGGGATAATGTCTTACCTCATCGAATCATAGGAGAACCTTAAAAAAACCACCTTGAATCTGCGGATGGAGAGGGAGTTGGAGGAGGGCTCAATAACATCACCAAAGGGGAATGGGGTGTGTCCCTCACATGACCCAACCAAGTGGAGAGGAACCCATTTATCCCCCTTTACTTTCTTAAATTTAAATAATTTTATTTAATTTTTAAAACATGGACTTAGTGCCCTATTTAGGCCACACGGTTTATCTAACTATGTGCCACTCGTGTGCCTCTTTATTGGGCACCTAGGGAGCCCACACTACTTGGCCCGTAATGTTTAGAAACCATGCATCAATCGTGGAGTGAATAGTGTTTAGGTACATCATGAACCACTAACCATGTGGGTAATGATCATTTTTTGGAAAACCATGTGTAGCTCGTGCAATATCCTTTGCCCACCTACAATAATCCACATAGTTTCCTACTATGGGATTCATAATTTCAGATAATCCATGCACCATGTAAAGGTTCTTTTGAACATGATATTTCCTATCATGTACTCCCAAAACTCATTAAGCCACCCGATAAAGTCCTCATGTCTTCACAAAAGTCCAAAAAACATCACCATGATTTGATCCAACTCTCTAAATTCTATTTTTAAGTTCTATTTTAAGAATGACCCATCCAATAATCATCAAAATTAAAATTCCCATGGAATTTAGTATGGTTAAAAAACAGAAGTTCATAAAAACTCCAAACCTTATAACTTATCATCCCCAAGATGCCTTGGGAAAACAATGAAGACATCACCCAAACAAAAAGGGTTGTGATGTTTATTTCAAATGGTTGCATCACATTTCTAAATGCCCAACATACATCCAAGTACCTCTTAAGAACGGGGCACTTGCAACATCAAAACCTGATCCAACACTTAATCAACAACTAAAACATCAAATAGGACCTTACCCAAGCATGCTTTACCAAAAACCAATCATGTCATAGTCTTTTTGAACATCTATTAAATGGGGATCCCCACCATAAGAGTAAACATTTTAAAGAGGATAATTCCTAATCGAGGGGGTTTCCACCATTGGAATTGACTTTTAAATCATTATCATAATATTTTTAATGTCTCTCCCAACATATTTCAACATAAGTTCAATTCCTTCATTCAAGGCTTCTACATTTTCAACAACAAGTCCATCGAAGCTCGCACCTGACATACATGGACTTTTCAAGACCAAACCAATGCATGGACCTTTAAAACCATTGTGCCCTATCCCAAAAAGTGGCATAAACCAATTTCTTCACACTGGAAACATTACCCATAAAGCATTACATCTGATCCCAAAAACATATCAGGGATAACCTCAAAGTCAGACCAATATAGACTATAGAAATATTACTAGGTAGCACATACCCCATGATATAAGTTAGAAGTTGATACAAATCCATAACTTCTGCATAACAACATTGATTGAGCCCATAGTGCCATTCACCTAGAGGTCGCATAAAATGAAGCCGTTGGTATCCAAAATTCCATCTGAGGCATTCATACACAGGAACACAAGTATTACTCTAGAATAACGAAGACTTTTCAAAAATTGCGCACCTGACATAAGACACATATAGTGATCTCAAAATTGTCCTTCCACAATTAAACATTATCACATCATAAGACCTGTAGTCTCTTAGTGTGTCTATAATGATTTTAAGATAGGGGATATAGACATAACTTTTAGAAGAATACATTAAGAGAACACCAAGATAAATAGTCGAACCACTACTGGTCAACTTCTTTAGAAGAAACTCAGCTTCTATTGCGGACACATCATCAACTGAAACATGTTGCCTATACCACATGTGGCATTTTTGTACCTTAAAATTTTACCACAAAAATTCTTCAGATAATAATGGAGTTTTAAAGGGTTGGTCACACAACCATCCTCATAAACGTCATGAAAAAGAGTAGGAACCGACCTGATCCAAACATGAAATCATCAAAGGAATTCAAAAATAGAAGTAACAATTTCAATGGTATTCTTTAATTGTGTTCCTTATACAAGGAAGGATACATTTAACACCACTAACACGATGCATCCCACATATGGAGTGTCCTAGATATCAAAATAAAGTATGAACCATCCACTCACCTATGCGCTAGATCCATATTCATCTTAAAAAAATTTGTGACATTCCATGAAACAGGACCACAATGTAAAAGCATTGGGTGTGAAATTCGAAACCAAAATGACTGAAGTGTCAAAACAACCAAGTCCACGATAGTCCCCCAGAGCCACAGGATGAACTTGATTTTTCAAAAATCTTATGTCCATCTACTCTGGATATGACCCAAGAACATACTCTACAGCTCAGGTGTCAATGATTTAACCGAACTAAAATGGCTCATTTTAACATTTATATCATGATCGGTACTGCTTTTATCATTGAATACTACCCGAAGATTATAAGAGTAAAAGGGATATCTTGAGTAATATCTGTTGGTTGTCCACCATATGCAATAAAGTACTAGATGGATCGTATAAAAATGGATCAAAATCACATATTCTTATATCACCATTAACTCAGATGATGACATACCAAGTAATCCATCACCAAAGAAAATATAGGTTCACATGACCTCTTATGCTGCTGATTATGCGGGAGACATTCCTAACCAGATGAACTGATAATTCCTCGATACCTATTCCCTTATCAAGAGTCAAGTTGCAATGAACACCCATCCGAATAATGTAATCCTTTAAAAAATGTTCTACAAGGGACAACGAAACCATAATTTCACAAAAAATTAGAAATATTATAGCAGAAAGTAAGGAATCAAGATATATGGGTGCTAACTACCACAAACTAGCCCTTTATGAAGAATAAGCCTTGAACCTATATTTTTGTCACACAAAACCTCCTTTATATATGCTCAAGGTCCCCTTTCATTGTATCCATTTCTAAAATTAAACAACCTAGAGAAAAACACTCGCATTTCCTTTCCAAGGCGAACCCCCAGAAACAATTTAACTATCATTTTACAAGGGTCTAATTTGAGGACACGACTTCAGGATCCAATTTAAAGTCATTCCAACAATTAAATTAAACCTTTAATTATTTGAATAATTTTTAACAAAACCTCAAGTAACATCCTACAATACAAGGAATTTGGTAACCACTTTAGCTAACAACTCAATGAAAAAATATCCAAGTCCCATTACCATCCTATTTAAACATTTAACATTCAATGACATTATTTCATAATTACATAGTTTAGTATATAAATTTATTTTAATTGATAAAGAGGCCAATGAGGGCCCCATTAAAACAACCATTATTCTTCAAAAATAAACCCAATTATAGTTTTTAATTATAGAAACCATAAACACCATAACGGTTTATCTTATAAAAGAATTTCTAGACTGACCTACTTGTGCCCAATTGATCATTTTAAAGTTAAATAATCCATTTAAGTTAAAAAATGAATATATTTTTATATTTATAACCATCCCCAATCATATCATGGTTATAAAATAACTTTTTCATACGAGTGGCAATTTACCAATCCCTAAGGTGCCCATACACCTTACATTTGGCATTTGGATCCCATTAATAAAAAACATGTCACTTTAAAAATTAGATTTCTTAGCCTTTTTAATTTGAATAAGGTCTATAAAAATTTATAATAACCCAAAGTTTTTTTGAGTATATGGGTTTCCCTATTTCCAATAATATGGTTCCCATACACCTTATTATTGAAAAATGTCTCTTACTTAAACCACATCCAACCATGTTCATCCCATGAAACCATTTTCATATATCAAAAATAACATCATTTAAAAATTAGTACACACTAATATCATGCTAACAAGCATAAAATAATGGAATATAATCACATAATCATTCTACATGAATGGAAAGTAATGATAAATAAATAGGCATGCTAAAAGATGACCTCAGTAGGAACAAAACTAAACATAGCATCACTAAAATCACACAACCATACTTAGCAGGATACCTTCAAATATAGCTATATTTCATAGACTATGCATGGCATGTGAATTTTTCGACATTCTTAATATGATTCATGTCATGTCAATTACTTTCCATTTTGGACCGAGGGTAGAATACGAAAATTTTCCATAAATCTATAATCCATGGAAAATACACAATTCACTCAAGGTGAAATCATATTAACTATAACATTGAACAATATAAACATCAATTCCTAGCCATGGCCACATTGTCATTTCCCATATGGGTGGAGATCAGTCCCAAGCATGCCTATTTACCAAGCACTGACACATTCCATGTCTCTCATCTTCTAGCCCAAAACAATAAGAGAAAAGGAAAAAACCTATGATACCGCTTTGTAACATCCCAACTCGACGTACCACTAAACCAGTTTTCATAATAGTCACCACATGGATTTAAGAGAATCTCCCCATGCACCAGAGGTAGCTGACTAGTAGCGAGGGTTTAAAGGTAGTTCAGTGGGGTAGATTTTACCCTCTTTCATAGAGTTCAAAATGGTAAATAGATTGTAAAACATATATATCTGTAGAAGAAATATAAATCAATAATTAAAAAGTGGAAGATAGATGAATGATCAACTGAGAAAATAATATGTCCAATACCATTTCATACTATCCATGTGTTGTATATGATGATACATAATGTAAAAGAGTAACTGACTACAGGATTTACATTTAAGTGCTAAAATAAAGAAAATGACAGAAAATCCCAAGATTGATCTCCAAGGGCACCTCGAGCTCTGGCCTGGCCCATTTCTCTAAACATATAGGAACAAGCAATAAAAAAATTAAGGTACATATCCCTCAATACCAATAGGTCAACTCAAGTACCAATGGATCCTGAGTAGGTTGTGAGATATAAATCTCAGTAGGCTGTCACCCACTATGTCAAGCCCATCCAAACTATTATATATATAATTAGAAGTGAAAAAATAGTTATATAACAATTAATGAAATACTCAAAAGTAGGAAACCTATAAAATCCAGACATCCATGTATACTCAAATATTTTTAATCAAAGTCATTTAAGTGATTCATTTCTAATTTAATTGTCATAGTTGTTTCATTTTTGTATTTTCAAATGAGGTTTCCACTCATTAAAAAAATATGTCTCAAGACCCTATGCGTAGCTCGATGTCCCTCATATAGATATATTCAATGATGCCTAACCAAGCCACCTATATGAATAATCATGACCAAATTAAACCTTGTCTTTTTTCTTGCCAGATGCATCACATAAATCATTTAATTTATTGATCAATTGAAAACCGGAGTCCATTCATGACATCCCTAAAATGGAATTCAAGTATCACTTGAGGTATAATATCAACCAATAACCTATAATCCCATCCCTAGTGAACATATTAGTGACATTGTATAACTCTAGGTGAGTTATAAAGTCCATATCATCCAATTCCATCTTTAGAGATCCTATATAGAAACCCCAAGTATCACCCATGACATATAATCATTTCCCTTGAGTCCATCCATGGAATCCCTAAAATATGTAGATCCATGTATCACACAAAATTTAAGTCAAAATCCCATATGATTCTATCTATGGAATTATAATATAAATCCATGTATCACTAAGATTATAATTCAAAATATCTTATGAGTCCATCCATGTTATTATAATGTGAATCCATGTATCACTCAACTTATATGTCAAACCTCAAGATTCCATCCATGGAATCATTCAATTGGATCCATGAATCACTCATTGAATAATCATGGTTCAAGGAAATTAAGTTTGTTCATGGAATTGTAATGTGAATCCATATATTACCCAATGATCTTAACCATTTAATCAATTCTATTCTATTTAAACAACTTATTTAATATTACAAGGTCAAATGTAAGAGCATCCTTTAACATAATAACCTCACAAGGGTGATTCAAGAATTGGAAAATCTCATAAGGCTTATCCTTTCATTTATTCTTGTGGAAAGAACATGATAATGTTCTCCCCATGATAAATAAATTCATAATATAGCAAGGATTAAAAATAAATCCCATGGTGAACAAAGGATATAAGAATAATTACATGCTAAACAACAACTACATGAAAACATACTAATTTAAATCACTTGGGATACATCAATTAAGAACATAAATGGGGCCATGAACTAACTGTCCTTATATCCACACCAACAGGAATACATATGTAAAACTCAAACCAAAACTAATCATGATATAACATTAATCACTACTTTTTGGTTTGAAGACAGCGCACCTCTATTAGAGAAGATTTATTATAAAAACATGACTTTATTTATTAAGAAGTCATTTATCACCTTTAATAATTTTATTCAAAGTTTACTATTCCATTAATCAATGACAATATAATTCAACATATTTAATGAATTAAATTAATAATTATTAAATAAAAATGTTAAGGATAGGGATCCTACCTTAAGTAGAAAACCAAGACGACTTTCAGAAGTTTTCTAATTCAGTGATGACCACTCTAAACTGCACCACACTCGCACACACATAAATTTATATATATATATATATATATATCCCTTAATAAAAATAATTTATTCATCTCTCCATGAGGAAATATGCATGAGAAAGATATATATATATATATATACACACACACACACACATACCAATTTAACAATGTACACAACATGAAGTATGGTTAAAACACCCTATAATTTAGTTTAGGGACGCAACACACCTTAAGATTCTCAATAATAGGGTGAGAAAAAAAATTGATTGTATAGAACCATGAAAAATCGATTGTGGAGATCCAAATAGAAAACAACCACCTCTCCTTCGGTGGGCGATGCCGGAACATGATCCCAGGAATATTGATGGATGCACCACACACCCTAACACTAGATGAAACAAGAAATACGACCGTATCGCAACACTAGGGTGTCTTCCTAATCCATAGAAAAAATGGGGGGACCTAAATTGTCTATCTAGAAGGAGGCGAAAAAACGATAAGGCCTTACCTCATCGAATCAGATGAAAACCATGAAGAAACCACCTTGAATTAGCCAAAAGAGAGGTAGCCAGATGTCGGATTAGGTGCGCGACCAAAGGGGAAGGGGCTCATGTGTCGCATGAACTAGGAAAGGGGAGAGGAACCCCTTTATCCCCTTTTATTTTTATAATTTAATTTAATTTATTTAATTTTTAAAAAATTGATTCAATGCATTGTTTAAGCCACACAGTTTATCAAGCCGTGTACCACTTGTTCATCCCATTATTGTAAACCAATGCACCCCACACATCTTGGAGTGCATAGTTTAGAAACTATGAGTCAAATGTGTAGTTAATAGTGTTTAGGTTCTTCTTGAACCACTAATAGTGCGCAACCCATGTGACAGCCTTTGCCCACCTGCAATAAGCTGCACGATTTCCTACTATGGGCCACATGGTTTCAGACAAACCGTATGCCTCTGAAAGGTCATTTAAAAAATTATTTTCCTGGTCTGATATTCCTGAAAATCCTCAAACAAATCGAAAATTACTTGGGTATTCTCCCAAGTCCAAAAACATCACCTTTATGTGATCCAAATCTCATAATTCCATTCCAATGTTCTGTTTTAAAAATGATCCATCTAGTACTCACAAAAATTAAAATTCACATGGAATTTTTTCTTTTTCAAAGACACAGGTTCATACATAAACCTTTTCTGGTTTGGAAGAGTTGGATAGAACATTTTTAAAGGATCCTACATTAGTGATTGAAGTATTTCAGGTAGGAATGAAACATCTATAGATAGTTTTCATGAGAGTCTATCTTCAAAACAATTACGAAAAAAATCAGTGGTTTATGTCATAATTTATTAATTATGATGTAAACCCTTCTTATCCCATAAATGGATTGGGTAGAACCCATAAAGAGGGGGAATTGATGATTTTAATCCACTGTTAATATCGTAAATATGAATAGAAGCATAAAAGGAGTTGAAAAATACCTTACCCTTCTAATAACTTATAACCTAAATATTTTCCTTTAAAATTTCATTCCCACACACAATAACTCAAATTCCATAAGAATCCTCCTCCACTCCAATATAGGCTTTGAGTTAGCCTCTCCATCTGATGTTGGAATTAATCATCATTTCTCCCATTGGATCCATATCAGTAAGTTCTTAGATCATCTTGAATAATTTCCCTATTTATCTCTTAAAATGGAAATCTAAATAAATGTGTTCTAATATACCATATTTCCAAGGTATTCATCTGTTCTTCTAATTTCTCCTATTTCAGCCTAGATTGCAATCCCATGCTGCCTGAGGATTAGTCACCCACTATGAGGTATGTTGTTTATGGTTCTTCCCTATATTCTCTTTGTTATATATCATCTGTTATGATGATGCAACTCCTTAATTTCCACACAATGCCTAAAAAATAAAAAATTTACTAAATCAAATTATTATACATGGTAGAAATGCTTCTGATGTCCCCATTTATTTGTGCATCCCATTAAGGTGTCCTCATGAAATGCCCCTTTATTTTATTAATATTCGTGTGACCAAACCACCTTCTAAGTGGTCTTCGATTGACTCCTGAATCAAATAGATTAATATAATTAAGTGGATGTGAATGATATAATCCTTGTTTACATTGTGGATTATGCACTTGACTAAATGAAATGTAAAATGGGGGGAACCCATCTCTTAGATTAACTTAGAACATTACTGATTTCCCTTTTTCGTTTGATACTCGGGCATAACATCCCTTATTATACATGATACTTGGGAATAATTTACCTTATTATTTATGATATTGTGGAATTATATCCCATAGTATTCATGATACTCGGGCATGAAATACCTTATTATCATATGAGATATATGGGCATGGAGACCCTTATTTAAAAATATGACTTTTATTATTAGCCTTGGATAATTGAGTTACACCACAGGCCCTTTGTAATTCTATGTATCAATATATATGTCTATATAGCTAATCAATTATATAGTACATATACATAAATATATATATATACAAGTATATAACAATATACATGGACACATAATCAGTGATATCCTGACATAGGATGAAGTAGTTATAGTTAGTTGGTTGTCCTCTATGAACCTGAGCTAACTTGGTTACAATTTACAATTCTTCTTTATAACCGTTATACATGCAAACTGCTCTTTTTATATGTATTGGGTTAATTATATTATATGTAGTTGCTGGTGGCCTAAAAAGTATACCTCACACCTTTTTTGGACTATCAGTTGGTACCTGAATAGACTTCATGGATGTAGGTAGGGACAAAAGGAAGTAACCAGCTATGGAAGCTTGATTATCTATACTAGACAGAAGTATGGGACAAGAGGAAAAATCTTAAACTCGTGAAGATAGTGTGGATGATTTTTGTGGAAATTTTAGTTCTATATTTATTTTAATATATTCTTAATTCTCTATTCCTAGTATTCCCATTTTTTTGTGTAGCATCATGACATGATCATAATTGTGTATATGATAGTTTCTATAACTATAGGTAATGATGCTTCTATCTATTTTATTTATTTGGCTATTTATTATAGTAATATTTTTGGTTATTGTCTACTTCATCCTTTTATTTAATTATTATACCACCATGATAGTAATTGATCATGAGGGTATAGTCTCCCCACTATAACATCATTGACCATCTCTTTTAGTTGTTATCCTTATGTGTACATGGAGATTCTCTTGAGGCCATCTGACCAATCAAGTTCAATTATTTATTACTGAACTAGGTCTAGGACGTTAAAAAGTAGTAATAGAGTAGTTTTTTTTATTGTTTTTTACAATTTTAGTTGGTAGACAAGAGACTATAAATGTGTTGAGATTTTAAAATGATCCTATTCATGATAGTAGTTAACCCGTATACCAAGAATATCCAAATTACATGGGATGATACTTGTTGTTTTGGATAGTTCGTGTTACCATTATATCGATTTCACCCTTGGGTGATGCAGCTGAGATGTGATGTTTATTATCATCGTAAGTTCTCTTTTACCTTTGTTCCAGTATGATAATTAGGTATTGTCTCATGCATCATTATAGATACTCAAGGATTCACATTCCATGCATATGACTTTTCATGTTTATATCACTACATGCATTCACTACTACATATCGATCATTTCTTGAGTATTATATTTGGAAATCTTCTATTGTTTCTTGATTTAATAAGATAATTAGATTATATAAAGTGTATAAATGAACATAAACCATGTTTTCATCATATTTACAAATAATGGAATCTTAATCAACCCATTATCTTGTGTTTGATGTATGTAACTATGGTTACAATATTTGAAACATTACTTCATTTTTATTACAAGAATGATAATTTTAATTTATAAATAATTTATATTTATAAATTGGGGATGATGTTTCATCAATTAAAATTATAATATATTAATTATTACATCCTAATACTATATGTAAAGGTTGGGTTGCAATATAAGGATAGGTTTGCAAAAACACAACATGCCAACTTCAACATATAAAAGCGTATTCCAATATAACTTGGTTATGGTGAATCATATAACTAGACCATGATATATATAAATATATAAATGATTACGAACATGAATAAATTTAAACTCTTAAGTAATTTTTTTTGTTAAATGATGCTTTCAATTTCTATGTAAAATGAGTTTTCCTCTATACCTTGCGATTTGAGGATCCTATGACCTCAGTAGTGGGTTGTAGAGAGTGTCTTTTTTAGGAACCTATGATTTTGTAAAACTACCTAGACCTAGATTTACGAGTAGGTATATGGAACATGAAATTTATATATGAAGGTTATTTATATTTCCAATTTTCTCTATCTATGATCTGTATGTAATCAAATTTTATTTTGAAGCATGTGTTTAAAAATTGAAGAAGCATTCCACCATGATGGCCTCAGGTTGAGTGTTTGGAAGGCATCAATGACCATGATCTAGAGGTGGTGGGCCTTAATCCACCAGTATTACCTCATGTAGTGGTACATCGGCCACCTCATGTTACTCTTAATATGGGCGATATGATAAATTTTTAGAGATAATCCTACCATCTACGAAGTCTATATAGGGATACCGAAAAACCACCCCTGCTATTGAAGAGTTGGTTCCATATTTATAGTAACAGCACCATCATACCTTTTTAGGTAAAGGTGTCCCTCATGCTACTAATTCATAGTTAGAGGCCGTGATATTTTTCTTTGAACACTTGGAGATGCCTCCATAGAGGAGGTTCATGCTCGAGACTGATATTATTCATGATCTTACCATGCATTGGTGGGATGTTATTACCTAGTATGATCATCGTCAAGGTAAGGTTTGGGTAGAATTGTAGACAATATTTTATGATTAATTCTTCCCTCAAACACAAATATTGAACTGAGCTAAAGATTTTAGGCATCTATAGTAGCGTATAATGTCCATAGTGAACTATTCTGCTCGATTCATGGACTATAAAGTTTCTCAACGACTATTTTTGGTGAAACGTTGGTGACAATGAGAAAATTTGAGGATGTAATCACATACACCATTTGATCTCATGTTAATGTATTTCGTTGACCACTATTTCTATGATTGTGAAATAGTCCCTCATTATTGAGTAGAACTTGAGCGAAGATGATTATGTGGTTATGGATGGTCTAGTACTAATACAAGGAAGTGATTTGTTGAGAGTTAGGAAGAATTGGATCGAGGGTACATACAGGGGAAATAAAATTCAGATGGAACTCACTAATAGTTATGTGGTGTGTCATTAGTGTGAAAATCAAGGCCATAAGAAGAACCAGTGTACAAAAGACCATGTTGAGGGATGAGGATACAACAATATGGGTCATATTCATCATTTTTACTGGACCATCCCATATGTTACTCGTGAGATAGGATCTAAACTAGAATTTCCTTTAGGAGTGGGATCAATAGCTCCTCTCTAGGTAGGTAACTTGAATACTACTAACCCTTTAGGCTGAGGAGGAGATCATGGAGAAGGGATATAGAAACAATATTTAAAGTACTAGCTGAACATACCTTCTTAGGATAGTTAGGTCATATCTCCGGGTGGAATATATTGTCATATCTGTTCAGTACAACATACTCCTCCAGATCAGAGCACCAATCCTTTTACTGTATGATCTAGGATTTTATTAGCCTCTAAATTAGTGTCTCCTTTGAAACATGTGGTTCACATAATTTGTATCATTGTGGATATTATGTATATTTTGTACCTCAAAATTGAGTATTATAAAAAAATGTCGATTTTTACGCACTCTTTGGAATGAAATCAAATAGAGTACACTGATGAAAGGTTTATCCCATATATATTTTAATGTTTTTTTCTTGTGGATGATTGTATTTCACAAGATGATGAGATTTGAAATAATTCTTAGTAGGGACTAGTTAGTCACTTACAAATCCCATATTGACTGTTATCGATGGTGGGTAACTTTTTAATCATCTTAGGGTGGTAACTACGTTTAAAAAGGTGAATGGGATATTCAAGAAGCTCGAGAAAGAAAAAAGATTCATGGGATAGGTGGAATATAATCACAACTAGATAGTCTTATAGTGGATGATCATAGAGAACAACCGACATAATTCTCTCCAATAGTGGATCATTTCAGGTATGTCTTCCCTAGAGACTTTTCTAGCATACCTTTTGAGAGAGCGATGGAGTTTACTTTGGAGCTAGTGTCGAGTACAACATTAGTGTCTATTTCTACTTATATATTGACGCCTATAGGGCTTCAGTATCTCAAAATATAACTATAGGACTTAGAAAATAAAGGTTTTATACACGCCAATACATCTCCTTGGGGTTCATTGGTTCTCTTATCCAAGAAGTAGGTTGACACCCTCGTACTTTTCATGGGTCACTATTAATTGAACCATCTTATGGTTATGAATCGATATACCTTGCCTCAAATAGATGACATCTTTCATTATCTTCAGGGTTCTAAGGTCTTTTAAAATATTGAATTAATAATGAAATAACATCAGGTATGTGTTATCCCCTCAGATATACCACATACTTCTTTCCAAAGTTAATATAACAACTATGAGTATATGACAATGACATTTAGTCTCAAAAATTTGCAGAAAATTTTTATGGCTACGATGAATCAGGTCTTCAACCCATATATAGATTATTTTATGGTAGTATTTCTATAAGACTTCTAGGTATACTCACACACTTGAATCAGTTAGTCCAAACACCTTGATATAAAATTAAGTTCACTAAGTGAGCACAAATATATATTGTTCTCACAAATTTCATTATATAGATCAATAAAGTCCACTTGTTGGGTCACATCATCTCAGAGGCAAGAGTATTTATTGATCCCTACAAGGTGAGACATGTGTATTTTTTGGGAGTATCCCACGAAAAAATTTGATATACAATGTTTCTTGGGGATATCTAGATATTACACACAGTTTTTTAAATTTCACACCATTAATCACATATTTGAATATTTACTATGAAGGGTGTTATATTTTAATGGTATGAAGCATGTGTAATATCCTTTTATAATCTAAACAGAGTATTGAATTCTTTATCAATTCTAATTCTTTTAAATCCAGGTAGAAGCTATAATATTTACTGTGATGCATAATACATTGTGTTGGGATCTGTTCTGATGTTGAGGGATCAAGGCATGGTGTATGGGTATCATATGTTGTGACTACATGATAATAATTACCCAATTCACTATATTGAGTAATAAGTTGTGGTACATGCCTTTTTTCATTGTACTCATTATTTTTTGGGAGAATGACGTTTTGTATATAAAGACCAAAAAAATACTTAAATGTATATTTACCTAGTGTGACATGAATCTAAGATAATGAATATTGGTTGAGTACCTGTATAATTTTGATTTTGACAATTATTATATGTTTGGGAAGGGTAAAACAGTTGTTGATGATATTTTCTAGAAGACTCACATATAAGTAGTTGAGGAGGCTAGTATGGAATGGATGTTGATGGACATGTTTTCTGAGATGCACATGGAGGTGAAGGACAGACTTGGGAATATAATGCTCATAACATTCTCAGTGACTCCTTCACTTATGGACAGAGTAAAGATGTAGTATCTTTTTGATTATGAAGGATTGACCCTATGGGAGAGTGTTTTAGGTGAGGAACCACCACCCCATTGGATCAATGATAGGGATGATATATTGTGCATTCATGGGAATGCCAGGGTTCTTGCAGTCATCAAAGAGGATTTTATTCCAGATTATGATGCCTTTGATTGGATAGTACATCCCAGTTCAACTAGTATATATGGTGACTTACACCACATGTATTTGTGGACTGGTATAAATTCAGAGATAGTTGGTTTCATTTCTCATTTTTCCACATATCATTATGTGAAAGTGGGATACCAACAAACAACTAGAATATTACACCCTCTAACCATTTCAATGTTGAAATGGGATGACTTTTTCAAGGATTTCATAACATAATATTCAAAACCTCCATGAGTTAGTGACAAAGTATGGGTGATCGTTTGAATATTCGAAAAGGTCACCCACTTCTTGTCAATTAGAGAGACCATTTTAGTGGAAGAGCTAGGGTGGATATATTATATGAAGGTCATACAGCTTCATGCAGTTCCATTTTTTGTTTTATCTAATTGTGGTGCTCGATTTGGGTCATCGTTCTAGAAGGAGTTTCAAAAGACACTAATTTTATAGTTTCTTCTAAGCACAACCTATAACCAAAATATTAATGGGTAGTCTGAGTACACTATTCAAGTTTTAGAGGATATTCTATGGGAATGAGTCCTTTATTTTTGGGGGGTTATTGGGAGAAAAACATACATCCTTTTTTAATTTTCCTAGAAAAACATATTCAAAATGACATTACATATGTCTCCATATGAGGGATTATACAATAGTCAATGTCGTTCACCCATGTTCTGGTTACCGGTGGGAGAGGGGAAAATATTGGGAGCTCATCTTGTTCAGGACACGTTGGAGTAGGTACAAATTTTCAGGAAGTGTATGGCTACATATTAGTGTAGTCATAAATCTTTTTCCAATCACCATCGATGACCTATGGAGTTTGGGGTTTGGGATTGATTGTTCTTACATGATTCACCTAGATTATGGAATATATGGATTCAAAGGAAGTGTAATATTTCAACATGATTCACCAGACATTTTTGGGTTTTGGAGAGTGTGAAATTTGTGTCTTTTCATCTAGAAATTCTATAGAGGAACATGTAAATTCCTGAAATCGTTTATGTATCTCATATTCAATCTTATCATTCATATTCATCTCACATTTTCCAGCATGAGGAGGAGGACTTATACACTAATGCGTATTTGGAGTATCTTATATGTATTTTTTATTACAACATAAAGGCTCTTCATGGATAGTTACTTCCCTAGTCTGGGTGCAATTCCATAACCACTATGTATATGATGAGACTTGGGAACAAGAGGCTGTTGTGTGGGGTTAGTGGCTAAATTTATTTTTAGATTGATCTTCACCACCCTTAGAAGAGAAACTCAGGGACTAGTTGTTTTAAGGAAGGAAGATTTCAATTAACCAAATATTTATAAGGGTTCAATTATTTTAATTTTATTTAAACATTGTTGGGTTCATATTATTTGTTTGGGAAATTTTTATGGGATCCTACATAGGTTGTTGCAGTGTTTTTAGGGGAAAACTGTTGGAATTTTTGTCCTATGGTTAACTAGTTGTAGTTTAATTACATGTTTATTCAATATATTCAATATTAATTAAGAATATTATTACATATTGTTCATTATTATTTATGACTATAATGTAATAATGTCCAAGATTATTTTTCACATTGATAAGGTTATAATAGGTCCCCGCTATGATGAGAACCCCGAAGTGATTTGAAAATTATAGTAATATAGTTGTATAGTTGGATAACATATGTTGATAGGACACATAGTATAAAGTCTTTTAGGTGTGATTACTCATAAAAGGACAAGGATTCATCTCATGAAGTTCACACTTTGTGATATCCAAGATTATAGATTTAGAGAACAGACCCACTTGTAGAAATTATGCATGGTTTGGTGTCATCTGATATTCTTATATTTGAGTGTGTGAAATAGTCCTTATACATTAATATTATCATTGGTAAATTTAATGACACAAAAAAATTTATTTACTAAAAAAACCATTGCAAAATTTATTGGTGGGATGTTGGGTACATTGGGCGTGTCATGTTTGACATTTTATTACTAGATAAGTTGAGGAAGGATTTGTCCCTTCCATCATTATGGGCGTTGATATTTCATCCATTTGAATTGAATATAACCATCACCATAAATTAATGGCCAAGGTGTATCAACATGATTATTTCAGGTAGTCAAATAAAGACATAATGATCATATAGGTTGATGAAACTCTTTTTCAACCTTCTTGATATGATATTATGACAAAGGGATTATATTACACTGTTAGAGTTTATATGTGGTTTTTGACATTGTGATATTATGTTATTTATCTAGGTTTTATGGACCAATTTTTATATAGTAATCTTTTTTTGGAAATCCCACCAAATTCCAACTAGAAATAATCCTAGTGGGTCAAATGCTAAATTTTTCCCTTGATATATATTATATTCAATTTCGATTTAATTAATTAAGAAAATACTATTCTCAGGAACAAGGAATAATTTGAATCAATTTTTAATGATTGTATTAACTAAACTAATATTTATTCACAATCATGTGAATAAAAATACATTTATTTACTTTATTGTATATTTAATAAATATTTATTCTCCGAAATGTGAATGAAATATTTATTTATGAAAAAAATATTTATTTGTAGTATTCAATAATTACTGAGGAGTTAAAATGAATACTACCATCCTACAGTGATAAAATAATTTTTTACATGATGGTAAATAATATTTATCATTTGAAAAAGATGGTGCATTCCATTAAATAATAATTATATTATTATTTAATGTCATGAAGTTTATTAATTATTTAAATATTTTATTTATGGCACAACATGAAATTAAAAAATATTCAAACCTAGATCCTACCTCTATAAATATCCATATACCACTACTGTGTAGGTAATATAAAAAGATATTATTATTTCATATAATAAATTCTATTTTAACTCCTCCATCTCTCTCCCTCTAAATAATGAGAAAATGAGATATTTCTTCAAGACTAAAAAATGATATATTAATAATGAACAACACAAAACATTCAATTCACCGTTTTAGAACCCCATGATTGCTTGATATGGATCAAAGATCAATAAGAGAATTTATTTGTCACAACTAGATGGATTCTACCCTGGGATCCTCACAAGTGCAATGAAGGCAATCCAGAAGGGTCTTTTTTTATGGTTAAGATCTACTATGAAGAAAGAAAACTAAGATGAGGTGATTTATTTCTTCCCATAAAAATTAATTAATTATAAACTTAATGTCAAATATCCTCTATTGGGTATTTTGGAAATTGATATTAAAAGAAATTTCAAATATCCCATTGCCACCACATGCTTCTGTTGTGACTAGAACCTATATGTTTTGTTAGAGAAATCATGTATAAATTTATAATTATTTATTTGATTGTCGATCTATGCCCAATAATGGTTAGATTTTCATATCATGTTATATTTTTATTTATTCCAATTTTAATTAAAACGATTCAAAATATCACTCATGTTTATTTGGTGTTTCTTTTTCTTAATGGTCTAATAACAGGGAGAGAATGATTAGAGATTCTATAGGGAAGTGCCAAATTTTTTGATGGTAAGATAGAGTTACATGACATGAACTTGTATATACAAGCTATTTACCATAGTTTGCTAAATATGGAAGCATTTAAGTAATCATGGCATACCAGGCAATTACTACACACAAATCATTTATTGCACGCTTCATGTAGATTGGGTCAGGCTATCACATGAGTTGTTGGATTACATTGTGTGTATCGGTGTACATGTTGTGTATTATATATGTGTTAGCGACATAAATTATGTTATCTCTGTGGTCAGTATACATTGTCAGACCACATGATAATGGAAATGTGGAGCATTTATAGTATTCTTGATTTGTATGTAGAGTACATTATGTGTAGTTAATCAAATCCTGAATTTGAGAAACACACTGAAGACCCAGACGTGCATCCTGGGCACACAGAAAGTGGAACACACAATGTTTATCTAGTCTCTAAATGTCGTTTAGTCTAGCCGAGAAACATGCTTCAGACCCAAGCATGTACCATAGATACCTGAAAATTGAGATACCTGGTGTGTAGATTCTGTGTGCACATCATTTAGTCCCCCCTTAATGGAAAAAATAATAAATTACAATAAATTCAAAATTGAAGCATTAAAACATTATTTTATTGATTAACAGACCAATGTGTATTTAAAAATTTAATAATAATTTATTGTAATAAATCATTCATTATTACTTCAAATGTTTATTTTACACGAATTCCAAAAACAATTAGTATCTTCAATTACGTTTGTATGCTCATTAAGATGAAATATAACTATTTAATTAATTGATTAATTAATTAATGCACACACATTCCTCAAAATAATGAAGTATGAATAATGAAATAAATTCTAGCTAGTTACTTTTTCATATTTGCTCTATGTATGACCTATCATGAGCCTGACCAAGACTTATGTATGTGTTGGAATTTATTTAATTTTATTTATTTCATTTGTTTATAGTTTTTAAATATTAAAATAAATGATGTCATTTCAGTCATCCCCCCCTCCTTTACTTTGTAGAATGTATGTGTCCAATGGTATTTATGTAATCATCTTTAACCATCCCTTTGGTCCCCCTCACCCATGTACCAGTAATAAATACTTGTAATTATTAGACTATCCTAAGCCATGTAGAGGTGGTTCAAGATAGAATCATGACGTTACAAACTTGGTGACACACGGGTGAACATGTGAAATGTTGTAACTCAAGACAAGACCAAAAAAATGGAGTTATTCCATTATTTTGTTGTTTGATTTATTCTATCATCAGTAAATAAACCCTTATATTAGATCACGATCAAATAATTTATTTGATTTATTTATTTCTATCTATGCATTGATCATTTTAGGTATGTAAGACTGAAATCACATAAATAAATGAATTAACATGAAAATTTGGAATACAAATAAATGGATTATGCATAAATATTTTATCAAAAATCGTTAATTAATTATGAATAATTAACATAATATTAATGATACATGTAATGTATAAAGAAATAGAAAAATTATTCATTTGAAATTAAAAACCCTCAAATAAATAATAAGCCTTATTCATCATTCCATTACATGATTTGGAATGAAACTAATAAAACTAAGTGCTTGAACAACTCTTATCAAGATTCATACATTTATTAAGAGGAGAGCGATGAAGAGTTCCTAGTCTATGTGAAACATATGAATAATGAAACTGATGTTCAAATTTTTATTCCTTCATATATGTCCAATGATCTTAGAAAGTCTCAAAAAAACATGTATGTGTATAGAATTCTCGATCATCTCCATGGAATATATCTTGATAGTGATATTCAAGCGTTTTTTTTGATTTCCAATGTTATATTTCAGAGTAATGTTGTGGAGGGTTCCCCAATCGGGCTTCATGTAGTCAAGATCATTGGCAACATGGACCATCTTGTGGTTATAAGGTTTAAAATCCCAAAATTAATTGGAACTAATCACATTCATTCATCACCCCATAAGAGATTCTAATGTTTTATTTTGAATTTTAATATGAACAACATTGATAAGTAATTTCTAGGTATTCTCACTCTTTTTCAACAAGTGGATATGGTGACATATAATGAAAATCCTTCAGTATTTTTGTAGAACAAGTAGAAAGGAGAAGAAAAAATCCCCATGTACAAGGCTTTTTTTCTTCTCCCTTATAAGAAGAAGAAGATCAATGGGAAAACAAAGGAACATGAAACTATTTGTTTCAAATGTGGTATTATGGGAAACATGATGAAATAATACACCTAGTCTAAGAATCAAGGGTAAGCTTCATGTTCTTTTTTATCAAGTGTGATTTATTTGTTTCTCTAAATTTGGTATTAGATACAACATGTGGTCCTCACATATGTATTCAAATAAAGGAACCATTTAGGTTAATATTAAATTACCAAAGGGAGTTAGATATATAATCATCAAACAAAGATAAACATACCAATGTGACTATCGAGGACTTCCACCTCACATTTTCGACTGGAATGATCTTGGTTTTTAAAGGCAGTTATTTTGATCTGTCAAATACAAAAATCATAATATCTGTATCTAGACTAGATATAAATGTTTTTATTTTCAAATTTTTAAGTAAATGTTTCTTATTTTATAAACATAACATTTTTATGGTAATAAAAATTTAAATAAAGGTCTTTATGTGTTGGACTAGAAAAACCATGTAGTGGAAATCATTAAAAAACAACCTCACATGACTCATACCACACCCAACTTTGGTATAAATAACTAGGTAATGAAAATGAAAAGCTCCCAACTATGTTACATAAATATGGACATTAATATAATTTTTAACTAAAACCACTTTGTGAATGTCATGCTTGTTTACATGGAAAAATGACTTAATCCCTATTTAGTGGGAAATGTGAAAGTGCCAAAGATTATCTGGAATTAGTTCATACAGACATGTGTGGACCATTTCCTATAGAAGAAATGGGTGGGTACAAATACTTGATAACATTTACTAATGATTCTAGTAGATATGGATAGGTCTATTTAATGAGGTATAAGTCAGATTCTATTGAAAAAATTTGAGTAATGAAAAAATGATGTTAAAAACCAGTACGACCAGAATATTAATAACATCACCTATATCATGATAGATAATATCTCAATAACGACTTAATTAATTATATATGAGTGTTTTGTATTTTATCTCAACTCACTCCTCTATATACACCATAATAGAATTTTATAGGTGAAGGGAGGAACCACACCTTATTGATTATGGAGAGATCAATAATGAGTCAAGCGACTCTTCCATTAACCATTTGGGGATACACATTACTAAAAAACACATATAATATACCAAGATCCAATGAAATTGATAAATGTTATTCCATAAACAATTTTGAGTGTGAAAAATTCTTATTATCAAATTTACATGTGTGGGGAAGTGAATCATTAGTTAATGTCTCTTTGGGTAAAAATGTTTCACCCCAAGGAACAAGATGTACCTCTATAGGGTAGCCTTAGGGAAAATGGGGAAATTACCTACACAAACCCTCATAAAAAATTGTTATAGTTGTAATAAAATCCATATTCATTGAGTGGGAGCACATCTATAAAATATATAGTGGGAGGGAAATATACTTCAATGAAGTCAGGGCTCAAGGAACATAAGAGTTGGTATGTGAACAGGTTACAAAAAAGCCTCTTGGAAGAAGAAATTGTACTAGAGACTCAAGTACTATAGAGGAGTACAAGAGAGGATAGATAACCATATAGTTATGGTTTTTTAGTCACTGAGGATGGTGAATCGCTATTTGTTGATAATAATGTTCCTCTAACATACAAGGAAGAATTAAGTGGAACATAAGTGTCCATGTGGAATGAATCCATGAATTCTGAAATGTATTACATATAAAAAATCAAAATTAAGGATTTTGGTGGACCATACAATAGATTTAAATCCAATTTTTTTCAAATGGGTATTCTACGAGAAACTGGAAATGGATGGACAAGTAAGTACCTGCAATGTGTGTTTGGTTGTAAAAGTGTTTAAATAGCATCATGTAATTGACAACGATGAATCTTTTTCACCATTTGTGATGTTGAAATCCATTATAATTATACCGTCCATTATATCTATCCATGATTATTTTATTTTTAAAATGGATGTCAAAATAGTCTTCCTTAATGAGAATATTCATGAAGATGCCTATAGGAAAGAACCAGAAAGCTTTATAACTCCAAAAGATTCCAAAAAGTAATTTAAGCTGAAAATATAAATTAATAGATTAATGAAATCATCCAGTTAATGGAATATTTATTTTGATGGGGTCATAGTAGAATTTTGTTTCATAAAGAGTAAATACAAGCACCATGTCTATAAACTATTCAGTTGGAGTACAATCATTTTCTTAATGGTACATATTGATTTTATATTACATATTAAAAATGAAATACTTGTCTTATATTCTATTAATGGGTGGTTGAATAAATTATTCTTCATGATGGATTTCAGTGAGGAAACATATATTCATGTGATCAAGATCCATCATGATATATCCAAGAGATTGTTTGGCATATGTTAAGGTACACATATGTACTAGATACAAAAGAGATTTAGTATGAAACAATACAGGAGGGGATTGTTTCCAATGTCACGTTGAATTCATATTTCCAAGAGAATGTGTTATCAAACACATGAATAAGGAAACAAAATGAAAAATATTCCATATGCATCAGTGATTGGGTTAGTCAAGTATGTTATGATATGTACTACTCTAGTTGTATCTTACTCATTGAGTGTGGTGGAATGATATCAATATAATCCAGGTGAACACCATTGGATGGAAGAAAAGATTATCCTTTAGTACATGAGAAAAAATGAGGATATATTCCTTGTCTATGGTAGAGATATGGAACTAGTCATCAGAGGTTATGTAAATACTAGTTTACAAACTGATCAAGATAAGATGAAGTCAAAAAGGGATATATCTTCACTCTGAATGGAGGTTATGTTAGCATAAAGTGATCAATGTAGGTTATGATCAACGATTTTATACTATTATTTTAGCATATTATTGTTTTTTAGAAGCTAAGGAAGTAGTATGTATACACAACAACATCCAAGATCTTGGTGTGGAACCTATAATTAAAGATCCAATCAACCTATATTGTAAAGATATTGAAATGGTGGATCTATCAAAGGATTTATGGTGAAAATAGTGGATGAAGCATATAAATTATAAGTATCATCCCTTGAGGGATTCTACTCAATGAGGTGAGGCTGTAGAGAGTAGTATTTATATGGAATTTGATATGGAAGATTACTTGACTAAAGTCTTGACTCATTAGAAACTTGATTATCCTGTGAGGTCTAGTGGAATAAATGTCATAGGCAGTTGGCTCCAGTCAAAGTGTGATTTTTTCAAATTTTGTATCCTAGGACTAACTGATTGTACTTTGATTTTACGTATATCTGATGTATTTAATAATAATTAATATCTTATTACATATTGTTCATTGTTTTTCCTGACTTTAATGTAATAATGTCATAAATTATTTTTCAAATTGATAAGGTCATATAAGTTTCACTCTATTACAAGAACCATGAAGTACTATGACAATATTCGTAATATAGTTATATTATTGGATAACATACTTTGATGGGACACATAATACATAGACGATCATGAGTGTGTACTCGTAAGCAGATGAGGCTTCTTCTCATCATGTTTTCACATGATAATATCCATTAAGGGATATTATGAGAAAAAAATTTCCTGTAGGAATTCCACATGTTTCGGTGTCATTGAATATTTCCTTCTGTGATATTTGTAATAGTACTTAGACTTTAATATTATAATCGGTGAATGTAATTAATCACACACCTATATTTCCTAAAATAATCACCAAACCATATGTTAGTGGGAAGTAGAGTACAATGGGGGCATCACAATTAACATTTTATTAATTGATAATTTGAGGAACATTTTTCCCTTCCATATTTATGGGATTTTATATCTCGGACCTTTGATTGGAATTAATCGCAGCCAAAATACAATGGATATGATGTATCAACATGTTTATTTTAGATATTCAAAGAAATACATATTGATTATATTGGTTGATGAAACCATCATTCACCCTGATATACGAGATATTGTGAAAAAATGATTATATTATATAATGATAATTTGTATGTGGTCATCTCCATTATGACACTAAGTTCATTCCATTGGGTTTCGTGACCAATTTCTAGAAAGTATTCTTGGATTTTATGTAAGCCCATATAATTTCAATGAGATGGAATGCTAGATGGTCACATACTAAGTGTTTCTGTTGTCCAAGATTATTATTTTTAATTTAATTAATGGAAAAAATATTATTCTTAAGACCGAGGAATAATTTTATTGAAGTTATATTGATCTCATAAATTAAATAATTATATATTAATTGGCTTGTGAAAAAATATATTTATTTATTTTATGGAATATTTAATATATATTTATTCTCGTGTATGTGAATGAAATATTTGTATGTATAAAATATTTTTTTGGGTATTCAATAAATACTAGGGAGTAAAAATGGCCCAATACCATGTCATGTGATAAATAATTATTGTGAAGCCGGTAAATATTATTTATGAGTTGTGAAAGATGACACATGCAGGAAAATATTAGTTATATTATTATTTTGTGGAATGGGTTTAATTAATGGTTACAATATTTTTTTAGGTCATACATACAGTTAAACATTATTCCATCTAAAACCCACCCTCTATAAATATCCCATTATTTATTTTTGAGTAGGTAGTCAAAAAAGAGTGAATTTTTGCACAAAAAGAATTCTATTTTGACTCCATCATCTCTCTCCTTCTCAAGAATGAGAACACAATAGATATTTATTTAATACTGAAGAATGAGTAATCAGTAACTAACAACAGCGGACATTCAATTCACCACACAAGATCCTATTGATTGAGTAGTGTTCCTCGGGAACCATTTCAATCATGTGTGGATCACCACTAGAGGGATTTTACCCTTGGATACTCACAGGAGCAATAAAGTAAATTCAAACATGTCTCTTTGGAAAATTGAGATTAACTATGAAAAAACAAACCTAAGATATTGTAACTTATTTCATTCAATCTAAATAAATTAATTATAAAATTGATGTGAAACATTTTGTATTGGGGTTCTGGGAAATTGAAATTAAATAAAATTTTAATTGTCCAATCACCAAACGTGCACTTCCACAATGCCCATAACCTTAAGAAACAAAAACCATTCAGAATCTATAGGAGAGTCTTTAAGTGGAAAACTTATGACCTAAATTAGTGGTTTACACCATAGTTTATTAACTTTCGTGATAAATTATCCTTACACCATAAATGGATTTGGAAGATCCCATAAAGGGGGGGGGGATTTATGAATAAAATTCCATTTTACACGGTAAATATGTCAAGAAACTTAAATAAGGCTAAAATTACCATTCCAACCCTATTTAATTATTAACTAATTTTTTTCCTTTCTACTTTCACTACCACGTGCAATATCTATATTACCAAGAGATCTCTCGTCCACTAAATGCTTAGATTTTGGCTATTCTCTTTTTCCAACATTGTAATCACTCATTTATTGTCCCATTTTCCCCATATTGGTAGGTTCTTCAAACCACTTGAATATTTTCTCTGTTTGTCTCACTATATGTAATTCTAAATCTGTGCAAGATAATATGCCCAATTTTCTGGGTATTCAAATATTCTTCTAATTTCTCCTATTTTAGCTTGGATTGGAAGCCAATATTTTATGATGAGTTATATAATTTTATATGCTAGGTTTCGTAGTGTTCCTTCATAATTTCATGTTTCTATATATCATGTGTCATGATTTCACAATTCTAGAGTTCTAATGAGTTTCTTTAAAAATATGAATTATTAGAAATTAAATTATAATCCATGTTTAAAAACATTTCATAAACTCATATCCCATTCTATTAGTTACACACCATGAAGTTTACTAATTGAATTAGCATTAATTTTATACATTTTTATGTGAAAAATAAACCTTCTACGTAGTCTTGTATTGAATCCAAAATGAAATGACTAAATTGAATTAAGTGGAATTGAATGGAACGACCATGTCATGTGAACCTTGCATATATTATGGATTATAAACTTGACTAAATGAAATGTTAAATGGTTTTAACCCTTATCTTGGATTATGTTAGAGGATGAAAAACTTCAGCTATTATTTATGATTCTCTATAATCGAGTCCCTTATTATTTACTATATTGAGACATGGCGCACCTTATCTTACTTGATACTCTGGCACATGGTCCCTTATAATACATGATACTCGGGCATGGGTTCCCTTATTATTTATGATTCTCATGCATGGAATACATTTTTTTAATGATACACTGGAATGAAATACCTTATTATTCTTTGATATATTTGGGAATGGAAACCCTTATTTAAAAATACAAGACACTTATGATTATGATTGGAAGACTAAGTTACTCCCTAGGTCCTGCCTAGTACTACTTATCTATATATATGTCTATTTATGTTACCACATATAAAGTATATATACAAATATATATATATATATATAATTGTATACATGGAATCACAATTAGATATTTCATGGATTAGGATGATGTAGGTATAGTTAGTCGGGTGTCCATTAGGAACTTATGCTGGCCTGGTTACAATTTAAATTTATTCTTTTAAAATGATAAACCTACAAACTAATCATTTTATATGTACTATCTAGATTATACTAGATACGATTTTTGGTGTCCTACTAAGAATATCTCACACCCAATTCGGGCCATTGGTTGGTACCCAAATGGACTTCATGGATGCAGGTAGGGATAAAGGGAAGTAAACAACTATGGATGCTTAATTTTCTATACTAGGATGGAGTATGGGTGAAATGGACCGATCTAAGCATCGTGATGCTATCAGGGATGGATTTTGGTTTTGTTGTAGTTATGTATAGAATATTTTATATTCCTAATGTGTTTTCCCAAATATTCAACATTTTCTCATAGAATCATGGAATGATTGTCATTTTGTATATGAATGTGGATATGAATCTGGTTAATTCTTATTCTAAATGTCCTATTTTTTGGATGTTTGGTTTTCATTCCTCTTTTTTATTATCATATTCTTCTACATTTTATTAATTTACTATATCATTGTGCTTCTATTTCATCATGAGGGTATAGTATCTCTACCATACCATCATAGACGCTTAAGTCTAGTAGATAAACTATAAAATATGGGGAGGCACAGTTGAGTCCATGTGGCCAACTAGGTCAGTTACTTATGAGTGACCAAGGCCTGAGACATCAGACTTTGTTCTGTAATAATGATCGAAAATACCTATTTTTACCATCATTGGAAATGTCTCTGAGCAAGGTAAGTCGCTATAATGCGATCCAATTCTTTACATAAGTATCATCTGTACTCATCTCCAGTCAATATAAAAAATTATTTCAGGTAATATATATAAATCATATTTATATGGCCCTAAGATGTATGTCAAACTACTCATTCCTTGTAAATCCAGTTTGAAATCTAAGTCCTAAGTCTCAGTCCATAAACAATCATGATATTGAAACCTACAAAATCCACATGGGGGGTGATCCTTATGTGATATATAAGGTATAATATACTAATCATAAGTAATAAATCATGATCAATTATGAAAAAAGATCAATAATTCCATCCCTAGGAATGTATGGGTGATGCAACAATGGTGCGTCCTCTTAATCCTAGAGAGAGTCTTGGGGATCACTCAATGTGTACATAATCAATACCAGAGAATATCAAAAATATGCGTTCTAAAATATACTCATATACTTCCATTTTATCCCTCAGTGGGTAGAAATCAGAATGAAAAATACAACTTCTAGTAATAGTATCACTCAATCAACAAGGCTCATAATTTGGATCCAAGGAAGTACCTATGGGAATCCCTATAATGTAACCGTCAATAAAATAGGATCAGAAGCCATATCTAAGGTAGTACCTTTGGGAATCCTGATCATAGAAACATATCATATTAGGCCATGTTGGTGGAGTTCTAGGAAGCACGTCTGGAATCATAGATTCGTTAACAGTAAATGAGTAAAAGAATAAATTATAGGGTGACATTGGATGAATGCCTAAAACCATCACTATTTCCACAACACCTCAGGATTTCATGTTTGGTATGGGCTCTAAGGTGACACACACTACTATCTCTACTCAATCCCAATGCAGCAACTCCAGTTCGGTTAAGCATCGGGGCATCCACAAAGTCCCCTAAACCAAATGTATGATAAGAATCCTACATGGTAATCTCAATGTCCATACATATGAAAAGAGATTCATCTTGGGATCCTTGGATACAAAATAAAGAAGTGGCATCCTACAGGGAATCATTTAAGTAAAATTATAAGAAGAAGCATCCCTATTGGGATCCTTGGAAAAGTAAGACGGTATAAAAGCCCATCTTGGTATCTATGGAAATCCTATGTAAATAGAGGTATATAATATGGGATCCTTTGGGTCATAATATAAGTTGATTCATTCCATAGGTAATCCTCAATCACACACTATCATCTCAGGGTAAACATATCCCACTACCCTATCTATGGAAATTCATAACCTCCTAAGAAAAAAGGGAACAACCCATAATGAAGGTGTCTACAAGGCAGGTACCTAAACAGCTATCCATGGGATGGCCCATGGCCCATATCAGATCAAGGTTACACTCTAGGTCGACATTAATACCCATCCTATCATTTACTCAGGTTTCATCTCATCCCTACTAAACAAGGGACTATCATAAGAAAACATCAAAGTAAGGCATTGGGGACCTAAACAAAGTCCAGCAATCATATCCATGAACCTCAATTGAGTATTATTTCTAATTACCAATCATAGGAGACAACTAAATTTATTAACTAGAGTAATTACATCTCCATTCAATATTCCTCACCCCAAAAAACATTATGGAGTCCCAAAATCACCACATGGGTTCCACCATCATGATCCATGGGGAAATGTACACAAAATGTACCCCTCATATATATAATTTTTTCTATAGGGTGTAAAAAAATTTAAAAGCCCATCAAAACAGTATTAAGGGAGAATTAAATAGTGTGTATACCTGAGTACCCAATGTGTACTCTTAGAGCCCCATCTGGGCACATACTTTAGCCAAATTTACATGAAAAACCCTACTAAATTATGTATAAAACATGCACAATACATTCACACTACATGGGTTATGTTTATGTGTACCTCACATGGCCTAGACATATGTTTCTACATGGAAGTGTACTCACACATGACACATATACCACACAAGGCCTATCTATGTAGTCTATATGTCCTTGTTCCGATTATGGGTTGTCTCCCCATGTATCCAATCACATGCCGAGTGATACTACATGGTGTGTAATAGAAGTTACCAATGATTATTTATCAAAAGTTTTGTTTCCAAAATAGGAATATTGGATAGTGTGTATTCATGGAACTACACACTATGTGAATGGGATTTCTCGAATGGGGACCCCTATAATCAACCCAAAACTATTGCTTCCCCTTGTAATGATAGATCAAACCCATGTATGTTTTTATTGGTAAAAGTAGTACCTTAAAGACATAAATCAATAAATATATTAATATTTATGAAAAAATAATAAAAAAATCGTACATGTGGGTGGAATCTACCGATGCATCACCTATATTTGGGTTCCACATCTACTAAACAGTTATCTTGCTCCTCCCAAGCACTATGGTGGAACCTCCCTTTCCCCCATATATCTCCCTAGACCTTTTATATCTTGATCATGGAAATAGGAAATCCACTAGGGTTTCACACAAGAGTCTACGGGGAGGAGAATAATGAAAAGAGGGAAAATAAATGGAATAAGAAGAAAAGAATAAGGAAAATGGTCCAGGATCAGGTCGTGTGCTCAACAAGATCTTATCCCTTATCTAAGGGAAACCCACCATTTCCGACACAAAGGCATAGATGAAATTTCAATCTCATTCTCCATTGAAAAGATATCACCAAACGAATATGTGTGAATAAATTAATAATTTATTAATTAAATATTATTTATTAACGATTCCATGAAAATTAGAATGATAAGGAATTCTACTAAACTCATATCATAGGGTAAAACCCTGTTTTGGAATTGATAGAGTGGTCAAAAAAATTATCCCAGATCGAATTATAGGGTAATGGACCATTTACCCCTCACAAGCATCTGAAAAAAATTAAAATTTTTACTCAATTTAACAGTCAATAAAAACATGGTTCTTGAAAACCTACCCACCATAACCCTTATTATCCTTAGTTCTAAAATTACATCCATTCTCCCATCATAAAAGTTTTCAGAACAACTCTTTCTTGGCTCCCCAATGACCAGTATCACAATGTCTAAAAATTTCTCTAAAAAATGAAGATGTTTATCTAAAACTATTCTAGTACCCCACAACATAGTAGTATCATTATAATCATCTCACAACCAAGCTCCACGATCCATGGATGATACTATATCCATCATGAAATTAAATGACTATCATGGCCAAAACTGCTCATTCTTGAGTGTCAAACTGTAACATCAAAGTATCACTCATTCTCACTTTCTTTGAATGGTTTTCTATGGAAACCTCTAAATTTCAACTCATATCGTGGTCCACTATCCTCAAATGGAAAATTGAGCACTCCTGAAAAATTTGATTACCTTATATCACTTCTCAAGTGTAAACTCTAATGTTTCAATCACCAAACACAAGTCAATACTCTCAATCCATACTCTTTCTCTTGTTAACAAGTCACTAGGATTTAGCCACATTAGTCAAGCCATAATACCCAATCCACTATGAATGTGTCATCTACAATGGAGATAAAATTTCTAATTTCATCAAAACTATTAGGAAACCATGCCTATAACATTTCTTGGGAACCATCAATCCTCCTATCGCACATGGACACTTACTTGTTCAATAATTTAACAGTACCTCATGAAACTGATGTGTATTAAACTCACCCAGCATAGTCAGTGTATAATATAGTACTGCTAATTATCACCTGAATCACACTCCCCTGAGTTTCCCATCAGAAAGTATGATTTGACTATGTTACATGGAATGTATGTCTTAATAAACAAAGATCTCACTTTGAATACCTAATCAAATTCATTCATCTCACCCATTCCATGATTAATTCCATGACTTTGCCTCATATGGTTCTATTCTAGTCATTATAATCTACATGCACTCGAAAAATGTTTCTAACAATAACACCACATTTAAACAGGGATAAACACTCTAAAATCATTATCATTGAACTCAATATTGATACTTATACACCATTGTTACTTTATCAAAAACCCAATGCATAATCATGGCTATAATGAAAAAATCAAGCACCACTCATGCCTCAGTCTCCACAAGAGTGCACAACCAAAATCACTATCTAAAAAGGAATCCGTAAACATGGGTCAACCCCTCTCACAAGTTACACCCAATTAATATGAATTTAGACCTACGAGGAAGGATTCATTAACGTCCCAGTTCTGGAATCCACCCAGAGGTGCCCCGTAATTGGTTGGTCACATAGCCTCAAGCACCTTTCCCCAAAGGACAGAGGCTACCGACTTGCAGTGAGGACCTTGGGTATTATAGTGGGGAAACTATGCCCTCATTGGCAGAGTAACACGGTGGAATTAAAATAGAAAACAATAACGGAATCTGTAATAATAACATAAAACAGTAAAGAGTGGAAGATTGAAAGTAAGAAACAACAATGCACATATATAAATGATGCATGATACATATTTCTAGGAAGTCTTCCAAACAAGTCACAATGATTAAATATAGAAATAATACATGCACAAAAGAAAATAAAGTAAAAATCTCCACAACATCGCTAGTCTCAGCATGGTCTCATGTTGTCCAGCTCCAAAGAGGTCAAGTAAATGAAGTAGAATGGATCTTCCCCATATCTAAAACTACAATAATATAATATATTTGGTCTCAAAAGCATGACCCAAACAAGGTGTGACACGAATCCCAGTAGGCAACCACCAGATGAAATTTTCCTAACAGTCAGTGAATATATATGGAAGGAAAAATAAAAAGGAAGTAGTAAATAAAGATGTACTCATCAAAAAACATTCCAACAGTTCAATTGATTTCAATTTAATATAACAAGTAAGCAGTTAATCAAAGTAGGTAATGCTCTGGGAAGTACTCTCAACCTAATCCCTCTGGTTCAACCAAACATGAACAAGCAACTCTCTGGGATGTACACACAGTCTAACCCCTCTGGTTCAGCTTAATAATAGACTGTCTTAAGAATAAATCAGCATCAATTCCCCCTATAGTCTCATATCGATAACTAAAAGGTGCTCTGGGGAAGCACGCAACCTCTAATTCCCTTTGTGGCCTGTATTGAGGAACTACAGACACTCTGAGGATGCACTTACATCAATTCCCCCTATGGTCTCGCAATGTAACAATAAATAGACACTCTGGAGAAGCCCTCAATGTCTATTCTCCCTATGTTCTACTACATCAGGTTCTCACGGCCCTTTGTAAGTCAATCGAGAACATAAATGCATAGCGGAAAAAGTAAACCTCAGGAACTACATGGATAAATAGTCTAAAGCATAATAACATGTCAGATAAAAACACTCCATCCTACAATACTAGGCATGGAAAGCAAATAGCCGCCTATTAGGCAAAGCTAAACAAAACGTTAAAAAGCACGAAAACATTGGAACACACATCCATTTCAAGAAAAATAACCCTATTTACTATCAACAAACCTATACTAAAGAACACAAGGCATAAAAATCAAATAACAGGGACAAAACCGTAAACACACAATACCTCATTCAAGGGTATTGAGAACGTTTTCACATATAACTCAAAAACTATCTACGGAAAGGCACAAACCACATACCGCGGTGTTTTAGGATCATTATACTTGAACCAAAAGCATTGAATCTTCCAAGTACACAGTAGATCTACAAAAATGCTAAAAACTCTCAATCGAGGATTTCTTGAAAAATAGGAGAAATCGGGAAACGAGGCTCATGTAGAAGGAAGAGCTTACTATGGCGATCCCAACACAATCAACGATGGTTGACTTAGAGAACAGATGATTGATTGGGGGCTTGGGGAAGAATCGGTGCCGTATGGATGCTCTTGGTCGAAGAAGGCGAAGAAAAAGACACTACTTCCAATTAGACACGACCCAGGTCCGTTTAATGAAAAAAAGTACACGGTGTGTAGTTTATAAGTACATGAAGTGTACTTTACCTTACCAGACCCCACATTAGGCGGTCTATAGGTCACCACACATGGCCGTGTGTACAGCCGTTACACGACCAACACACGACTACCCGCGGTAACCAAGTACATGGCGTGTAATTAAGAAATTTCCAGAAACTCCTCTTTTCCTAAAAAACAACATAGAGAGGAAAAACAAACCTGAAAAAAAGATTTGGGTTCTTTTAAGCTTCCCCCATAAAATAAATTCATCCTTGAATTTCCCTATCAATGCGGCATAGAAGAAGATACCCCAGATAGATTCAGCCACTGTGATCGCACATCGGCCTCCCTTTCCTAGGTCTCATCATGTACTGGCCTCTCTTGCCATAACACTGGTACCAGAGGAACAAACAGGCCATGTACAACCTTCATACTTCAACCAACAATCCAGATAGGATGCTCCTCGAACGATGAATCCACCTTGAGCTCAACTTCCTTGGGTTGGAAACCAAGAGACGGGTCTGAGAAGTAACGTCGAAGCTGAGAAATGTGGAAGACATCATGCATAGCCCGGTACCACTGAGGTAACTATAACAGATAGGAAACCGGACCAAATCTCTCCAAAACAAAAAATGGCCCGACGTACCTCGTTGAAATCTTACCATTTCTAATAATCTTCCGGTGTTCCAACCTCAGGGTGACATGCAGGAAAACCAGATCTCCAACCTCGAACTCCAGAGGTCATCTCCATAGATCAACATAAGACTTCTTTCATTACTGTGCAACAACCATCTTATTCTGAATCAACTCTATTTTCTTTGTTGTCTCCTGGACAAGACAAGGTCCCAACATAGCTACCTCTCCTACCTGCAGCCAGCAAAAGGGTGATCGTCATGGCCTACCGTAAAAATCCTTATAAGGTGCCGTATGAATAGCTAATTGAAAAATATTATTGTCGGAAAACTCCACAAGTGGTATGTGATTCCCCCAAGAACCTCCAAAATCCAGAATGCTTGCTCGAAGCATGTCCTCAGGTACCTGAATCGTACACTCGAAATGGCCATCTTTCTGGGGGGGTGGTAAGTTGTACTCAAAAGTACCTGTGTACCCAAAGCCTTCTATAATCCCTTCCAGTCCCAAGAGGTAAAACATGTGTCCCTCTCTGAAACGATGGAGTATGGAACCCCAAGTAAATGTACAACCTATCAGATGTAAATTCTTCCCAACTCATCAACACTAAATATATCCTTGATTGGAAAGAAGTGAGAAACCTTAGTGAGTCTGTCAATGACAACCCAAACTGCATTATTCCCTCGATGCAACCTTGAAAACCATGTCACGAAATTCATTACGACATCATTCCACTTCCACTCGAGAATGGGTAACTACTGCAAAAGCCATGCTGGTCGCTGATACTACTCCTTCACCTATTGACTGGTGGAACACCTCATGAAAAAATCAGAAAAACCCCTCTTCATACCTGGCCACCAATACTGATATTTTATATCACGATACATCTTGCTAACACCTAGATGAACTACCCAAACTGAGGAATTAAAGTCGTGGATTAGCTCATCGCGCATGTCAGCTGACACCCATACACGCCCATGAAAACGCAAGATCTCATCCTCCCTAATGGACCATCTAGGAATAGGGTCATCTCATGACTTGCTTTCCCATAGGACTAGAAACTCTGAATTTCATAGTTGCCTCATTCGCACTCGATCAAAAAGAGTAGAGGTAACAGCTACATAAGAAAGAAACATTTGCCCTTATCTGTCATGCACCTCCAAATGCATCTCAGAGAACAGAGCCATAGTCTTCCACTCACTAACGGCCTCCTGAACTGCCTGTATCTGAGTCCTTATACTCAATGTATCAACCACATCATTGCCTTTACCAGGCTTATAGATAAGCTCAAGGTGAAACGACTGAAGGTACTCAACCCACCTTTGCTGTCTCAAATTGAGGTCACACTGAGTGAAGTTGTACTTGAGACTTTTATGGTCGGTGAAAACCACAAAATTCTTGACCAGAAGATAATGTCTCCAACATCGTAAAGCGTGAACAATAGAAACCAACTTGAGATCGTGCATCGGGTAATTCCTCTCATGTGGCCTCATCTACTGAGACTCGTAGGAAATGAATCCTCCCCCTACATAAGCCCAACTCACATCCCAATACCTAATGCATCACAGTACACAGTATAGCTCTCTTCTGGATCTGGAAATACTACTATTGGGGCTTAAGTCAACCTCCCTTTCATCTCTTGAAAGGCTAACTCAGTGGAATCTGACCACATGAACTTCACACTTTTCTTAGTTAGACCCGTCATTGGTGCTGCTAAGATTGAAAAGTCATGTTTGAAACATTTTTAGCATCCAGATATCCATAGAAAACTCTGTACCTCAAATATGTTCTTCAGCTGCTCCAAGGAAACTACTACTCTCACATTATCTGGGTCTACTGATACCTTGTCTCTGACATAACATGACCAAAGAAGTGAATTTGATCCATCCAAAAGTGGCATTTTGAGAGCTTATCACAAAACTAATTCTCTCTCAGTGTACTCAAAATGATCTCAAGATGGGAATCATGGTCATGTCAAGTGTGAGAGTACACCAAGATATCGCCCTCGATGACTACAATGAAAAAAATCTAAATATGGATGGAACATTCGATTCATCAGTGCCATGAAGACTGAAGGAATGTTCATGTGACCGAACAACATAACTATGTACTCGTATAGACCATTCCTGCTCTGAAAGGCTATAATAGATATATCAAATGGTCTAATGTGAAAATGGTGATATCCATATCTTATGAAAATCTTCAAGAACACCCATGATCTTCAAAGCTGATCAAAGAGATCATCAATCCTCAGCTTGGGATATTGGTTCTTGACCATCAATTGGTTCAACGTCCAATAATCCACAGAAAGTCTAAGGGTATTGTCTACCGTTTTTGGAAACAGGAAAGGAAAGCCCCGAGTGGAAGTACTGGGTTGGATGAAACCCTTGTCCTGCAACTCCTCCAACTTCTTCATGAGCTCCTGAAACTCTAAGGTAGCCATCCTATAAGGGGGAATGGACCCACAAGCCTCTCCTGGTACAAGCTAAATAGAAAATCCCACCTCTCACTCTAGACTAAAACCTAAAATTTCCTCTAGAAAGACATCCCTAAAATGATCCAACATTCGAGGAAAGTACATCTATGAAGTCCCCTGGTCATCCAGATATAGACTAACAATATGGGTTGTAACTCCACCCAACCCATGATGCTCGGGTCCTAATCTAGTTGTTTGGACATCCCATTCAACCTTATGAATAAATGATCCAACCTATGGTGATGTGAAACTCACCCTATGACGCTAGCAATCAAAAAAATTCTGGATGTAAACTAACTTGTCCATTTCAAAAATGACATCATAGTCCATCATCTCTAAGATGTAGAGGTCCCAAAATAAGTGACACCCACCAATCTCAAGAAGGCACTCCATTCACTATCTTACACTAACCGTTCTTATCCCCAATAAAGTGTATAGCATAAAGATATCTATAGGAGAAAAGATATAAAACCTAGGCTCCCCACATCAGTAACAGATATAAAGATACGGGAATCCCCTGTATCGAAAAGAGCAGAAGTTAAAACTGAGGCAACTAGAATCGAAACTTGAACTATAGAGGGTCTGGGATCCTACTCCTGCTAGGTCTGCTCCACTGCAAAATTATGGCATTTATCGTGGCCCTATGACCATGCCTGACCACTTTGAGAATATCCACCCTACAGTCGCTGAAAGCCTGGCGACTGGCTACCACAACCATGAAATCCACCTCGGCCTGAATAGCTGGAAGAACTTCAGTTCCCTGACTAAGGATTAACTGGTGGTGCTGCTCCTGAACTCGGAGTCATAGAAGAACCCATATCACCAGCTGTTAGTAAGAAGACCTGATAGAAGCACTAAAGATGACCCATCATACCGCAATATCGACACTCCACTGAGACTCTCGGACAATGTGGCCTCATATTCCCACTCTTCCCGCATTGGTAGAACACCACCTGGCTACCCGAAGAAGTCTCTCCCCTCCTTAGATCTTAATGTGAAGACTCCTTTCAGTGCTTCCAGCTGCTAGTTGAAGGGATACCAACTCCGGATGTCAAGACTCCCTAGATAAAAACTCCATAATCCCTCATATTTTACTTTGTTATCAACATGTGGTTGACTATAGAAATGATGGAAGCCAACCTGAATATGTTAACCTGATATCGGAAGTCATGCCTGAGACCATCCTCAAACTTCCATTCTAGGAATAACTCATCTCCTCCTGGGATAGGTGTGAAGCACTGCAGCTCTGTGAAGCGAGAAGAATACTCCATAATAGAAAGATTACCCTACTCTAGACTCATAAACTCTCGATCTTGATCGGCCTATAAAGTATCTGGATAGAAGTAGTCATAGAAGTCACACTGGAACTCATCCCAAACCATGACCTACTGGCGTCCCACCTGTGAGATCACATCCCACCATCTCGTAGCGGAATCTTGAAGCATATACGTTGCAAGCTTCACCCTCCACTCGGGATGCATCTCTAGATGATCGAAGATAGACATAATGGCTTCTAACCATGAGTCTACAGCCTGAGTTCCTTATTCCCCTGTAAAGGTGGTAGGATGCTATTGTTAGAAAACCCGCGCCTGCTCTGATATCAATGGGGTAGGATGTGGTACTTCTCAGAAGGTCTACATAAAAATAATGAATCCCTCTCGGTACTATGCAGCAGAACCTGTGTTTGGAATAATGGCTGGTTCCAAGACCGACACAACTGGATGATCTGCAGGTTGTCCCTGAATAGCAATGTCATGTGTCTGATCACTTCCATGTAATTGGAAGACAACTAGAGGACGTCTCGGTGGAATGAATCTGCATGGTCAAGCGCAAACCTTAGATCAAGATTAAGATGGACTGAAAACTATAAGTTTAAGAAGGGAACATGAGAAATAAAGCATTCTTGTTTTTCAAGACATGGATTCATGGCGTGTATAACAACAACATAGTTTGTTCCCCTTAAGCCTTACCTGGGCATGTAATTTTCCCAAAACTGGTCGTGTAACACCCCATACACATAGTGTGTTGTCTTAACACATGGTATCTAAATGAATCCTCTTCCCCTGCCCAAGTTCTTCCACATGGATAAGCCACACGACTCTCCTAGAACCAGACTACACAGTGTATTAGTGTCATACATGGTGTGTACTAGACGAAATTCACCAAACCATGTTGTTAGTCACATGACCAGTTACATGGATCACCCTACATGGCGTGATCTAGATGGAAACAACTTGTACTACTTAAGTTTCAACTGCTCATGTTGTTAGTCACATGTGTGAACACATGGCTGACTATACACTGTGTGTTTATACCAGACACGACATGTATAAGATGATTTTCACCAACCCGTGTTGTTTGTTACATGGTCGGATTAATGGGTTACACTACATGGCATGTTTCATCTCAACCCGGTATGTATAACTTAAGTTTCCATCCATCTGTGTCGTTAGTCACATGGGTGGACACACAGTCCTTATAACACGGTGTGTATGTTAGGTACACGACATGTTATACAATGATTTCCCAACCCCGTGTATTTTCCCACATAGTCTGTGGCACAGTTAGAGATTAAACTGTGTGTACATATAGTACATGGTGTGTACTTAAGAAAAACATTTCCTTCCCGAATAGAAGGAAACATGGCTTGTATTCAACATTACACGCCATGTATTCTAGATTTTTAAGGACATTAAGCCTTAGAAACTACTCCAGAACCCATAAAAACACTAAAATAAACATTAAAGTGCCAAATTCCGATCCGTGAGGGAAATTATTCCCAATGAATCAAAGATTTACATCTTATACATGTCACATAAAAGGAAAAAAAGTCAATAATCCACCAAATTCTGATTAATGAGGGACCATAACACCTCAAAAACCTAAGTTTGAGTTGATTCAAATAAGACCTTACACAATCCAATACCCTATCCAATAGCAGGTATTCTATCATGGAATCTATCACAACAATATGCATATCAAGCACAACATCTATCACAAAAACATGCAATCACTAATGCACCCTAAATGGCATGGCAAGAATGAATGACATGTGATTTATAGAAAGTGCCTATATGATGCATGAGATGGAACACCCACATCTCATCGGGTTGCAACAGAAATAGAACCTCAATAAAATCAATGGTAATAGAACAAAACATGTGAATCACCCAATTGTGAAATCAAATCAACTGTAAAATTGAAAAACCTGAAAAATTACAATAAATGAGGTAGATTAGATTTTACCTGTACATGGGTTAGCTACTCCCAGGCACATCTTATTACCCAGGAACTATTCCTTCCTATCCATGGCTATAGGCTCCAAATAGTCAGTCAAGAAGAAAATAATTACTCTGATACCACTTTTTAACATCTCAATTCAGGAAGCCACCTAGAGGCACCCCGTACCTAGTTGGTCACATGGCCTTAAGTGCATTTCCCCGAACACCAGAGGCTAGCGACTAGCAGCGAGGGCATTGGGTGTGATAGTGTGGAAACTATTCCCTCATTGGAAGAGTAACACAATAGATGTAAAATAGATAACAATAAGGGAAGAATTAAAAATACCATACAATAGTAAACAGCGGAAAACTAAAATTAAGAAACAACGGACCACATATATAAACAATGAATGATAGATATGTCTGGTAAAGCATCCAAACAAGTCACAATGCGGGAATACAAGAATAAACCACATACAAATGAAAATCAAGTAAACAACTCTAAACATCGCAAGCCATAGCTTGGTCCCATGCTCTCCAGCTCCAAAGCAATCATGTGCCTGAAGTAGAAGGGCTCTTTCCCTTATCTAAACCTGCTACAATATAATTTGTTTGGGAATAAAATAATGACCCAAATAGGGTGTGAGACGAATCCTAAGAGGAAACTACCATAAGATCTGTTCCTAACAGTCAGTGAATATATATGGAATGCAAAGTAAAAAAGAAGAAGTAAACAAGGATGTACTCAGCATCAAAAATTCCTACAGATCAATTTCATTCAATTTTATATAACAAGTAAGCAGTTAATCAAAGTAGGTAACCCTCTGGGATGTACTCTCATCTTAACCCCTTTGATTCAACCAAACAAAAACAAGAAACCCATAGGGTTGTACACACAGTCTAACCCCTCTGGTTCTACTTAAGCATAGACTTTATGAGGAAGCACTCACCATCAATTCCCCCTATAGTCTCGTATTGGTAACTAAAAGGCGCAATAGGGAAGCACTCAACCTCTCAATCTCCATGTGGCTGGTGTCGAGGAACTAAAAACACTCTGAGAAAGAACTTATGTCAATTACCTCTATAGTCTCACAACGTGAAAGTAAGCAAACACTCTGGAGAAGCCCTCAATGTCCATTCTCCCTATGGTCTACTACACTAGTTTATCATGGCTCTGTGTAATTCAATAGAGCATAGAAATTCATAGCGTCCAAAGTAAACCCGAAGTACTACTTGTCTAAAAAGTCTACAATATAACAACTTTTCAGATAAAAACACTCCATCCTACAATACTTGGCAAGGAAAACAAACAATATCCTATCAAGTAAAGCTAGAACAAATGGTCAAAAGCACACAAACATGGGGAAACACATCCATTTCAATGTAAATGACCCTATTTACAATCAACAAACCTCTACTAAAGCACACAAGGAATGGCTGGAAAATAACAGGGTGAAAACCGTAAATCCGCAATACCCCGTTCAAGGTTATTGGTCACTTTTGCACATATAACTCAAAGACGATCTAGGGAATGGACTAACCACCTACGTCGGCATTGTAAGATCATTATTCGTGATCATCAATCCTTGAATCTCCCTAGAACACCGTATATCTACAAAAATGATGAAAATGATCAACCAATGTTATCTCCAAAACAATGAGGAATCAGTAAATGAGGATATAGCATAAGGAAGATCATACCGTGGAAATCCCAATGCAATCGACAGTGGTAGATTCGGAGAAAGGATTCTTGATCGGGGGCCTGGGGAAGAATCATAGACGTACGGACACTCTCGGTTGAAGAAGGTGAAGAAGAAGACTCTTCTACCAATTAGACATGACTCCGGTCTATTTAATGAAAAAACAATGGTACATGGAGTGTACTTTAAAAGTACACGACATGTAATTTCCATTACCGTCCCCTGCATTAGAAGGTCTCCAGGTCACGACGCACCGCCGTGTGCATGACCATTATGGGGCTAGCACACAACTACCCGCGGTAACCGAGTACATGGTGTGTACTTAAGAAATTTCCATAAACTCCTATTTTCCTCAAAAACAACATAGAAATGGAAAACATACCTGAAAAGAAGATATGGGTTATTATAATTCACCACCAATTGCCTCTAGGTATCCCTCCGAGCCTAACTATTCCAGTCTCGTAATATGGTCCCAAGTTCTGACCACGTATCCCATAAGTCTCTCACAGAAAAGTTACCTACCAAGCATTATCCTACATGATCCTAATTATTTTTGACAATCCTCATAAGGGAAGACTCCTTGGAGGTCCACGATATCATGTATAAAAAAATATAATGAACTAATACCCACCAAGAATCCATTTTTTGGTAATACACCCTTGAGGTTCTAGTTCACTACAATTGTTTAGGTTTCTATAGACATATCACTAGAGGATCTGACTGGATAACAATAAACGAATGTAAGTTAAGTAATATATCATATCAATTTATATGGTAAAACTACATAAAAGTTATTATGAACCATTCATTTACCTACCCTAAAAAGAAACACCTGCAACAGGACTACCAAAAAGGTGTCAACTTCCATGACCTACCTATGAGTGTTAACAACGACACACAACATCATCTCAATGATCCATATCACACCACACACATGGTCTAGTTAAGTATAATTACATTGAATGGTATGAGGTGAACCACCACATAGGTTGTTACTCACTAGTTAAATAATTGAACCAATGTAATAACACAACAATATGGGTCAAACACTTGGGCATCATGTGCCCTATCAAACCACTAGGGTTATTGAACCTCATGTGTATGTGGTAATATTCGACATCCTAATCCTCAAAAGTCACACCATAGATTCACATGAAATTCCATCAAAATTATATATATATATATATATGTGGGTATAATTGAGTATAATTAAACCAAGAACCTATAATGAAAAATACTATTTAGATTTTCATGATTTAAATATGTAACCTCATAATCCATTAGTAATATGATTCTCACTATACTGGGAATATAACATGTGGACCCTACATGCCAAATATGATGCATTATATACCTTTTTCCTCAGCTGGTTAAGTGTCAATATCAAATACTAGCCACTCGCCAAAAGGATAAGATCCATAAATCCATATTATTTCATAAATCCAAACCATATATTCATATCTCAATGTAAAAATCATATACAACTATAACATCACATATTAAGTACAGGAATCCCATATCCCTAGAAATAGGGACTTCAAAACAGAATAAGTGTTCTTGATGCACCAATCCAATATCCATCACAGGTTTCTACACATTCCTAATACCCATATCTACCATATCTAAATAGTAATACAATAGTAAAGGAAAAACATTGATCCTAGTTGTTCACATCCAGACCTAGTTTATTCCATGATCTATAATTGATCTAGTTGGAAAAAAGGTCTTAAGAACACCTCCCCATATTTTTGAGGTCATTGACTAGAATAGTTTGAATAGGGTGTTTCTATGTAGAGACTATGACTTCATATCAGTGTAATGAAACATAAAAAAACAAATTTCATCCATTTTCAAAAATAATCAGAGTACAAAAGAGATACATATAAACAAGGAAATAATAAATGATGAAATACTGTAAAGACCCCATCAACCATGTCATATAGACAACATTGAACACCCACTGGGCTGGCCACATATATATGAGTGAATAAAAGTTACATAAATAAAACTATTCATATCTAATAATAAATATGAACCAAACCACATAAACTATCTCCAAGATACTGTCAAGATGCTCCAAGAGGATCATAAGAATATAGACGAGTGGCTCCACCCAATCATATAGCCCCCAGCCTCAACCCTATATGTCATTCATCTGTGCCCAACCTAAAAGAAGACATATGGTACAAATTCACCCTATGGTTCATGTATATGGGTGAGAAATAACTCTCAGTTGGACATCCACAATAGTGAACATATTAGATATTACAGTTACAGAATTATCATGCAATATGATCAACCTAGATGAGACACAATTGAATAAAATAAAAAAAGTAAACCCAAAGATGATCCTTAGGTCCATTAACCCGGTCGACTAGATAGCCTATGAACAAGGAATAAAGATAGATTTCATACCATTCAAGCCATGTATAATCTTTTCTATCCTTGGGTATATAAATTTGTACAACAATTCATATTCCAAGCAATGGTAGAAATGTATCGTAGCAAGCTACATCACCCTAGGGGGATATAATTCCTAACCACGAGATCATCCGCACTCACCTATAGTCACTATATTGAAGGATTAATAGAAAAAAATTTATATCCTATATATATCGCACTAATCTGGATATCATAGCACTCATTCAATATATATCAAGGATGATTTCTCATTCCTATGTCCCAATAAATTTGAAATCATGACATTATGACTCAAATAATCCCTATGGGGGATGGACCGTATGTGATATATAACAAATATTCTCTTCATCCAAGGTAATAACCGACAATAATTTCCCTAAATGTCTCAAAAACACCATCTCTAGGACATTATGGGTGATTTAGTAATGGTTCATCCACCAAATCATAGATAGAAAATAAGGCATCGCTGGAGGAGATCATCATAAATCACTGAGAATATCTCAAAGAGGGGGTCCAAAACATCCTCAATTACCTCACCTATAATCCCTATGTAGTTTGGAACCTCATTGACAAATGTGACTTATAGTAAAATTAAAAATATATCAATAAGGCTCATAATACATATCCAAGGAAGTACATCTGGACACCCCCATAATGTAACAATAAATCAAATTGGATCAGAATCCAGATCCCATGTAGTACTTGTTGGAATCCCATTCATAGGGTCATATCACATCAGGCCCCATAGACTGATATTCAAGAAACATGTCTAGAATCATTGATACCTCAAAATTAACCAAGTTAAGGAATAAAGAATAGAGTGAGGTTGGCCAAACAAAAAAATCCTTCACTACTGCCAAATCGCCTCATACTTAAATTTTTGGTATGAGTTATATTGAAACACCATCTACCATATCTACCCAGACCCAACGCACTATCTCAAGGCCTATAATACATTAGATAACCCATTGAGTCCCTTAAATAAAACATTGGATAAGAATCCTACACGGGAGTCTTGAGGTCCAAACATAATCAATGTCACCCCTCTTAGGATCCATATAGATGAACGTAAGAAGAGGGACCCTAAAAGGGATTCCATAAGTAATATTATATGAAGAGGCATCCCTAATGGGAAACATGTAAAAGTAAGAAGGTAGAGGGAACCCTCTTGGGATCCTCAAAAAGATTAAGTAAATGAAAGAATCTTGTATGGGATCTGCTATGTCAGAACATAAGAAGTGGCATCCCACATGGGATCCTCACTCTCAAATTGGATTCTCAAATGAAACACATCCTAAAAGCCTATCTCTAATAAATAATTGAATCTTTGGATGAAAACAGAACACCCAATAAGAGATGTTTCAACATGGGAGGTACCAATATGGCTTCCAAGGGAGATGGACCACAAGCCATTCCAAGTCCACCAACCATTTCATGACACTAAAATTGGTCTCATCCCCATGTCTCACTCATAAGAGGTAACTAAACCTATTAATTGGAGGAATAACATCTCTATTCATGTTTTCTCACCCCAAAATAATTTTATGGTGTCCCCAAATCACTACCAGGGTTCCACCATCATGATCAGCATGGGAAATTACTCAAAATGAACTCCTCTTATATACAATTATAACTATGAGGTATAAAAATATGAAAAACCCTCAAAAGCATAGAAAGGGAGAAGTAGACAGTGTATATACCTGAGTACATGGTGGATACTCTGAAAGATCCACCTGGGCATGTACATTATCCATACATGGAATGTAAAATTCATGTACCTAGTGTAAAAAACATGTACAAATCATGTACCCTACATGGGGTACCATCCCGTGTACCACACATGAACTAGACATGTGTTTCCACCTGGTCGTGTACTCATATGTAGAGTGTATACCACATGGGGTCTGGCAGTGTTCCCAACATGACCAATTTTCCCAACACGAGCTATCAAGACATATACCCGACCACACATTGAGAAACACTACATGATGTGTACTCTAAGAAAATGACATGTAGTTCTCAAAAGCAACCCACCTTGAATATAAAGAGTAAATGACATGTTTTCATGTCACCTCACATCATGTGATCAGGATTTTACTAATGGTAACCCTTATAGTTGGCCCAAAACACTACTTTTCCCCATTTAAGCAAAGATAAATCCCACGAGGTTCCTTAATAGTAATAGTAGAGCCTTAAATCATCAAATCGGTAAATTTATGCGGATTTGGTGGAAAAATTTAAAATGGTCTACTTTTTGAGTGGAATCCCCAGATTCTTCACATGTATATTGGCTCCGAAGCTACCACATGATGATCCAACTCTGCCGAATCTCTACAACAGAACCTACCTCCCTCTCAGTCGCTCTCTATCCCCCTCTCTCTCCCTCTCCCTCTCTATTTTCTCTCTCGGTCTATGCAAGGGATAATTCCACAGGGGGAATATGTGAGAATCCATGGGAAGGAGAAGAACGAAAAGAAGGGGAAGAAAAGGAAGAAAAAGGAAAAGAAAGAAAAAGGAAAATGGTCCCAAGCCCCGACCGTGATTCTTGACATGAGTTTATTCCTAGACTAGGACCCCCCCCCCCAATTTTCGAGTCAATGGAATAGACTCAATATCAATCTAACACTCCATTGAAAATGTATTTCTAAATTAATATGTACAAATAACTAAATTTTTAAATAATTAAATATTAATTACTAATTATTCCATTAAAATATAAATTTCTCTAAATTCATCCAAAAATATATCCTAGTGTAAAAAATCCAATTTGGAAACAAAAGTGTGGTTATAAAAAATATTAGAGGTTATATACTTGGGGTAAAAAGTCAATTTTACTCCACATGAGCAACATAAAGAAACACATCCAAATTATACTCAATTTCATAGTTCAGAAAACATGTGTTTTTACAATTAAATTCTCAAAATGAGACACAGATCAAAATATAATCCTAATTCCATTAATATTTATCATATTAACCCTAAAAATTTAAAAACAATACAAAACCCATGAAATGAAACCTGTTAAATTACTCACACTTACATCAGATAAATTTTTTGACTTAACATAAGGGATTGAAAACCCCTTGGAATTCATATTAATATCCTATGTTTTAGTCAAATCCAAGGAACCCCTTTATGTGACAAAAACATCATGAAAATTTTCCCAATAAACAATAGATTGGGTAAAATATAACAAATAAAACATTATTTTTAAAATAACACATTATCATTCACTCCATTGTCATCCAACATTATTAATAAATCTTCATTGAAAAAAATGAAAATATACATTTATTTCATACATAATTTTATACATCATTATTATATTTTTTTTTTAAAATTATATATAAATCCCAATTCCAATCCACTCAATTTAATCACACAATCAAAATGTCATTAATAAATCATTTCCAAATTAATTATCACATTACCTAACTAAAAATGAAACTTCTAGTAAGAAATCACCACATTGGGGCATTATATTTCCATCATAAAAACTACCATAAACACATATATAATGATTTATGTTCATTATATGTCTTTATTATTTATACACGTATAGTTATACTAAATTATATATTTATTACAATACCTAATAAAAAACACTAACAACATCAATAAATTCAGAAAAAAAATCATTAAAATTCTTTCACCCATGAAATATACTTATTTTATATTAGAGGACACTTTAAAATATTAATTTAATACCAAAAAATAATAATTTCAACCCTCAAATTTGCATCACTTATTTCACAAATAATGATTAAATCAAATTAAAAGGTTACATCATCATTTTACTATTTATACCATCACATTGTACATGATGCTATTAAATTTTTGTTTTAATGTACATTTATAATGTTTGGACATCACATAACACTTGAAAAAAAAAATTGTAACATTGTAACAAAATTTAAATGTACCTTAACTCATATAAATAATTATATCATTAGTTTAATGGACAATTCATATCAAATCACTCAATTGAACACCATTGAGTGCATGAAGTTACCTTCCTCACACTAGGAAATAAATCCTAACCAAAATAGAAGCTGTATTAGATTCTAAAAAAAATGGAATAAAAAATATCACCAACAATAAGAAAATAAGTAAAATTATAACAAGATAATTAGAAACTCTTATTTCCTTTTTATAATAGGATTGTGTTCACAATTATATTTCTTTGATGAATCCAGAACTAAAAACAAGACACGATTCCACTAAAAAAGGAATAATAAGTCACCACATGAATGTATAGAGAGAAGAAGTGAGACAAGAGAGCCAGGAATTCATATGAACCTCCCATGTAAATTGACATTCCATGAGAAGATATTCAATGTCATAATAAATTTGATATACAACCTTAGAAAATTAAATAGTGCTTGGTGATTGTACATAAAATGATATACTATAGTAAAGTCACACTATAATATATTCAATGTATTACATAGCATTGGATATACATTATTACACATAAATATATTTACACACACACAAACACACAGGTTTACATTTACACACAAATATTAAATTTGTTCAAATATTGTGGACGCAGAAAAATGCTCCAGTCCTAGAAAAAGGGTACTTTTGGATAAAGAGAGGGCATATTTAGACTCCATTATTTATTGTGGGAGGGCCTGAAGGGCCGTGCAAAAAATCTATCAGTGTGAAAAAAACTCCCTTCTTGTGGGGAAAACAGCGGGATTTGAGGGATAGTTCTGCACCAGCAAGCCCTATTTCGTGTTGGCCACCCGAGCATGCATTCTTTCGCATCGGCCACCCGGGAATTCATTATTTCACTCCGCCAACCCAGGCGCACATTATTTCATGCCGCCGACCCGGGTGCACAATCTTTTGCGCCGGCCGACTTCCGCATGGACACAAAGAGCCTGGAAGCCTATATATAAAAGGGTTCCCCTTCAACTTATGATGGATGAAAAATCTGAACTGCCTTCCGTGCTCAAAATCAACCTCTTCAGCGAGTAAAATGGATTTCAGGTACGAGATTTTTCGAAACATGTCACCCATGGGTCCACCTTGGCACGAGACCGCTCAGGCTTAACCCTTTCCTAAATACTTTTAAATCACGGGTTTTGTGCGCAATCCGGTTCCCTTGGGCGCATTTCATTCCCCTCGCATGAACACTTCTACTGGGCTTTGGAATACCCATCCTTGCGCGAAATCCCTTTAGTTTTCACCCAAAACCTCAACTCCCTTTTTCACACAAATCACTCGGATTGCGCACACACCTGGTCTCTTTTGCTCGACTGTTCCAATTGCGTGCAACCATCTGGGACCACTCACCTCGGCCCTTTCCATGTAACTACTCTACTGCGCGAAAGTCTCCCTCCTAGCGTCTACCTTATTTGATGTTCATCTTTGAGACATCATCTTTGGGTGCCTCTCGTTCCCAAAAGATTTACATTACACCCTCTTTTCCCGTGCGACCCTCAAGGTTTGCACGAAGTAACTTCAATGTCCCTTGGTCAATGTTTTGTGTTGCGTCGCTTCGCCTCATGCTTCTTCACATAGGATTCATAATGGATATGGATTCTTCATGTAGACACACTAACGTGGTCCCCCAATGGGATCACCTCACAACACCCCCAAACCATGGCGTTGTTGATGTGTTCCCTTCCCCAAGGGTGGGTGGGTATCAGTCATGCAAGTCCTAGGGGTGCACAGTGAACCCACCTCATCCGAGCTGCATGACGTTAAACTATCAAGCACCATCAACCTCAACACATGATGTTAAACTTTGACCTCTCCCCATGCATCCTATGTGGGGTGCCCCAGGTCGGACATTCTTTATGCCCGTTCATCTCCATGTGAGTGAGATCTTCCTCACATGGAATGAGATCCTCTTTGCTGGAACAGTTCCTTTCAGCGGGGAAGGGAAACCACCTTCGTGTAAGCCCCAACCTTTCTCACAAGAGGTAGCAGCCTCGCTCCTCCTATCTTCTTCCTGGACAAATACCAGAGAGGGGAGGATTGGTACTAGAAACCTACTTTCTTCAGTTCCAAATCCCTCTCCCTTTGGGATTTAGCGCCACCCGAGACTCCACCCTAGAGTAAGTCTCAGTCTCAATCTCCTCGGGTTCTCTCCACGCATAAGCCCCTGTTTCCTCTTTGGGCCGCTCCATGCGTAAGCCCCTATTTCCATTTTGGGCCACTAGCCACATGTAAGCCACATTTCACCTCCCACGGACGCACCATTCATGACTTGATCATCTGGCCTCTACTGCCTCTTGTTTCTCACACTGATCGTGACTCACATAGGCTTAGAGAAAGCACCAACAATGACATCCTTTCCAGGAAGCCCAGTGTATAAGCCCCACACATACCACTCTGACCTATGTGGACTTTGATCCTTTCCATGGCATGTTACATAGGAGTCCTCCCTGAGGTTCAATCCCAAAACCCTGTCATTCTAACCCCCCATTCACATCGGTTCACCAAATCCTATCCCGAACTACGTGTACATTGATCCTTGCCAAGGAATGGTACGTAAGAAGCCTCTCTATTGTTCAATCCCAACACTCGGTCATTCCAACCCCCTTCACATAGGTCTACCCCCGTCCTTCATGACTTTAAACCATGTGTCCCCTTTGTGCCCCATCTAGCAGTAAGTCATTGTGATCCCCTTCCCAATGGTAAGCTATTGTGAACCACACACAGTGGTAAGCTATTGCGACCCCTAATCAGTGGTAAGATATTGGAAACTTTAGTCAGCGGTAAGCCATTGTCAACCTAAACCTAGTGGTAAGTCATTGTCATCCCTTTTGTCAGGACCCTTATCTCTGGTCCATCCCATTGGCATTAGATTATCCTTTGGATGTAACCAGATGTAATCCCGAGTATATCATCAGGTCTCTATCCTCTATGCACACCCAGATCCTATACCCCATCCTGAACTACTTGTAATTTGATTCCCCGCCACGGGGATATGTAGGAAGTCTCTTCGAGGCTCAAGTCCACCATCACTGTCACCCTTGAGTTGACTCCATCCCATTCTCTATCCACATCACCTAACCACCCATAAAACATCCTTATCCTTAACTGGGCCACCACATCTTGATGATATCATGAAAAGACACCTCTTCGCTGCTCCAAGAAGTAATCAAGTAACTAGCCACGTGTTAGCTCCGACATAAGTGTTCCCCCTGGGGGTTGCTCCCATCTGATCCACTCTAGTTAGTGTTCCGATCTCTCCAATCTGTCTCTGGTAGATGTTAAATTCACGGAATACCCTATGTTAAACATGGGAAGCTGTGGAAAACCTTAGTGACATGCATATGGAATATAATTCCCCACACTCGACGTGGGATGCCTTGGGATTCTATTCCCTCAAAGAAGCCCTGTAATAAGGGGAAGAAACCCAAATGCGTTAGTGTTCCAGTGTCCAAACATGCCAGAGATGTCCAATGTGACAACTCCCCCAACTGAAGGTTGTTGACATGGTTGGACCCCTTGTAATGTCTCAACATAAGGAATGTAATTAACCGGTGTCCATGAAGATATGGTACTGAGAAAAGATTCACGAAAAATGTATTAAATCTATAACGGAGACTCAGACTAGGTGACGAGTTCTGAGGAGGAATCCACAAGAGGAAGAACTAACATCTCATCATCCTGTTTCAATCAAGGTGAAAATTTCCTAGAAAAAGGAATGGATGTTTCCTACCTTTGAAAATAGGGAATGTGGGGAAACAAACAACACCATTGTCTTCCAATCAGACGGACGCACACGCACCCCGAAAAAAGTGTCGGAGAAAAAAATGGTGAACCCGACATGAAGTCTTCTCCTCAATGTGGGGATTAGTAGGGTTAGAGACATTAGTGGACTAAAATGTCATCAGATCCAGTTATTCGGTGATGGGTCCCACCAAGAAAATAGCGGTCCTGGCATAAAACTCACCAGAAGTTGGGGCATTGAAAACGTTGGGCATCTTGGTCTGCAACGTTGTCATCATGGACCCCTCTTACCAGTCATGGAGGAAATAATGGCATTGGGCCACTACACGTCAATTTCGTTGTTTCAGAAATAATGGTCCAATCTCCCTGCTTTTTAGGAACCAAGCTCCCACACCAGTAGCCCAATCACCACCCCCGCCAACGCAAGCGCAGGGGTAACACCAATGTGGAAACCCTGCATGGCTCCATCATTTCTGCAATGACCTTCACAAATACAGCTACTGGGTGCTCACACCCTATATCCCCTACTTAATTCATCCAGAAAAGGGTGATCAACAACCATGTACGCTTGTATGAGGAGGAGGGAATTATCCTGACCCGGGATATGGCCCACCTAGATCTAGAGACTTCTACGCCTCTTTGCCACTCCCAACACCAAGGGTCGCGTAGGGAGCCACTACTCTGTCCTCCAACATTCAATAAATTTGGGATCATGTCCCCGGAAAGCCTCAACAACTCCCTCTCCTACGCCAACGAGGTAGGGGATGTCTGGGCCAGCCCAACCAGGATCCCATTCCAAGGGTTCCCAGCGAGGTCTCCCATGAGGCTGCACTAGCACTGCCGGCTAGTCCTACTAACCGAGGAGCAGGTAAGCCATGTACCTACCCTACGGGCTCTGGTCCATCTAACCTGAAACCAGCATCGGGTGCAAGCGGTAGAGGATGCCTGCCAAGGGGCGTCAATGTAATCAGCTACCGTGGCTCGAGCCACTACAGACGTATATCACTAGACCCATGTGTATGCTGAGTTGGGGCATTCATACACCCAACCCAGATCTAGCACACAACCGCCCTATGGGTAGGCTGGGTCGACTCTCTTGGCCACCAGCATAGGTCGTGGCTGCCACGGACCAATCCCAGCAACGACACTCAGTACAGAGGTCCTCCCCATACCGCCAACATGAAGAATGTGGGTTCTCCCCGCTTCCAATCTCTACATGGAGGTCCACCCTGAGCCACCTTCATCCCAAAGGAGGGTCTTTTCCATGACAACAACACTTAGTATGGGTGTCTCTCTTGTTCTCACTACACCGGGTATGGAGTCATTCCCCCTGTCGTAGACCGTCGGGGTGGGGATGTTGCACATACGGTCACTCTCCAATGTGGGGATCCTTCCTCATGTTCTCATAACATCTAAAAAAATTCCTCCTCACCCTGGAAATCAGAGATGTGGAGGTCATATTCACTTTACGGGCACCAAACACGGAGGTCCTACCCATGTTTGGCTCGACTAGTACGAGGACCTGTCCCACACTAAGTTCACCAGGTGAAACATGCACAGAGGTCCCTCCCATGATCCTATCGGCTACAGCGGAGGTCCTACCTACTACAGAACATCCCACAGTGGTCCCCCCTATGTCTTCATTGATATCTACCCTGGTGCTCCTCATACCCTGGCTTACACTAGCAGAAATCCTATCTGCCCCAGAACCAGTACAACCGAAAGTCCTCCTCATGCCGAAACTCTACCCTATCTCGAGGAGCCATCCATAGGGCATGAAGCTGGTTTGTCGCCTCCATAAAGCGTATTCTTGGAATTTCTAGATGGATATCATACAAGTCCACTTCTCATATTTTGAAGCAAAGTACGTTTCAGTGGTGGAACCATCCCCTAAATCCTCTGTGTCGAGGGAAAGGGCAGGAATGAGGCGAATTAGCCTCGTACTCCCAGAATGTGACATCCATTGGATTCCCAACTCCCTACATTGGTATATCCCATAGGGATAAAATTTGGCAACCTCATAGGTTACAGTCATTCAATCACCACCATATTCTCCAGAATCACTCTCTACCTCGACTAGAGATCACAAGGAGCAATTCTGGGGACCAAAGGTGGACAATCAGCAGTGTGGTCCGTGACCAGTATCCCTAGTCCCTACACCAGGAACTGTAGCCATTAGCCCATATTAATGCAATGTGATGGCTAAGTCACTACACTCTTCAGAGGATAGCCCGAGATGCAGCGGATGGTCAAATCAATCGTCGTATTCTCCACCGGCTGGCCTACCGTCCCAACGGTCTGATTCAGTACCGCTATAGGTTCCTCATCCGCCTCTGGTTGATGAGTGGGGAAATGAAGGGCTAGAATCTGAATCAGAGCCAAGTTTCTTATATAATATCCTCGCAGCGGACTACTTCCCTGAGAAATTTTGGCCCGTTCTAGTGCCAAATTTTTGTGCGCCAAAATCCCTCACCCCAGTGGAAGTCGAGTCTTTCCATCAAACCTTATAGGTGACACACTTTTATCTTCATCATCAGTGATTTTTTTACCCTATGATCCAAGTTAATTTCAAGGATATTAGTGAACAATGCCATCTGTTTGATATGGATACTCTCCTCGTGGTCGAGTGCCCTGTGTCGCAATGTTGCCATAAGGTCCTCCAACACCGGTGCGTTCAGAGTTTCAAAGTACTTCTCTGGATTATTAAAGAGGCTTCTCCCCACATTCAGATCCATGGTTGGGGGAAGTATGCTCCCCTCCTCTTCAATCCTATCCAGTGACAGCCCGACCTACTAGGTGATATTGAGGACATGCCCCTAGGTAGGGTTGAGGTAAACATGTCCAGGCTATCAGAAGAGGGGAATGAGCAAAAGCTCCTTGATGGGGACCTACTCCCTGATGACGTTCCAAAACTAATGGATCCATTGGGGAGGGTTACTCGCCATCATAGGAGTCTTTTGGGTCTCCTTACACCCACTGAGGCATTAGTTCTTAGCTGGAATCACAGTAAAGGTAAAGAGCACCTCGATGCCACAAAACCCTCCGATCCATCTGGCTTATTGAAGAAGTTGAAAATAGACCCCAAAGAAGCCATGTTACATCTGCAACATGCTGAATTGAAGAAGTTGGTTGATGACCTCCTGGGCGAATGTGTTGTAGAGAGACGACCAGACTACGGCGATCCATGGCTAGGACAATAGGGTCAGGCATAACTCCCCCTCGGAAAACTACCCCAAGTGACCGTGACCATCATGCTCCCACAGACAGAGTTTAGGCAGAAGCTTATGGAAAGAGGGCATGGTACATATCTCCAAATCCTCCTGAGCAGCGTGGAAACCCTCGGGACTGTGCTCAGGTTCCCCCAACTACCCTACATGCTCCTCCTCCAGCCTCTCCATGATTCGCTGAGACACATTTTCATGTTGAAGAACCCACCAATGCATTGATAGTGAGGGATCGCCATTAGGACAGTATCCCCCACCTAGATGATCTGATGGCGGCCCTCATTGCTCACCTCGAGGTGTTGGAAACACCACAGCTAGCACTCCCACATGATGGAAAGCCATATTTAGCATGGGTGGATGATATTCCATCACCCTCGGGTTTTGGGAATCCCACATTTTCACCCTTAAACGGGATAGGGGACCCGCCACAACACTTGGAACACTTCATCTCATGGTGTGGGCCCATGTTGGGGACCCCAGCACAATAGGAAGCCCCCAAACTCAAGTTTTTTGTGTAGACATTGGAAGGACCGACGTTCATATGATACAACCAGCTACCCATTGGATCATTATCCGGATGGGAAGACCTCCGTTGACAATTCCTCAACCAGTTCAGTTCCACCACCCAGACGAAAAGTATCCCAAACCTCTTTAAGTGCAAACAGAGGCCTGATGAGTGTGTTGAAGACTTTTTCTCCCAATGGAAAGGGCTCACATACTCCCTCGACTTGAAAATGACTCAGGAGAATCTACTGATGATGTACGTAGAGAATCACAATATGGAACTGGTCCCCTCTTTGATAACCCAGCATTACCCTAGGGGATTCCAAGACTTCTCTGAAAAGGCCCAGTGCCTAGAAGAATCCATACAATAGGCTATCCAGGCATGTCTGTTGCATCCTGTAATTCCTATGAGGAGGGTCGCCAGAACCAAGCCCGCCAAAGTGTCCCAAATAGAGGCCCCCAGAATACTATAATTGTTACCAGTGGAGCCATCTCCACAGCCTCGTAGAGGCCCTCCACCTCAAGTGCAACCTCCGACCCAGCAGCACCCACCCCAGAATCTGCAGGATCCCCCGCGTAATGCACTGCAGCTGCTCAGGCCAGAAAACTAGGTTCTTCCTCCTCGACATGATCCCATATCTCCTCATTAGTGTCAATCTCCAAGGGACCCCTTTTCGGATCGAAGAAACCGGACCTACTCATTCAACAAGATTTGGGTCCCCAGCTACTCTCGTAGTTCCTTAGAGCAGGGGATCATAAGTTTTCCTTAGTGAATAAGGCCAGAAGAGGCAAACCTCCCTGATAGACCTAACAACTGCCCTTATCAACGGATCCATGGGAACCCTCTAAAATAGTGATATGTGTTCAAATACTGGCTCCAAGACCAGGTTGATAACAACATTGAACAGTTATGCCCAGCCCCAGCGTAGGTGGCGTGTATCTTTGTGAGGCCCGACATCAGCAGTGATGACGAGGGAGAATGGTAGCAGGTTCCTAGCAATGGGTACTAGAAGTATAATGACTGAATGGATCACAATATGGTTTCTCGTGCACATGGTGTCATCCAGGCACACTTGAATCAGTCCGAACCTTGAGAAGCTGCAACCACTACTTCTAAATCATCACCTCGACCGTCGTCCTCTCAAAAAAGAAAGCGTTGATAGGGAAAGGTAAAACCAAGTCCCCCACTGATGCCATCGTCATCTAATAATCTCAGAAACTTCATTCCCCTGGAGATGGTGATTCCTCCCAGAATCCTCCTAGTAGTGGATGACTCCTCAAGTGATAGTTATGGGTACGCCTCGGTTAATACCGTAGAGCTAGTAATCCCCTACATGACTTCTGACGATGAGGAGTGCTAGGCAGATCCTCCCAACGCCCCCAGCCATCATCAGCATCAATGAAGTCATGGCTATCTAGGTCTTCATACTTCTTCGGTCAATACTACATGCCAATTCATACATGCTACTAAAACTAGGCAACAGGCTCAGTGTAGAGATCAGCAAGTGTAACCCTCTTATTGGGTGACATTAAGTCCTCCTTTGTCTTCATTCATCCTATTGGATCAGGGGAGCCACCCAGACCTCACAATGATTAGCTTCCCTACCCTATAGACCGATCTCAGTCATTTGAACCTCCTCTGGTAGTCACTCCGCAGGATTTGACTAGGGAGCAGTGGGATAGTCCTAGCACCAGTCACCCGTCGGTCCATCCAGCAGGACCCACCATACCTCCTACCATAGTGAAACTTCCTTAATTAGATGTTCATGATTGGAACAAATGTGTGATTTTCTCAAACACCTTTCTAGAATCCCAGCGAGTCTTTCCATCTGTGAGGCCCTTCGCCAGTCCACAGACATGCGTGATGCCCTTGCCGAGGCTTTAAGAAGCCCCCTCCGGTTTTAGACGGAACTAGTAGCCGTAAAATCCTTCCATACTGAGGAAATTTAGAATGATGAATTCCAGGCCATTATCTGATTCTCTGGAGAAGATGATGGCTCTCCCATACCGGGGCACATTCACCCATTGTACATCACCGGTTAGTTCAATGGCGTGGAGGTCCGCCATTGTCTTATTGACAGGGGCTCTGGAATCAACCTAATTCTGACTTAAACATTGAAAAGACTGGGATTGTATGGAGATAATCTAAGCCCATATAACCTATGAATCTAAGGTTATGACAGGATGGATCAGACACCAGTTGACAAGATCCGCTTAAGGACCTTGTTTGGTGGCCCAGTTTCTAGCACTGAATTTATGGTTGTCTCCCAGGACACCGTCTACAATGCGTTGATGAGGAGGAAGTGGCTCCACATGCATGCTGCAGTTCCCTCATAATATCACAAGTTCCTCAAGTACTCCCTCAATGGTCCAGTGTTCGTGCTTCAAGGTGACTCATTTCCCTTTGCTTCTTGTGTGGCCTTCTATCTGGATATCGACTACTACAAGAGAAAGGACATGTAGATTCAGACCAACGAGGTCAAGCATGCCATGGATGCGACTGACTCATGGATATATCAAGATGATGCTTACGTATTTCCAATCCACCGATTAGAGTCTACAACCCCGTACATGGTACAATGCTTCATTGTGTCTAGAACGAGGGGGAAACATATTACCAAGTCTATGTGACGGAAGAAAATCACCTCTTAATCTTATACAAATCAGGATTAGGTGATCGCGGAGCCTCCTACTCCCATAAAATATCAGGATGTCCACCCCATGGCAATGACAATATGTCATACATGCTTGTTTCTCCAGGCTAGGATAAACTGGATCAAGATTGCGTGCCATTACTACTTTGAAATCATCAATCATGGCCCCTTGGGATGAAGGCTAGATGGGATCGGATCGACATCCTTCATCGCTATGGTTGCGACAACACTAGAGTACCCCGATACAGTATCCATCGCTACTCAGACTAGTACCAGCCTCCCATTGGGATCTGCTGACTCAAAAACAACTCCCTCCGCTGAGGATCCCTCCTCCATAGGTAGAGAAGAGGATTTAGAGGATGCTCCTCCCACCTTTGAAAAGGGGGTCTCCACCATAGTTGACAACTTGATACAGGTGAACCTCTGTAGTGATGAAGACCTGAGAACCACATTGATGAGTGTCACCATGTCCCCTGAGGAGCAATATCAGTATGTGGACTTCCAAAAACTACATTGTGATGTGTTTTCATGGAGTTACGACGAGATTCCACGACTAGATCCTTAGGTAGATTTCAACAACCTCAGTCTTCTGGCAAATCACCACTAGTTCAAACATCCCTCCATAAAGATGCACCCTTCTCACGATGTAATGGTCAATGCAAAAGTTGTCAATATTATTAGACCCCACTTCATTATGGAGGTCTAGTACCCCAATTGGATTGCCATCATCGTAATATTTAGGAAGAAGAACAGACAGATCAGAGTCTTCATTGACTTCCGGGATCTCAACCATCACTATCCGAAGGATGATTTTCAACTCCCTATGACAGGATTGTTGATTGATGCCACAACTGGGTACCAATCCCTCTCTTTCATGGATGGGTACTCTGTGTATAACTAGATTCACATGGCCCCCGAGGATGAGGAATATAAAACCTTCAGGGAACCATAAGGTACATTCTATTACCAAGACATGCCCTTCGGTTTAAAGAATACAGGTGAAAACTATAAGAGGGCCATGCATTGCATATTGAAGCCAATCCTCGGGACATTGGTGGAATGTTATGTGGATGATCAGGTGGTCAGATCTCTCCAGCGCCAGGACTATCTCAATGTCTTTGAGAAATTGTTTGGATTCCTTTGTTCCCGTCACCTAAAGATGAACCCTTTGAAGTGTGCTTTTCGGGTCACCATGAGGATGTTTCTTGGCTTCGTTGTCAGGTACTGGGGCATCAAGATCGACCTGAAGAAGATCTAGGACATTAGCCAGATGTCTCCCCCGAGCAATATCCAGGATCTTCGAAGTTTCTTAGGCCACTTATCCTACAAACACTGATTCATTACTAATCTGGCCAGTAAGTGTAAACCCTTTTATCGGATAATGAAGAAAGGAACACACTATGAGTGGGATAAGGAATGTTAGACTGCATTGGAGGAAATCAAGCAGTATCTTCTCTAGCATTAAGTCTTAATGCCACTGGTCTCTAGAAAACCACTATCCCTTTATGTGACCTCCCTGGAATGATCTCTCAGTGCCCTTCTCACCAAGAAAATAAATTAGGGGATAGAGAATAGCCTTTACAGCCTCAGTTTCACGCTCCTCGATACAGAGACTAGATACTCCCCTATCAAGAAGAGCTGCCTCGTGCTGGTGTTCGCAGTACAAAAGTTGTGACATTACCTTCCGCACCACGAGGTATAGCTGGTGTCCCAAGTAGATCCACTGAAGTACATCTTGAACCACCCCATATTGATAGGACATCTAGCTCGGTGGGCGGTAATCCTCTCACAGTTCGACATCAGGTTCGTGCCTCAAAAGGATATCAAAGGGAAGGCATTGGAAAATTTCCTTGCTACCAATCCAACCCTCGTGGACCAGTCTCTGGACCTAGATTTTCCCGAAGAGGAAATCCTCTCAGTAGACCAAGCCATGCCATGTTGGTAGATGCATATCGATGGTGCTTCCCAAATCCCCACCAGCAGAAGGCTCAATGACCCCAGGCTCAACAGAGTAGGCCTGAGTATCGTCTTCCTTATTTGGTGTAGGCTATTCTTCCATTCTCATTCCTTCTATTAGAAGGCTTCACTAAAAATGAGGCAGAGTACCAGGACCTCATTTCTGGCCTCGAGCTAGCCCTCAAGATTGATGTTCCCCATTTTCATGTGAAACGGGAATCCAAATTAATCATCAAGAAATTCAATAGTGATTATATTGTCATAAGGCTAGAAGTCATACCACTGTTGGAGTGCACTCCCCAGTTAATGGCCCAATTTACATCTCGGTTGGAGGATACCCATGTCTGTCGGTCACAGAATGGTTGAGCAGATGCCTTGGCATGCCTAGTTGCATCACTTGCAAAGCCCGATCAGGATGATCTGATTATCCACGTGGCACACTAAAGAGTCATTTTTTGCATCACCGCAGATGATGATGATAGCCCGCAGGTAATACACCTTACTGTCGGCACCTCCATGTCAGGACCCCCAGGTCCCCAAGAGGCAGTGGTTATAGTGATTCCTGATTGGGGAACCTCCTTTTTTGAGTATCTCCATAATTATTATCTCCTGGTAGATCAGACTGAGCGTAAGTGAATTTGATGACAAAATTTACAGTTTACCCTTCAGGATGGCCCTGGTCATGAGCAGATCCTCTACAAGTGCGGGTTTGATGGGGTTCTCATCCGCTGCATTCAAGGAGTTGAGATTTCTCAGGTCATGCAAGAGGTTCATGCTGGTTCTTGTAGGGCTCATCAGACTAGGCTGAATCTATCTCATCAAATCCAGAGACAGGGGTAATTTTGGCCCTCCATGATCCATGATAGCATCGAGTTCTCCCAGAGATTCCATGCGTTCCAAATTCATGTTAACTTCATCCTTCAGCCACTAGAGCCTCTCCACTCTACTAAGTACTCTTGGAAGTTTTTGGTATGGGGACTCGATGTCGTGGGACCTTACCCACCGATGACAGACCACCAGTTTAGGTTCATCTTATCTACTACAGATTTCTTATCCAAGTGGGCAGAGGCAGTTCCGCTCAAGGAGGTCAAGAATCATGCCATCGTTGACTACGTGAGCTCCAACATCATCTACCAATTTGTATTCCCTCATTCCATACTCACCGATAACATCATGAACTTCCTGGAAGCTGAGATAAAGAAACTGTATGATAAGTACATAATCCGTTCTAATGACACCTCCCTCTATCATGCGCATGCAAATGGACAAATCGAGGCGTTCAACAAAACCCTCTCTATCATTTTTCAAAAAATGGTTGGTTAGTATAAGAATATTTGGATGAACAAGCTCCCAAAATCCCTATGGGATTATCGGACAATGACTCATAATTCCACGAGGTGACCCCGTATTCCCTAGTGTATGGAACGGAGGTCATCCTTTCCATTGAGATTCAGTTTCCCTCATTGTGCACAGCTGTCTACGATCAAAAGTTTCCAGATAAAGTAGATAAAATCAACCTAGATAACCTGGAAGTGCTTGATGATAATAGGATTCATGCCCTATACAATCTGAAAATTCACTAGAACAAAATGGATAGAGCACTCAATAAGAATGTTCGCCTCCGCTCTTTCTTGCAAGTTGACTTGGTTTTGGCTCACATAACACCAATGATACCTGGAAGGAAACCTCCAAAGTTGGAACCAAAATGAGAAAGACCTTACATTGTACACAATGTTTATTACAATAAATCATAATCCCTGATCACCATGGATGCTGAGCGTATAACCTCTCTCACCAGTTCCATTTTCCATAAGTAATACTTTTTTTAAGCTTGCCAATAGTCCCACATGACCCAAAACTGCTGGTCCCACAAGACCTTAAACTACCATTTCCTAGACAACATTAAACTGTACATTGTCCAGAAATACGTTAAACTACACCCTTAGAAATACATATGGGTTGATTCCCATCTGCATGGGATACGTAAAAACGCTCAGACGTTACGTCTTGAGTCCGACCCCAAAATATTTTCTCTGACTATTCCCACTGGGTGTTGTTCTCTTGGAGGACCATGGTGTAGTGTAGGCTTAGTTGGATTCACTCATGTCAGGAGTATGAGGGTCGCACTATGTTCTACCTTCTCATTATTCTATTCTCCCACATCCTCACTGCATGACGCTAAACTACATAGCCTTCTAGAACTATGTGTGGCTTGATTCCCATCATCATGGGATACATATGACCGCCCAGAAATTTTATCTTTTGTCCCATCCCAAACTCCAGAATCTCCCCTCAGGTCAGAATACATGATGTGGAACTCGTTCTCATTCACGTAGAGTTCATAATGACCCCACCATACATCCAACCCGATGGAGACTCTCAACTATGTCACCACCCTACTTGACATTAAAATTCATGGGCACATCGGTGTTTCACTCACTCCTTTTCTTGGGAATATTTGATGTTTTACATCCAAAAGGACCCCTGATTGGTATGGATATTTATCCAAAGGTCTCTCCTACCATTTCGGGCCACCGTCCTTGAGGGTTTCAAACAAAAAATTGATTCAATCCCGCGTTGCGAACATGGTCACCAGTCGACACTCATTTTTCATTCCCACTTCATATCTACACAGATATCCTTTGTCGTTGTCAATGACCCATATGTCCTGAACATTGATTGTCAGGTTTCATTGTGTCCCGCCATCTCTTAATGCCTCATTCTGCCTTAGACAAGAGTGTGATTCCATCTGGTGACCCCTTTTGTAATGGGGAGAGCCTAGTCCAACTCATTGTTTCCCACACTGAGCGTTGCTCACTTGGGATTATGAGCTATGATGAGGCAATCCCCATATGAGAGTCCACATGGATACAGTTGTCCAGGATTCCCAGACTCAGGTCCCTCGACCATTTTGGGGCCCCAACCCAGGTTCTCACTTAGGATTGTATGGTGTGGTATGGAATTATGTCCTCATTCACGTTGGGTTACTCGTCGTGCCGTAAACATCCCTCATTAGGGTATCATGCCCTTACTCTTATTCCTTATTGCAAGACGATAAACTGCACGATGTCTTCTCGAACTACGTGTGGCTTGATTCCCATCCTCATGGGATATGTAGGACCGACCAAATGCCTAGTTTTCTGGTCCAACCCCACTTCTTTGAAATCTCCCCATCATTTTGCCCCTTGTCATGTGTTCTTCGAGGAGAAGTATGTATGGTGTGATATGGGATTGTGTCCTCATTCAAGACTGGTTTATAACAACCATGACGCATACCTCTCTCTCCTGAGTGGCCTTCTCTCCCTTTCCCTATATTCATATTTTTTAGTCAACTGCCTCTCAGTCGGGTCCCCCGACCCACTTCCGTGATTCACCAATGTGCCCAAGAGTACTCTGGTCCAGCACCTAGAGTGTCGAATTCTATCCAGACATGTTATAACCCACCTTCCAGGCTTCGTGTTCCCCTTCATTAGGGCTTCCATCATCCTTCACATCCAAAATGACCCCCTGATTGGTATGGATACATAGCCTAAGGGTTCTACTACCATTTGGGCCAACGTCCATGAGGGTTTTGAACAACATGTTGATACAAGTCCCCGCATTGCGAATACGGTCAGTGGTCGACACTCATTTGTTGTTCCCATTTCAGGTCACACAATATAGATACTATTTTACGAACATGGTCAGTAGTTATCCTCCATCATCTTTCCAACCTCATTAATCCCAAAATGTCGGTCATGTGATTCACATAATTTTACACCCCATCATGTCCAAGTGGAATCTTGACACTCCTGGTGATTTCCCTCAGTGCAAATTTTCACGCTAGGAGGACAAATTTGCAGTACAGTGTTCTTTGGGGCTCTGCACAGACTTCCCCTTTAAGCACATTCCATGTACTATGATGTTATCTTCACCATTGTTTCCTACACCGAGTTCAACTCACGTAGGCTTAGGGATTGGACCGAGGTCTTCACCTATTTGGAAGAGTTCTACTTCTCCATGGTCTGAGCTCCAAGATCGTAAACTAAGATCTCTTTATGGTTCCTCTCTTCTATTCTTCCTTTTTTTTGGATCAAACCCCTATAGGACTGTGTGGCGTACCACGTGTGGGCTTATTACCTCATTCCTGATGGACTTTCAATAGCCACACCATGTAATCCCTATTATAAGAGTTAGTGCTTCCTACTTCATGTCCCACATGGCATTAAAAGGTGCCTTCAAGAACAATGTTTGGATTGATTCCCATCCTCATGGGATACATAGGAACACCCAAACATCTCGTCTTTAGGTCTAGCTCAACCGAGAGTTATCCTCTCTTGTACCATATTCTCTAACCTTTTTCTGGCCCCTCGGCATGATGTTTCTCTCTCAGAATCGTGTGCGGTCTAATGTGGACCTCTTCCTCATTCACTTCGGTTATGATTTATCACACCGTGAACATTCCCCTCATGAACCTCATCTCTCCTATATAAGTCCAGGCCATATGATGTTAAACTATGTCACCTAGTCCCATCAGATGACCCAAAACTATGACATTATTGTCATGGCCGCATGATGAAAAACGACATTGCATTGTGTTATCCTCACTCAAGGGGAAATCGTGTTTGGTATTGGTCACACACCATACCATTTGTCAATGCCTGCACACGACATGATTCTTGTGACGATGCCGGGACATTATATCCTACGCCCGTTACTTCACAAAAAAAACACTCATTCATATAAAAAGACAAAAAAGATCTATCAAATACTGCTTCATTTGGTGCAAGGGCCAAACCTGAACAACATTATTATCCCTAGCACCAGTATCATACCATGCCACCCTTAGAACTACGTGTGGCTTGATCCCAATCCTCATGGGGTATGTAGGAATGCCCGTACACTTTTTCTCTGGACCAGCCTAACCTTCCTTTTCGGTCCCTCAACCGAAAACCTCCCCCATGAAGCGCACCGTGATCCGGACTCCAAGTCCTCATTCATGTCAGGTTGTACAATTACATCACCATGTGTCTCCTGCCTTTCAAACCATCCATGGTCTGAGCTCTCTGACCACAAACCAAGACCACTCCACGTCCATACCACACGACGTTAAACTACATGACATTTTCCAAAAATACGTATGGATTGACTCTCATACTTTTAGGATACGTTGGACAACCCAGACACATTGTCTTCGGGTCCAACCCAAAGAATATAAAATCATGTCCCCTTATTTTTCGACCACTTGTCCTGAACTAATTTTGGATCATGTGGTGTAGTGAGTACCTATTAGGTTCTCATTCACGTCGGGTTCTCCAATATCTTCACCATCTGCTTCCCATATCTTTTCCCAGCATGGACCGTGTTCTATGACCTTAAACTACGATCTCCCTACAGAAAATGTGCGTCACGTTAAGCTATTTTTCCACCCTGCACACAGTCCATTAAATCAAGTACCCCCCCTTATGGTCCACCATAGGACCTTATGTTAGAAGCATGTGACCATAGGACCCTTGTCCTTGGGAAAGGACTCGACTCCCTCTATCTGATACATCTAATTGTCTTACTTAGATGCATTTTGAAAAAGATTCCGAAGTGTGGAATTTTCATGGGGACATTCCCCTAGTTCCATGTCCAAGCATCGTGGGACCGTCATTTGGATCCTCATCCTATTCCACATCTGAAGGGACCCCCTTCACGGACTAGTCTCCTATCGCCTCGTCTCACCTACCGTCTCAGGCCAACATCTTTAAAAACCTCGGACAACATTTGTGAGAGGTCCAGTGTTTTGAACATGGCCAGCAGTCGACCCTCAGCTGTCTGTCCCCATATCAGGCTAATGCGATGTGGATACTGTTTTTTAAAAACGGTAAAAAAGAATCCCCTATCTTCATGATGCCCTCGTTTTGGTCTTGATCTCAAGCATCATTATTCACATATTTCCACCTCCTTATGTTCAAGTGGAATTTTCACATACTCGGCTTTACTTCTTCGCATACCAAGGTGTGTTACATGGATGGGTTACCATTAATGGGACGACATTAACCGAGCATCCCCTCACCCCTAACATGTTCCTTCCCGTGTTTGGAATGTCCCACCACTATTTCTTATTTCCCAGATCGAGCACGACTCATGTGGGCATCGTAGTTTTGTTAGGATGTGTACTAGCATAGTCATGCCACACATACCTTTCATCATACCGCATGATGTTAAATTGATCTATCAGAACTACGTACGACTTGATTCCCACCCTAATGGGGTATGTAAGCACACCCAACTAATTCGCTACGGGCCCAACCTAATTTTCCCTTTAGGGCCCTTTGCCTAATGAACTTCTTCCGGGGATATGTGGTGTGATATGGACTCCATGTCTTCATTCACGTCGGGTTTATAGCTACCGCACCACATACACCATTCTTGGGATCATCCCTTTCACGCCCCATCCTATTGTATGAAGTTAAACCGCACTGGTCCATATGTCCTCATACAGTGACATTAAACTACAGTTCTAACCTGAACATGTTCAGGATGCCCCATGATAGTCATGTGATGCATTAGTTTCCTCGCCAGAGAGGATTTTCCCTACCAGCATTGGTCTCTAACCAAACTATGTCTCTAGAACTAAATTTGGCTCAATTATATTCCTTTTGGGATATGTAGTAATTCCCAGACATTTCTCCCTAGGCCCAGCCTCAGGGTCATTAACCATTCTGGCCCCTCATGCCAAATCCTGGTCCAGGCAGTATGACCTTTAAACTATGTGCACCGTCTTTACAGTATGATGTAAAACTATAGGTCCCTCCAGGTCCTCACCGAAGAAGTCCTATTTGGAAGCATGTTTGATCCTTGATTGGATAGATACATCCACCTAATGTGTTTCTACCATGGTGGCATAATTTCAAGAGTGTTGGACTCCATACGAATAACTCATCACTCCACCCTTCACGCTTTGCATTTCCTTCATTTAGACCATCATCCTCTTTCACGTCCAAAGAACCCACTAACTGTATGGATGCATGGCCTATGGCTCACCTACTACCCTTGGCTGACGTTCTGGAAGTCTAATGGATGACATTTCAAGTCGGGCCCTGTGATTCGAACATGGTTAGCGGTCGAAACTCATTTTTTATTCCCATTCCAGGCTATCACAATAAGGACACTATGTTTCAAACACGGCCTATAGTTATCCTTCATTGTCACGCCTTCTCTATAGTGTTTTGAATTTGGGGTATCATGATTCACTCTATCCAATCCCCTTTCCCTGATTAATTCTAACGCCCCTGTCATTACCCCACTTGTGCGCTTGAGCACATTGGAAGGACAAAGTGTCAATTGTTCTAAGGTCCTCATCCTCCAATCTGGTCTCTCACATTTCTTCCTATCAATCTGAGTTGGATGTTCAAAACTCAGATGCCCGAAGAATGGTTGTCCCTCCTGCATTCAAACAAAGTAAAAGTGCGAACATCCCTTGTTTCGCACATCGGGCATGACCCACATGATCTTTGTAATGGATTTCAATTTTTTTCACGATTGTGGTTGAGATTCATTAAACCATATGAACAAATAAATGAATCTGTACATACATGAATTTCATAACAATAGGCAGTAAAAAAGAAATGAGTTTATGAGTTTGACCAGAATAGGACCCTTAAGGATCATCATCTTGGATTGATCACTCTAGAACCACTACCTTTTGGCTGGTGGCCTCTAGGATTTCTTCCCACCCCTAGATAACCCTCTCTTCATCAGTAGTTGCAGAGCACAGTTCACTGACCCTAGCTTGTGCTTGTGCTAGTTCAGTTTGAAGTGTAGTCATTTGGTGACCCACTTCCACTAGCTGCTCTAGGGCATTTACTAGTTGGGCCCCCAATTGTTCAACATGCTCAGAACAGTTTTCAATGAATACCTCCTTTTTTTGCATGTTCTTCAAGATTTTGGACCTCTTGTTCCACCTCCACAAATACTTGGGTATTCCCTGACTCTTTCTAACACCAGGCAACATCAGAGCATCGTCTTATCTTTCATAATTTCTCGGACATGTAGTCGTGGACTATAGAATGAAGATGGTGAGCATCCACCCCTCCAGTACAGAGAAAGCGCATCCAGATGTGGAGCGATCCCATCCGTTTTATCCATTCGTTCTAAGGATGACCATGAAAGTGCTCGATATAATTCCACCCCTTGAGCCACATCATAAAACTCTCATCGTCCGCCTCCGAATCAGAATCACCTATATCCTTAGGATCTACATGCCGATTGTTGGGGAAAATATCCAAGAGATCATTGGTAGGGTCTTTTTTAGGTATTCCTCCCAAGGGGTTAGGCTCTTCAACGTCTGGGAAACCTACCTCTCTCTCCTGAGTCTTGGCAGCTCCCTCGTTGTATTTAGGGCCTTTCCCAACATTAATTTCACTGATATCCACAACTCTTTTCTCACCAAGTTCCCAGGTCATATCGGTTTGACAATGTTTCCCTGAATGGGCCGACATATTTTCCACCGAATCACTCACAGATGGTCTTGGTTCAGTGGCCTTCCAAGCTTCCAATGCCATGATTACTTCACAAACAATGAAGGCCCTGATCATTTAGGTTCTCTGATAGCCAATAAAATTATTTAAGTGATAAAACTTATAAGAACTCAGTGCATCGTCCTCTGATATTCCCACCGCCGCAGGAGCTGTCAGGGTGGGGGATCCTTCAACCCTCATTAGCTAAATAATGGGCATCGGCTCCCCATCTTATTCTATTGGAACTTCCTCTCCCCTTCAGATAGAGCTTCTTGGTCGACACCACTGTCCACCTGAGTAGGATAAAGAAATCTGATTAAATATTAAAAGAAAGATACATAGAGAGAGGGATATAAGAAGAAAAGTGGATGGGAGGATGGACAAGGAATGATGCATACCTCAAGTAGCTCAGTTATATCCTCATTTAATCCTGCAATCTCGAAACTCTCCCTAAGGATCCATTGGTGGGCCGCCCCATGAGACCCTCCACCTCCAAGATCTTCTTTATCCCCTACTTCTTCACCCTCTACTTCTTCCTCCTCCTCAACTGACTCACTGCCCTCTAGCTTCTCATCGTTGTTGTCATCCTTGGGAAACAACTTTTCTGGATCATGCTCCTGTCCAAGTATCACCTTCACCAAGAAAGGTGGTTCCTCACGACGACCCTTTTAATGTGCATACACATCCATGTCCATCAGGTACGCGTCCCAATGATGGAAGTTCACCCTGTCATCGACCTGAATGAATCCGACCTCTATAACTAGATTCCATCACTTCTTATCTTTTTATAGAGGGCTTTGGTGCCCATCGACTGCCATAGGGTTAACCAGGCCGACCAGAGTGCCAGGAAGATTACATCAAAAAAGGATGTATCAGGTGCCTTATTTCCTACCTAGGAAGCTCCCTGACTACTCCGTGAGACCCTCTCCCCTAGACAACGAGGGCATGAACACGCCATGAGACAGGCCCACTACTGTAGTCCCATCCATTACGGTCCTAGTTGACTGACTTGCTTCGAACCTTTCCTCCCCAACAGTGCCATGTCGGCTCTCTCGCTGCCCAATTTCTACAATGGCTACCTTGAGGTGTTGAACTCACTTCCGCAAAATCCCCTCAGGGTATGCTATGACCCAATGTTTGGAATATTCTATCGAAAGGCCAACATAAAATCCAGTAGGGGGAAGATAAAGGACGTCGCTAGATCCATGGGTTGTGAACATCAATGATATTTGGAAAAGAACAAAGGGATGTCTCTCCTCTAGGACAACTGTATACAAATTTTTCAGCATCTGCTAGAGGCATCCAAACTGCCTGGAAAATATTTACGGCACGTTGGGCTCACAAAAGATCTTCACGTCAACATGGGCCACAAGCACCACACCTCTGATGCTCTGGAAGTATTCCATTTTCTCTAGTGATCCTTCCCCATTATCTATTATTTGGACAGTTGGAGTGGGTAGTGGAATAAATTTAAAATTGGAATGATTGCAAATTCTGATCCTTACCCCCTCCTCATTGAGCGTTAACATCTTGACCCTAACAATATTCAGTGAGGAAGGTTGCAGGTCGTTTCCTAGAAGACGAATGACATTTGGAAAGGTATATCTACCGCAGTGAGCTGCGATCCAGCCATGAAGGATCTGGAAGGGGCCACAGATCCTCCTAAGTGAGCCCCCTTTCAAAATACTTCACAGAATGGTGTACAAGCAGGCTAACACAAGGACTACCATATTGAAACTCTGATTACCAGCCCTGATGCCCACTATCACAAATGTCGCTGGATGAACTCCCATATTTGTGTCCCTCACTAGTAGGAGCCACCCACTCAGGAAGGTTTAATGAAATCTGGAATACCAGATGTTTGGGTCCTGACTCTCATTTATACTGAAGCCCTATGATTGATATTCCCCCGCCTCCAAGATCCTCCAGTATGATTTAATTTTTCTCCCCTATGCCACAGTCAGACACCATCTTCCACGCCCCGACATCTTGATTTTCGGATCTCTTTGCAAAAACAAACTAAAATTTTTTTATAGGCTATTTCCTTCACAAATTCATTGACTCCCAACCTCTCCTTAGCCAGCTTCAATAGATTCCATGTTAGGATGGGAGTTTGTGATTTGTCTCCCCAAATGTTCCTCGTCAAAAGGAATTCATCGTACTGGTGCCCATCCAATGGGATAACCCTGATGCAAAGAATGCCCCAAAGGATGATTCCAACTTCCCCAGGGCGAAGATGGAAGGTATTGGTATCTGGGGACCATCGGGTTAACAGTTCTGGCCTGAGATCATGCTGATGATAGAAATGAAACTTCAACGTCCACACCACCACAAAAAATCTGATGTGTCGTAGTTCGGCCCCGAACTATTTACATGTTTGGCTTATCCAATACGCCTAGGCCCATACACTTGTGAAATTGATTGCAGACCGCCGGTCCCAATCCTCCAGCTATCATTTGGTTTCATTAGTGACACTCTGTGGGAAATTACATGCATAGTGGGTCATAGAATCCTATGCGACTGGGTCACTTCCCGAAATAGTTTTGGTCCTAGGGTTCATGACATAAACGTACATATGTCTAGTTTCTCTAGAAAGATGGCCATTGTTAGTGACATTATACCGAGGGAGATCATCCTAGAGGTTCACCCATGATCACGGTGTGTCGACTTCAAATCCTGGCATTGGTACCTCCTCCAAAATACAAAAGTCCCATATTGGTGTGGTTTCAGATAGAGCATACTCCTACTGAGTTGGGGTCAACATGTTAAAGAGAGTTTGGTTGCTGGATATAATCTTTTGGGTGCCATAAACCTTAGGATTGACAACCATCTCGGCCCTTCGAGCTGGGAACGTAGCTTCTCTCTCAGCATTAGCCCGACTAGCAGCCATCTTTTTCCTGCAAAGTCCAAAAGTGTCACATGAAAAAAGGCTTCAACGAAAGACAAATTAGAGGATGGCATAAAAAACTGAGGTAGTGGCACGAAAAACCCCCGTCCTGCATGTAAAGAAAATAGCCAAACTCAGAGGATTACATGACACGAAAGTGTTTTTCGTGCAAGGCATGTATGTTTTTTCCGCATGAGAGCTCAGGACTTATCGTGTAAGAATAATCCGTATGGGTTGAGGGACCCATGAGTATTTTTATAGGTGCGGTGTAGGGTTCTCACGCAAGCAAAAATGGTTTTCGCACCTTTTCGAGATTTTACGCGTCGAGGCTGTTTTTTGCATGCACCGACCCTTGGAGGTTTTGCATCACGACGTTTCCCTTGGAATCCAACCTTTGCGTGCACTTTCTGATCTGATTCTAAGGGTGGGGGGGCAAGAAACTCCCTTATCACATAGAAAACAGTGGGATCCAGGGCATAGTTCTGCACCGGCATGCCCTCTTTCGCACCGGCCACCAGGGCGCGCATTCTTTTGCACCGGCCACCCAGGCGGACATTCTTTCGTGCCGCTGACCCAGGTGTGCATTTTTTCACACCGCTGACTCGAGCGCACAATCTTTCACACTGACCGACTTCCGTGCGAACACAAGGAACCTGAATGAATATTAATAAAAGGGTTCCCCTTTAACTTCTGATGGATTAAGAATCTGAACCACCTCCCGTGCGGGACCACTCGGGCGTAACCCTCGCACAAATCCAGTTAAATCATGGGTTTTTCACGCAATCTGGTTTCTGTGTGTGTAATTTTCTCCCATTGTTTTCAATTCATTACCCTTGAATGCACACATTTACAGGGATTTTGTGTGACTGTCCTTGGATGCAATCCCTTTTGTTTGAATGCAAAACCTCAACACCCTTTTTCGCAAAAATATCTGGGATTGCGCGCACACCCAGTCTCTTTCGCTAAATTTATCCAATTGTGCACAACCATCTAGGAACAATCACCCCATCCCTTTCCGAGAAACTACTCAATTGTGCATGATTCTCCCTCCTCGAGGATACCTTATTCAATGTCCCTCTTTTGGAAATCATCTTTGAGAACCTCTCGCACCAAAAATACTTACACCACACCCTCTTTTTCTGTGTGACACTCAAGGTTTGCACGAAGTAACTTCAAAGTCCCTTGGGGACTATTTTCCATTGCGTCGCTTCGCCTCATGCGTCTTTGAATATGCATGCTAACGAATATGGCTTAATCGCATAGCCACGCTAACATGAACCCCCAATGGAATAACCTCACGACACCCCTGAACCATGGCGTTGCTGATGCCTTCCCTTCCCCATGGGAGGGTGGGTATCAGTCATGTACGTCCTTGGGGTGCAGAGTGAACCCACCTCGTCCATGTTACAGGAAGTTAAACTACCAAGAACCATCATACTCAACACAAGACATTAAACTATGACCTCACCGCACACATCCTATGTGGGGTGCCCCGACTCAGACATTATTTACGGTCGCTCGTCTCTACGGGAGTGAGATATTCCTCACATGGAATGAGATCCTCTTTGCTGGAGCGGAGCCAGTCCACGGGGAAAGGAAACCACCTTGGTGTAAGCCCCAGCCTTTCTCATAGGAGGTAACACCCCCACTCGCCCTATCATCTTCCTGGATGATGTCCAGAGAGGGGGGATGCGAACCGGGTCCCTCCTTTATTCGGTGAAAAATCCCTCTCTATTTGGGCTTTATCACCACCCAGGCCTCCACCCTGGAGTAAGTCCTAGTCTCCATCTCCCTGGGGCCTCCCCATGCATAAGCCCCTGTTTCCTCTTTGGGATTCTCCATGTGTAAGCCCCTATTTCCATTTTGGGCCACTAACCACGGGTAAGCCCCATTACACCTCCCACAGATGCACCTTTCATGACGTGATCTTCATGCCTCTACTACCTCTTGTTTCTCACACCGTGCATGACTCACATGGGCTTAGAGAAAGTACCGACCATGACATCATTTTCAATCATCCCAGCGTATAATCCCCACACACACCATTCTAAACAACATGGACTTTTATCCTTTCCATGGCGTGGTATGTATGAAGCCCACCTAAGGTTCAAGCCCAAAACATGGTCGTTCCGACCACCCATTCACATCGGTTCACCAAATCCTATCTTGAACTACATGGAGTTTGATCCTTGCTATGGTAAGGTATGTAAGAATCCTCCCTGAGGTTCAAGACCAACACCCAGTTGTTTCAACCCCCTTCATGTTCGTCCACCCCATCCCGCTTGATGTTAAAATATGTCCCTCTTTTGTGCCCCATCCAACAGTATTCCATTGTGATCCCCAGCCCAATGGTACGCTGTTATGAACCTCACATAGATATAAGCTATTGAGACCCCTACTTAGTAGTAACCCATTGTCAACTTCAGTCAGCGGTAATCCATTGTCAACCTAAACCCCACGGTAATCCACTGTAGTCCCTTTTGTCAGGATCCATATATCTGGTCCATCCCAGTGGTGTCAGATCAACCTCAGGCTGCAACCATGTGTATGCCCTCGTATATCACTAGGTTACTATCATCTGTGAACACCCCGATCCTATACCCCATCTTGAAAAATGTGGACTTTGATTCCCATCCATGGGGATACGTAAGAAGTCTCTTCGAGGCTCAATCCCACCATCACTGTCACCCTCGAGTCGAATCCATCCCATTCTCCATCCACATCACTTAACCACCCATCAACCATCGTGATCCTTACACGGGCTGCCACATCCCAGTGAGATCATGCCAATACACCTCTTCGCTACTCCTAGAAGTAACTGGGGAACTAACCATGTGTTAGCTCCGAAATCAGTGTTCTCTCTGGGGGTTGCACCCATCTGATCCACTCTAGTCAGTGTTTCAATCTGTCTGATCTATCTCCTATAGATGTTAAATTTGTGGAATACCCTGTGTTAAACAGGGGAAGCTGTGGAAAACCTCAGAGACATGCCTATGGCATATAATTCCCGGCACTCGACATGGGAAACCTTGGGCTTCCGTTCCCTTGAGAAGCCCTATAATAAGGGGAAGAAACCTAGACGGGATAGTGTTCCAGAGTATAGACATTCCAGTGATGTCCAATGTGACTACTCCCCCGACTGAAGGTTGCTACCTGGGCTGGACCCCTTGGAATGTCCTGATAGAAGCAATGCAATTAACTGGCGTCCATGAATATATGGCACTGGGACGAGATTCACGAACAACGTATTAAAACTATAAGGGAGACCCGGACTAGGTGATGAGTTCTGGGGTGGAATCCACATAAGGAAGAACCAATATCCCATCATACTATTTCAATCAAGGAGAAAACGTCTCTGAAAAAGGAACGGATGTTACCTACCTTTGGAAAGTGGGAATGTGGGGCAAAAAATGACACCATCGTCTTCTAGTCAAACAGATTCACACACGCCCCTGAGAAAGCATTGGAAACAAATATATTTAAATATATATATTTAAATTATATTTTTATATACTGTTTTTATTATATATATATATATATATATTTCAATTTGTTATAAAAATTTGATTTATATATACTATATTATATAATTTATATATTCGTGTATTATAATTTATAATTATATTTTATAAAGTTAACGTTATATAATTCATGTGCGTAAAAAATGATACATTATATTCATACCTTTTGTGTATTTATTTATATTTTATTAAATAATAATATGTATAAAACAAATAGAATTTATATGAATAAAAAATGTATGGATACAATTCTTATAAAAAATTAGTTTGAGGATGGGTTTAAAGAGTTCCCAAATTCTATGCCAATACTTGAAAATAACCTTTATAAAATAATTTATCTATGTTTACATTTTTTTTATTCAAGATGTATTGTCTATATGAGTTGGAAGAAAACTTGATTTATCATGAAATAGATCAAAGTTATAAATTTTGGACTAAACAAAAGGATGAACTAAATGTATCTTGTGACTAGGATAAGACAATAGTTTATGGATCATCTGATATGATTATATATGTAAATGATGATAAAGATCATACTGAGGAAATGATAATATTAGTTAAAGAACAAAATGTAGCTAGTGATTGTGATAAATATACTTTGAATATTTTTTAAAGCTATATATAGTAAAGTTGCAAACATGGTGAATTTTTTTACCATGGAAAATGAAATTTCTCTCATATTAAGTGAATTGGGTATTCCCACAGTCATTCATTGATATAATTGTTTACTTGATGGTTCACATAGTTAGTGAGATTCATCTTTATAGTTATATACATTGTTGATGGATATACCCAATTTAATGATATATAAATATTTTAAAAGGTAATATCAAAAATTGAGTTCATCCAGAAGGTTATATTTTAAAGATATATATTTTTGAGGAAGCTATTGTTTTATATACAAAGTACATATTTGATGTGGATAACATTAATATACGAAAATATTTTCGCAATGTGAACGTTATGGGTGAAGTAATTTCTAGAATATTTTTTGTTTCAATTACTATTATAGAGATGGAGTATGATCACCTTTTCATTTTACATAACAATATAGAGGTTACACAATATATTAAAACTCAAAAATAAACAATTAGGAATTTTAATCCATCATGGGATGAAATCAAGATTTCAAATACACATAATAAAACATTTATAGGACAGTTTCAAGACCATATTTTTAAATAGTTATTGACAAATATGAAATCAATTTCCAAAAAAAACATTGATGGATATCCAAAGGACCCACTATAAATATTTTATCTTACAATTGTTATGTAATTAATGGTAATAAAATCCATTAAAAGGAACTCAAATAATGTATTACAATGAAAAATATTAGAGTTAATCTTGTGAAAGAATCAATTAATGAATTTGGAATTAAGGGAATAAGTAAATTTTATGTGAATATCAAATACATTGGAAGAACTAAAAAATATGGGAGTTGGATTATACAACATTCCAAGTTCCAATCTCTTAATGAAAATGGGTTGGTAATAGGAGTGAAGTTAAAATTGTTAAATTGGGAATCATAAAAGTGAATTTTATTAAGCTTACCTAAATGAAACATTTATAATGGTATCATTGAAATTAAAATTATTGTAGGCACAAGGTCTAGAAAACAAAAATTGATCAATTATTTTATTGTTGACTAAAAAAACTAAATGTTCTTAAGAAAATTCCATTGAGGGTTACCCATTATTTGGCATAATGTATTTATTTCTTGTTGGTTCCTACGTATACAATGTGTTGTATTCTACAGGGGACTACAATTTGGGGATTTGGATACACTATAGAGTTTTTAAATACATTCAAATTTTAAGGAAATTAAAAAGAGTTCAATTATTTGGTCAAACGTCACTGATTAGTTTTGCATATATAATGTGTTTCCTCATAATATTCAATGTTCACTACTCTATTTATAAAATATAAATTAAATGTTTAAATACTTTTTTAGATGATTCCTTATGTATCCACTAATACTTTTAATGTCTAGGGAAAATATATTTATGATGTTGAAATTGAGTAAATTGTTTAAGGTGAATATAAAATGGTTAAAAAATATTAGAGCATTGTAGTATGACAATTATAGTAGAAATTATAAAGGTGATAAATAATGGTATAAAATTCAAGGCTGTTTGGTATACTCATGGTAAAAGTTTTGTCCCAAACAAGTCTGTTTCATTAGTTAATTGGGGTCATCACTTGAATTCCTGTGTTGATTGAGGTCTATATGAGGAATTATATTGTTTTTGCATTGAAGACACTAATTTGAGATGATATTAGTGTAATGTTATTATATTATTTCACTATTTTTTAAAAAAATCAAAAAATAAAATATTTAATTACCATTCCTGAACCCCCATATAGTATATTTATATTGGATTATTTCTAGTTTAAATTCATATTAATGGTTTTTGAAATGTTTTTAAGATAATTTTGAACACTTCTTATAGAAAATAACCTTAATGAAACTAAAGGTAATATAATCACACACCAAAAAAATATACACATTCATGACAGAATAATAAATTTTTGATGCATCCATTGGCTGGTGAGAGGAGGAATAATTTTTGGTATATTATAACAGGTAATATTTTATTTGAAATTATACTTATTAATCACTTGGATTCAAAATTTTAAATTTATTAAACAAAAAAGGAGTGTAGAAAATAAGTAGTGTTCCTCCAAACCAATATACCCCTATCGTATTACTAGTACATGGCATGATTCTAATGAAAAATATAGTATATATTTCAAATAAACAACAAAACTATTACACGATATACAATAATATTATTATTATGTTCCTTTTTGTGGTGTATATTGGTGAATCAAAAATCTCAAGAAACATCCATCTCACACCATGTGATATTGAAATAGGAACATGTAAATAGAAGGGGTCATATAAAAGATTAAAAGACAAAGAATTGATGAGAATAATGTGAAAGAATTTAATTATTGAAATCTTTTATACCTTAAAATAGTATCACATAATGATGCAAAATTATTTTACTAATATTTCTATATTATTTATATATAAGAATCATCATCGACAGTACCCAATGAATACCTAATTTCAATAGATTTAATGTAGCTGGAACAATATTATTTCATTAGAGGTGAAGGTTTTAGATTATCACCCAAAGCATACATTGAAAAATAAAATTCACAGGGGAAGCCACTATAAAAATGAAAAATATGTAGGCATAGATAGATTCTCTAAGGGAAATAATTAGTCAAAAATCTGATATGATAGACTAGTTTCTTCAAATGGATAAAAGGAGGAACAAAACAAAAATAAAAACAACATGAAAATCTACACCTCCCTAAGCTTTATTCTTTCTATTATTCTCAATGGATTTCGTTAACTATGGTGGATTATTTTTTTATAATAGTTTCTTGTAAATTTGAAAAAAAATTCTTATTGATACCTCCCTAATTCTATATTTACACATAATGAAATCTATTTTGATTTATATCCATAATCTCCCAACCACAATCTTATTGTGAGAGGTATTTTATTCTATTTATATGAATATATTCTATATAATAAAAAAATTCCTAAAGATTAAATTACTTTTTGTATTCATGTAGTTCACCAGCCGATCAGTGAGCTACAAAGTCCTTTTGATTATCTTGAAGTTCACATGGTTAAATTTTCTATTGGAACTTTCATAGCATGTACATTTAATCTTATAAATATTCAGGATGATAATGAGTTTTTTCCTTTATAATTTACTTTACATAACAAAAAATTTACAAGTAATTAAAAAAATCTAAATAGAGGCATGTTTTTAGAGAATGTTAAAAAGAAGGTGAAACAGAATATTTAATCAAGAAAGTCATGATGATAAACTAGTAGACTAAAAATACCTTCCACGAGCTACTTTACTCAAAAAATTCCACTAAAAAATTTATTATTATTAGATGTTCATGTAGATATAGTGATAAAAGATAAAAATACAGCCTAAATTTAATTTTAAGAAGAAATTTATAGAATTACAGACATGATTGATTTTGATAATGTAAATGAAATTCTCAAGAAATAATGTGTCAGATCAAAGGTTGAGAATTTGAATATGAGGTACATTGTTATAAACTATTTTTTTCTATTGTTTTTCAATTATTTTACTTAATTTTTATTAATAAACGTATTTTTAATATGAATATATATCAGAATGATGAAAATTATTAAACTGGTGGGAAAAAATTTGTTCTCATAGTACCCATTTAATTTATACAAAACAATGAATGGAGGAAGATGCAATTTTATTAAAATTTCATTGGGTTATCATAACATTTGAAAATAAAATAACAAATTAATGGATCTTATTACACCTATAATGTAATGGTATAATATTAAAATCTAAGTATATAAAATATATTTTCATTTATCCTTTGTATTTTTAGGACGCTCTTGATGCTCATTGTAATTATTTTAGATATACCAAAGATAAATTTTTATTCTGGATACAAAGCATCGATTTCCATTAAATAAACCCCATATGATGTGCCTTGTGATTTTTAAATTCACTAAATTAAATATTTTACAAATAAAAATAAAAATATATGATTTATATTATGTTTTATCAAGTATTTCATTACGATATGGTTATTTTTATTTATCTTTGAAACCATGGTAGAAGGATATAAATGTTCATAAGTAGCATACAAATTACTTCAAATCGATAATTATTAGGGTATATATAATAATATTTCACTTTCAAAAAATATATAGAAACAAAATAAATTGTTTTCTCATTGTTTCTTCAGTGTCTAAAATAATTAAATGATAATTATCATGGGTAATACATTTTAAATTCATGAAATATATCATATTCCATCTGAAAACTAGAATATCTGAAGAGGTATTTCCAAATTTAATTATAATTTCATTTAAAATATTTATTAACTAGCTGCTTATATGTATTTTTCAAGGTCTACCAGGACTATAAATTTAAAACGTTTTCATGATAATAATTACATTTTTTAATGAATGATTTGGAATTTTACATTGTATCAAAATATTGAAGACATCATAAAAAGGAGATTTCCTATCATGTTTATATTTTTTTTATTTCATAGAGATCATGAAATTTTGTTAAAATGTTTCTTGTTTAGTTAATTTTACTATCATATAATAGTAGATTCATGGATAAATTAGTTAAAATCCAAAGATTTCACCTAAGTAGTAATAATAAAGAATACATGGAGTGTATTTTAACAAACTATTGTATAGAAAAGTTATGGATGCTAGATGCAGAGACCATGTTATTTAAAAATTAGATCAACTTGATATTTAGTCTCATTAATATAGTTTGGTGGGTAAATTAATGAATATATATCTCATATTATTCAGTCATTATTGATAAAATATATAAATTCTTATGAATAAAATGTATATCAATTGATCACATGATTGGTTGGTACGATTCACCGTGCATGTTTTCAACATAAAAGTGACATAAAAGTATAGAGAACATGTAACATACTTGTTTCTGATTCTTTCACCAGGGCACACGCATCCGTCCTCTTTGGGGGCGCGACATGGGCGACTTTCATTACCCCGTATTCCCTCTTTCCAATGGCGGGCGACATTTGCTCCTTATTCAGGGACGTCTACTCCATGATTGAAATAGGATGATGGGATGTCAGTTCCTCCTTCCATGGATTCCTCCTCGGAACTCGTTACCTAGTCCGAGTCTCCCTCATTAATTTAATACGTTGTTCGTGAAACTCTTACCAGCTCCATATTTCCATGGACGCTGGTTAATTACACTGCTTCATTCAGGAAAATCCAAAGGGTCCAGTCAGGGCAGGAACCTTCCGTTGGGGAAGTAGTCACGTCGAGGCATCAATAACGTGTCTGAACGCTGGGGAATTGGCATGTCTGTCTTTTTTCCATTATTATAGGGCTTCTCGAGGTCGTGGAAGCCCAAGGAATCCCAAATAGAATATGGGGAATCATATGCCATAGGCATGTATCTGAGGTTTTCCTCAACTTACCATGTTTTACACAGGGTATTCCGCATGTTTAACATCCAGCGGAGACGAATCGGCCTGATCAGAACACCAGATAGAGTGGATCAGATTGAGGAACCGCTCTTGAGGGTACACCGATATCGGAACCAGCTTGTGGGCAGCTTCCCAAATGTCGTGGAGTGGAATGGGGTGGCATGATCTCACAGGGATGTGGCAGCCCAGGTGAAAATCAGGATGAATGATGGAGAATTGCATGGAGTGGAGGGGGTATGAAATGAGACCGTCATGGAGATGACGGTGGTGATGTGCTTGAGTCTCGAAGAGACTTCCTACGTATCCCCGTTGTAGGGAATCAAAGTCCACGTAGTTTGATGTGGAAAGGGGCTTATACTCTTAGGTGGCCCAAGGTGGTGGGAGAACCAACGTGAAGGAGGCCAGAATGACCAGGTGGTGGTGGGATTGAACCTCGTGAGGCTTCCTACATACCATGCATTGACATGGATCAAAGTCAACAAAGTTCAAAATGGGGCGTGGTCGAACTTACGTGAACAAGGACCTTGGTACAATGGGTGATGCGCTTGAACCTCATGAGGTTTCCTACGTACCATGCCTAGACATGGATCAAAGACCACGTAGTTCGGGAAAAGGGTCTATTGAGCTGAAATTCAGGGGTGTCGGAATAACTATATGGCAGGGTCACAACGGCTTGTCGATGGATTGGGTTGCAGTTTAACGTCATGCAGGACGGGGGTGTGTCGGAGAACCGACGTGAGAAAGGACATTGGTCTAGGTGGATGGTGGGCTTGAACCTCATGAAGGCTTCTTACGTACCATGCCTTGACATGGATCAAAGTCCCCATAGTTCGGGTACAAAAGGGGCTTGGAAGACCATCATGAAGACGGTTGGGGTCAATGATTGTTGTGTTTTAACCTCAGAGAGGCTTCCTACGTACCATGCCTTGACATGGATCAAAGTCCCCATAGTTCAGGTATGAATGTGGGTGTCGGCGAACCGACATGAATAAGGACCTTGGTCCGATGGGTGATGGGGCTTGACCCTCAAGGAGGCTTTCTATGTACCTTGCCTTGACATGGATGAAAGACCACGTAGTTCATGTTGGGTTTCTGTCAGAGAACCGACGTGAAGGTGAACCCATGGGTCCACTGGTGGTGGGATTGAACCTCGTGAGGCTTCTTGTGTATCATTCCTTGACATGAATCAAAGTCCTCGTTGTTCGGATATACAGTTTAATGTCATGCTGGATGGGGCATACAGTTTAACGACATCCTGGTTGGGGGCATACAGTTTAACATCATGCTGGAAGGGGGCATTTCCATGATTGATTCTTACTCTAAGCCCACGCGAGTCATGCTCGGAGTGAGAAACAAGAGGCACTAGAGACCTGACGATCACGTCGCGAAGGGTGTGTCCGTGAGAAGTGAAGCAGGGCTTAGGCATTGAGTGGCCCATGGTGCTTGGACTAACTCTAGGATGGAGGCCCGAGAGAGACAAAGAGCAGAGGGAGAGGGATTTGGGACCGAATATGGGAGGTTCCTTTTTCCCTATCGTGCCCTCCACTGGCCTTGGCAATGGGGAAGTACGGAGGTGCATGGGTGCTACCTTCCGCAAGAGGGGCTAGGGGGCTTACACTAAGGTGGATGCCCTTCCCCCGTGGAAAAACGTCACTCCGAGAGGGAGGATATCATCCCATGTGAGGGTGATTCCATTCGTGTGGAGATGAGCAGTGTAAAGAATGTCCGAGCCGGGGGGACCCTGCGTGCGAGGCATGGGGTCGAGTCACCATTTAATGTCATGTGTTGAGGATGATATTCTTATTAGTTTAACGTCATGCACCTCGGATGAGGTGGGTTTACTCCACACCCCTAGGACTTACATGATCGGTACCCTCTTCTCCTTGTGGGAGGGAAGGTATCGGCAAGGTCGGGGTGAAGGGGGGTCGTAGAGCGAACCATCGAGGGGTCCACATTAGCGTGGATATGCGAAGAATCAATAGCTTTTAGCATGACCATGTGGAGAAGAATTAGGAGAAGCAATGCTATGGGTGGTGTCGTCCAGGGGACTTTGAAATCACATCGGGAAAACTTGGAGGGTTGCACGAGAAGAGGAATCACCAAGCTGAGGAGTCCACAGGAAGAGGCCTTGTGGAGTTCGGTTGCTTTGCGTAATGGAAAGTGCTCGTGAAGGTGTGTGCTTCGCAAAGTGGAGTGCCTTGGCCTCAGCATGAGGCAGAGATGCAAGTGGGAGGTGCTTTGCAAAGTGGAAGGTTGTTCGCAGAGCACTGCCTCGCGAAGCAGAGGTTCCTCGCGAAGCAAGGTGATGTGAAGTAGTGTGCTTTGAAAAGTATAGTGACCCTGCCTTAGAATGTGGATCACTTGTACATGATGGGTGTTTCGCGAAGAAAAAATGCTTCGTGACTTCCCGGTTCCCCTTGGGGATCCCCTTCCTTCGCGAATTCCCTTAGGATTCGCGAAGGGCATCCCTCTCGGAAGAGGGGCTCAAAACAAGACAAGGTGGAGGCCTCTCACGAAGAAAAAATACCTCAAGGAGAACATGGTTCTCAGAGCGAAGGGTGCTTTGCGATTTTGGAATTGAGAGGCCAAAAGGTCATATTGTCTGTATGGAGAGCTCAGGGGGAGCTCAGTATTTATAGGAAAGGGGCGTCGTGAAGCATAGCTCACGCGACGTGAAGGGGGATTCAGTTGCTTGGCGGCGTGTCACGAACATCAACCGTATTTGCGGAGAGGTACTGCCTCCTCTGCATCGCGGCGGGTTCGCGAACGTCCGAGCGTTAGCAGAGCATTACCACCTCTAATGCTTTGCGGTGGGTTCACGAACTTCAGGGCATTCACGGAGCATTAAAGCCTCTGCTGCTTCGCGGCGGCCGTGGAGCTAGGGGGCAGCGCGTCAGAGTTTCGCTAGGTAGGGAGAAGGGCCTCTTTTCATTGTCTCCTTTCTTCGAATATTTTTGGTGCCAAAAAATGCCCCCCCCCCTCAGACAGGGAGCCGCAGAGGGATCAAGGGTCGGAGTTTGAGGGAAATCTCCAAAATTATCGGCCGGTCGCGATGTGAAATCGCGAAGAGGGCACGCGAGGCAGCCATGGGTCGCGTGATCCGGACGCGCTGCGATGCTCTGCGAGCCGCGACGCTTTGGGCCCACCGCCTATAAATATGTGGTTGAAATCTCTTGTGTTTTTCCTTCTTTTAGACTTTGTCCTATTGCTCTCTTGATCCGTGAAGCTCTGCGTCCTTCGTGTCTACTCACCGCAAAATGAGCTTCGAGGCGAACCATGAGTCTCCGACTCCGTGACTACGCCAAGCAAACATCTTCTGGCAAGTCGGGGCTAGGCTCCGCATCTTGGCATTGAGACCAAGCTTCACGAGTGATCTTCCCGAACAATCTTCGCATCCCGACCTGAAATATTTCCGAGTTCTAAAACTGTAATGGCCCATCAAGAAGCTGTGATGGGGGTGCTCTCTGATGCCACCCGGAGGGATGAGATGGCCAACTGTCTGGGGCTGGGGGAGCTGGTCCAAATCCACTCGGACCATAATTCTTTGACATACCTTCTATCAGAGGTCCAAAAGATCTATCCACCATGTAAGAAGATGACCTTGTATGGATTCGGGCTAAGGGATGGCGTCTTCATTACTGAGGCGAGTAGGGATGAACCAGCTTGCTGGTTCAGAAGCACAATATGCCAGTGTCAATGGTTCAGGGCAGCCGATGGTCATGCACGGTAGGACATCACACCTTTCACCACCGACTGTCTGTACAACCATCTGAACAACATCGATGGGAAGCCACTTCATCCGGAGACGTCCCCTCCCATGTACCGTACCATTTTGAAGGTGGATTTTCGGGATTCAAAGAAGGGGTGGTCCGATGAGTGGTACTTGCGCCGGGGCGACAACTTCACCAAATGACTGGGCATGGTCTTACAAGGTAGGTTCCTCAGGCAAGGAGTTTGGGGCCGAGCTGAGGATAGTGGGCTTGTATGAGGTGGCATTGTCCTCGCAATTCCACATTTATCAACCGAAGAAACTGATGTCGGAGCTATTGAGCAGATGGTCATCTAGTACCAACACATTTCACCTACACCATGGGGAGGTTGGCATCAGCCTGGGAATCAAGCCACATGTATTTCTATAGGCATAGTTTAACTTCATGTAGGATGAAGAGAATCCTGGTTGTGCATGTACATATCCCACCAAAACTACTAAGCCCACGTGAGTTTTGCTCGATGTGGGATACAATAAGTAATGGGGAACTTTCCCATCACAGGATGGGGAAGGTTAGGGAGGCGGGACGCTCGGTGAATACCGTCCAAATGACACTAACACATCCATGTGGCGCACCAAGATGCGCGAAGAGGTAGAGACGAGTATGTTGGAATTCCACATGAACATGAGGAAGCAGAAATGTGTGGATCATGATGCTCGAGATTTGGATCACAATAATGGTGGCGTGAATATAGAGGATAACTATTAATCGTGGAAGAAATGCAATATCTGTATCGTATTAGCCTTGAATGGGGACAGGAAAATGAGGGTCGACTGTTGACCATGTTCAAAACACGGGACCACATCGCAAATGTTGTCAGATACCCATAGGGACGTTGGCCCGAAATGATTGGAGAGCCCTTAGGCCCAGCATCCATGGAGAGCCCTTAATCCTAGCATCCATGTCATCTTAGGTTTCTTTCGGATGTGGAAGAGGATGAGGATCCAAATAGAGAGCTCATGATGCATTGACATGGAACGAGGGTATGTCCCCATGAAAATTCCACACTTCCGGATTTTTGTCAAAACGCATCCAAATACGTTAATGATACGTATTAGATAGAGGGAGTCAAGTCCCTTCCCATAGGGAGAATATAGTTTAGGGTCGTATAATTTGGACCATGGATGGGAGGAAACACAGGAGGCGTGTGGTGGGTAATTATGAAAAACCCGACGTGAATGCGGACATAATCCCACACCACACCACACAACCCCTTGAGAGAGGTTTTAGGTCAACGAACCGAAAACGAGAGTTGAACTGGGCCTGAGCAAAGTGAAAAGGCATTCCTACGTACCCCATGGGGATGGGGATCAAGCTCCACATAGTTCTTGAAAGGTGGCATGGTAAGGTACCAGTGCCAGAGAAAAAGGGGAGTGCGGGTGTGGACCTTGCACCAAAAGAAGTGGAATTTGATAAATCGGGTTTTCCCCTTAAGGTGAGTGGTTTCTTTTTGTGAAGCGATAGTCTGGGGGTAACATGACCTGGTGTCACCACAATAATCAAGTTGTGATAAGCGTTGACAAATGGCATGGCACATGACCAATACCCAACGTGATGTCTTCTACAATGATGTCATCACAATGTAGTGACAGTTTTCGTCGTGTGGCCATGAAGATAATGTCACAGTTTAGGGTCGTGTAATAGGACCAAGCGTTCCTTTTAACGTCATGCAGCGCAGACGTAGCAGAGATGATTCTAGGCGGGGGATGTGTATGGTGTCGTCTGACATAACTGATGTGGATGGGGACATGACCCCACATCATACCGTACGCAGTTCTGATATAGGAACCTCGGGCCAAGGGGGCCAAATAGAGGCGAGAGTGAAAGGGGTAGGAGAAACTAGCTCCAAACTAAGCTGGACCCGAAAACGAGACGTCAGGGTGACCCTACGTATTCCATTGGGATGAGGATTGAGCCGCACAAAGCCCTTAATGATAATCTTAGGTTACGGTCTTAGAACTCAGAATGTGGGAGCCCCGAAGGATTCCATATTTCAGCTTTATCCCCATGACGTGCAAAGGTGCACTGAGGGATAATGCCAAAAAGTATCGAGATTCCACCTGGACATGATGGGGTGGAACATAACGGGAATAATGCAACCAACATTCAAGGCCTGAATGGGATGGCGTGATGACGGAGGATTACTGCTGACCATGTTTGCAACACATCATCCTGTTACATTAGCCTGAAATGGGGTCAAACAAATGAGAATTGACTGCTAACCATGTTCACAACGCGGTATTTGTATCAATTTTTTGTCTGACACCATCAGGGGCGTTGGACCGTAACAGTAGGAGAACCCTTTGGCATTGTATCCAGGCCATTATTGGGGGTCCCTTTGGGTGTGGAAGATGATGAAATCCCAAATGAAGAGAAACACGATGCTTGACAAGTGGAAGGGACTTGACCAAGTTGAATCTGACACTCTTGGTACTAGACCAGAGTACTCCTAACATACGGACGAACCTCTGCAAGGGGACGAGGGACAAAAATTGAGGGTAACCAAGAGATGGAGGGTTCTTGAGACAAGGGGAATAGTGACAAAAACCCTGTACCACACCTATATATCCCCCTCATGGAGAGGGATAGGCAAAAGGAACTAGGTGACCAGGTAGATAGGTAGATCTCTAGGAGGTGGGATTGGACACGAAGTCTAGACATTTGGGTGGTCCTACATATCCCATAAGGATGGGAATGAAGCCACATGTAGTTCTTATGGGAGAATTTTAATGTCGTGCGAGACAGGAAATAGGAGGGATAATTCTTAGAATGGGTTCTGCGTGGTGCGGTTGTTGCAAACCCGATGTGAATGAGGACATAATCCCACATCACAACACGTAGCCCCGTAGTTAGGGTCCTGAAGGTAGGACAGAAGAGGCAAATTAGTTGAACTCAGGATTGATCAAAGACAGGAGGTCTGGGCATTCCTACGTATCCCATGGGAATGGGTATCAAGCCAGACTCAATTCTGGGGAGATCTTAGTTTATGGTCTTAGAGCTCGGACCGTGTTTGGATGGCAACTTTCCAAGTAAGCGTAGACCACTATCTGATCCCTAAGCCCACGTTACTTAAACTCGGTGTGGGAAACAAGGGAGTAAGATCCTTATTACAATACCTAGAATGTCCATCAAAGGGAAGTTGGTACAGGCCCCGAAGGACACCTTTAACGTGGCTTTGTCCCCCTAATGTGCAAATGTGCATTGAGGAATAGTACCAAGAGTTTCGGAACTCTACTTGGACATGATGAGGATGGAGAAGGATGTGAATCGTGTAACTGAAATTTTTGGATTAATGGGGTTGGCATGGAGATGGAGGATAACTATTAACCGTGCCGGCAAAATAGTCTCCATATCACATTAGCCTGAAGTGGGAACAAGAAACAATCATTGACTGCTGACCGTATTCACAATGCGGGATTTTTATCGATTTGTTGTCCAAAACCCTCGGGGGCGTTGGCCCGTAATGTTAGGAGAGCCCTTGGGAGTTGTATCCAAGCCATTCATGGGGGTCCCTCTAGGTGTGAAAGATGATGGAAGCCCTGATGAAGGGAAACACGAAGCCTGAAAAGCTAGTGCGGACGTGTCCGAGTAGAATCTGATATTCTAGGTAACATAAACCAGAGTACCCTAAGGCACATTGGTGAACCTACGAAAAGGGTCAAAGAAGTGACTTAGGAGGGGTAGGCCAAGGGGCCATGGTGGGATGGAGATTTTCGATAGATGGGGCTGGACCCAAAGATTGGACATTCGGGAGGTCCTACGTATCCCATAAGGATTGGAATCAAGCCATACGTAGTTCTAGAAGATACCCCGGGTTAGGATACCCTAACTAGGACGTGTACGACCCGACGAGTAACCCGGCATGAATGGGGATGTAATCACACACCACACCGTACAATACCGTAGGAATGAACCTGGGCTAGGGGGCCCAAAAAGGCCATGGGGCATGATAGTTGGGTTCTGGTCAGGAAGGCCTGGCCTACTCGCAGTTTAACGTCTTGCAGTGAGGACGAAGGTCAGGGAATAGGGTTCCCTGGACAGAGGATATGTATGGTACAGAGAACAAACTGACGTGATTGTGGACATAATCCCTCACCACACCGTACACTCTGGGTAAAAACTGGGGCTAGGGCCCCAAAAGGCCAAGAGGCATGAGGCTAGGCCTCGATAAGGGAATGCGTACATCATGAAAAGTAACCCAATGTGAATGAGTACATAATCCCGCACCACGTCGTACACTCCCTATAAAATAATCAGGGTCGTGCGCCCGACTATTGGCACCACCCAGAGGGATGTTTGTCACTTCGGGATGGGGAATAACGAATCACTGCACTCGATGTTTGGGACATCTTGGGGTGGAACTGAAGATCCAGGACAGCTGTTGACCAAGTTCGAAACACAGTGTCCCTAAGGTGACCTGATATGGGAGAAAAAAATTAGCGTCGACCACTGACCACATTCGATACGTGGGACTTGTATCGGCTTGTTTCACGACATCCTCGAGGGCATTGGCCCGAAGTGGTAAGTGGGCCCTTAGGCCGAGTGTCCATACCATTCAGGGGCCCTTCCGGATGAGGGAAGTGATGGAATCCCTGTCAAGGAGTGGGTGAAGCATAGATGTACCCATCTACGAAAGAGGAAAACATCTCTAGGGGGGACGTACAACCAGGTCGAGGCTTGATTGATGTAAATTGTGGAAAAAGTGTGCACCCTGCCATATGTCTTGACCCGAGGGGAAGATTTTGGATTTTGGGCTGGGCCAACAGAAGAAATGTTCGGGCATTCCTACGTATCCCATGAGGATGGGAATCAAGCTATACGTAGTTCTTGAAGGCCATACAGTTTAATGTTGTGAGGTAAGGACGTTGGAGGATAGATGAACGAGAGTGAGCACATGGTGAGACCCTTATAATCCTTGTATGAGAGGGGATAAGGAAGTCTACTCCTCATCATGCAAGGATCCTCCATGGGAACTATACCCAGGGGGGATAGTCAAAGAGAAGAACTCGGGGCTGGGCTCAAGACAAGACGTCTGAGCATTCCTACGTATCCCATTTGGATGGGAATCAATCCATACGTAGTTCTAGAAGCGTAGTTTAACGTCGTGCAGGTTGGGGGACACATCTCATATGGGGATATGTACGATACAGTGAGTAATTCGACGTGAATGAGGATGTAATCCCACACCACACTGTACAATCCTGCAAGAGAGTCTGAGTCGGGGAAGGCCAAGGGGCCTGAGTGCGAGCCTCAGTCAGGAAGGCCTGACTGGATTGCAGTTTAATGTCCTGCAGTAAGGACGAGGGAAATCTTAGTTTAAGGTCATAGATCTCAGACCATTTTTAAGTTTATTGTCATGCAGGACAATACTGACCAGTTTTACGTCATGATAGATGATGATGCAGTTTCACGTCATGTAGGACGATGTTGCAGTTTAATGTCATGAAGGACGGTGGTGTACTTTAAGGTCATGTGGGACCGTAATGTGTAGTTTAGGGTCATGAAGGACCGTATAGTTTAAGGTCGTGCAGGACCATTCAGTTTAAAGTCATGTGGGACCAGGGTGTAGTTTAGTGTCATACGGGATGATTATTTGCAGTTTAGGGTCATGCAAGACCGTTCAGTTTAATTTCATGTAGGAACAAGGGGCTCATTCAAAGTATTGATTGAGGAACTTGGAGTTTGTGGGAGGAGTTATGCGCTCACCATACATGGTCACCAATGAGTATGATCCATTGGGGTAAACCATATGAATGACGTATGGTCCTTCCCATTTGGGATCAAGCTTTGGTGGTTTCCTACCGAGAATCATTGGCGCTCAGAGGACCAAAACTAGGTCGCCTTGCAGAAAAGAGAGATGGTGAAACTTCTTGTTGAAGGCTCTAGCTATCTTATTCTGATTCCTTTCCAGATTGTGCAGGGCACGAAGCATGTTCTCTTCCAGTGCTTCCAAATCAGCCAGACGAATTTCGGCCACCTTATCTGGCGCCCGCTAGTCATAGACTGCAGTGCGTAACGATGGCAGCTGGATCTCAATGGGCAGGATAGCCTCAGCCCCAAACACTAGGGAATATGGGGTAACCTGGGTGGAATTGCGAGTCGTCATCCGATAATCCCAGAGTGCATTGGGGAGCTTGTCTGACTAACTCTTGTTGTTCTAACCAACCATCTTTTGGAGAATTTTAGAGTGGGTTTTATTGAAAGCCTAAATATGTCCATTGTCTTGTTCATGATAGCGAGAGGAATGGTTCTAATGGATATTGTACCTATCGTACAATTTCTTTAGCTCAGCTGTGCGGATATTGGTGTTGTTATCGGTGAGGACAACATGAGGGAATCCAAACCGGTGGATGATATTGGAGCTCACGAAGTCGACGATGGAACAGACCTTTACATCTTTCAGTGGATTAGCCTCTTCTTACTTAGAGAATAAATATGTAGCAGTCAGGATGAATCTCCATTGATGATCTATCACTGATGGATATGGTCCCACGACATCGAGCCCCAATACCGCAAATGGCCAAGATTACTTGGTGGAGTGGAGAGGCTCTGGCAGCCGATGCAGGAAGTTAGAATGAACTTGACATGCATGGAATCTCATGGAAACTCAATACAATCATGGATCATAGAGGTCCAGGAGTACCCCAACCTCTAGATCTGATGGCACATCTTGGGCCCAGCCTGGTGGGCACCACAGGAACCGGCATGAACCTCTGGCATGACCTGAGAAATCTAGACTCCTTGAATGCAATGGAGGAGAACACCATCGAATCCCCACTTATAGAGGATCCGCTCAAGACTGGGACCAGTCTGGACAGTAAATTACAGTGTGCAACATTGAATTCGTTTGTGCTCGGCCCTATCATCCGGGAGGAAACCATTTTGGAGATACTCGAAAAAAGGTGCCCTCCAGTCGGGAGTGGCCTCAACCACTACATCTAACGAACCTGGGACCCCTAACGCAGAGGGTCCAGTGGTAAGGTGGCTTACCCACAGGTCATCATCATCCTCTGGGGTGACGGCGGCGATGACTCTCTGGTTTTCCACATGTATAATCAGATCATCCTGCACGGGTTCTGCGAGTGACGCGGCAAAGCCTGCCAATGCGTCTGCTCGACCGTTCAGTGACCGAGGGACATGGGTAACCTTTGGTCGAGAAGAGAACTGGGACATTAGATGGAGGGTGCACTCCAGCAGTGGAACATGCTCTGGATTCCTGACAACATAATCGGCATTGACCTGCTTGATGACAAGTTTGGAATCCCCTTTCACATGAAAATGGGGAACATCGATCTCAAGGGCCAGATCGAGGCTAGTGATGAGAGCCTGATACTCTGACTCATTGATGGTGCAGCCTTCTGACAACAGGAATGAGTATGGTAGAACGGCTTACGCCGGGGTGATGAAGACGATACCCAGACCCACACTGTTGATCTTAGGATCATTGAGCCTCCTACCGGTGGGGCTCTGTGAGGAACCATCGAAGTGAATTTTCCAACATGAGACGACATGATTGACTGAGAGGATTGCCTCATCTGGAAATTCCAGGTCCAGGGATTGATCCATGGAGGTTGGATGGGTAGCTAGGAATTCTGCCAATGCTTGTCCCTTGATGGCCTTCTGAGGTACGAACCTGATGTCGAACTGCTGGAGGATCACCACCCCCTGTGCTAGTCAGCTAGTCAGCATGGGGCGGTTCATAATGTACATCAATGGGTCTACCCGAGAGACCAACTATACCTCATGGTGCTACTGGTAATGCCGCAATTTCTGTACAGAAAACACGAGTGCCAATCACCTCTTTTCGATGGGGGGAGTATATGGTCTCCGTTTCGAGGAGCATGCGGATGAGGTAGTAGAGGTTGTTCTCTGTTCCCTCATTGTTATTCTGGTCGAGAAGTGTGCCAAGGGACTATTTCAGGGAGGTCATGTAAAGGACCAACGGCTTTCCCGAGATGGGTGGAATCAAGACTGGAGGTTAGAGCAGATACTGCTAGATTTCCTCAAAGGCGGTATGACACTCTTCGTCCCATTCATAGGTGGATCCTTTCTTCATGAGTTGGGGAAAGGGCTTACACTTGCCGGCTAGATTCGCAATGAATCGACGTATATAGGCTAAGTGGCCTTGGATACCCCGAAGCTCTCGAAAATTACTCAGGGGAGGCATTTGGTTGATGGACTTGATATTCTCCGGGTCAATCTCGATGCCTCGGTATCTAACAAAAATTTCAGGAAACTTCCCGGAGGTGACCCCGAAGGCACACCTCAGCGGGTTCATCTTCAGGTGGCGGGAACGGGGGAATCCGAACACTTTCTCAAGGTCCTTGAGATGGTCTTGGCGGTGGCAAGATTTGACCCCCAGATCATCCACGTAGCATTCCACCAGTGTCCTGAGAATTGTCCTGAATATGCGATGCATGGCCCGCTGATAGGTGGCACCTGCATTTTTCAGGCCGAAAGGCCTGACTTTGTAACAGAATGTACCTTGGGGAGCCCTGATGGTAGTGGACTCCTCGTCTTCAGGGGACATCTGGATCTGGTTGTACCCAGAATACCCATACATGAAGGAGAGGGCTTGGAACCCAGACCTGACATCAATCGACAACTCTTTCACTGGGAGGGGAAAATCATCCTTCGGACAGTGGCGGTTGAGATCACGAAAGTTGATGAAAACTCTGATCTGCCCATTCTTCTTCTTGACTTTCACAATGTGGGCAAGCCACCGGGGGTACTGAACTTCCTTGATGAAGTTGGATTTGATAAGCTTGTCATCTTCAGCCTCAACCATAGCACCATGAGAAGGGTGCATATTTCTGGGAGGCTGCTTGAACCCGTGATGGTTTGTCGAGAGACCAAGGTGGTGGAGGGCTACCTGGGGATATAGTCCTGGAATCTCATCGTAACTCCAGGAAAACACGTCACAGTGTTGTTTGAGAAAGTTCACCTACTATTGCTGCTCCTCGAGGGGCATAGAAGCACTGATCAATGTGGGTCTCAGATCTGCTTCGCTACCAAGGTTCACCTGTACCAGTTCATCGACCGTGGTAGAGACGCCTTCTTCAAATGAAGGGGGAGCATCCTATAGATCCACTTCTCCACCTGTGGAGGGATCTTCCGTTGGGGGAGCTAATTCTGAGTTATCAAACCCTGATGGGCGGCTGGGGCTGGCTTGGGCAGAAGTGGTCATCATATCAGGAGACTCATGTGCGACTGAGACCATATCTATGAAGGTAGTCGATCCTATCCCATATGGCCTTTGAACCAAGGGGCCACACTTGATGACATCAAAGCAGTAGTGACATGTCAGCTTGAGCCGGTTGATTCCATCCCGATAGAAGAGACATGTATGGCATACCTCCATTTCCATGAGCCTGACATCCCGATACCGTATAGGGGTAGGAGGTTCCGGGATTACCTGAGCTTGATTGGTGTAAGAGTACGAGGAGATTTTCCGCCATCACTTGGACATGGGAATATGCCTTCCTCTTGTACCCGAAACAACAAAACATTCTCCCATGTCGGGGTTTTTGGCCTCCAACCGATGGATCGGGAAGATGTATGCATCATCTAGACTTTCCCAGGGATCACTTGTGACTGGGGTAGGTTCATCCTCACTTTCCAGGATTTTCTTATCCTTTCTCTTGTAATAGTCAGCGTCCCGATAGCGGGCTTCACAAGAGGTTAAGAAGATGCATCTCCTTGGATCATTCCTACTTGACCATTGAGGGGGTATTTGAGGCATTGGTGATATGACGAAGGGACCACTGCATGCATAGGGAGCCATCACTTTCCCATCAATGCGTTGTACACGGTGTCTTGGGAGACGACCATAAACTCTGTGCTAGTAATTAGGCCACTGAACTGGGTCATCATGTGGATCATTCCAACTAAGGATTGCTCGGTCCTATCGTATCCCTGGATTCTGAGGTCGGAGGGAGTTAACTCATCCTCAGAAAAACTCAGATTTCATAGTGTCTGATTCGGGATTTGGTTAATCCCAGAACCCGTGTCAACAAGAAAGTGGCAGACTTCCACGCCATTAAACTTGACAATGAAATACAGTGGGCAAATATGACCATGTATTGGAGGATATTCATGTTCACCGTAGAATGAGATAACTACTTGACATTTGGAGTTCTCAATTTCCTCAGTGTGGAAGGCTTCTGCAGATTCTACCTTCGTCTCAAACTGGAGGGGGCTCTTTAGGGCCTCAGCAAGTGCCTCACACATTTCAGATGACAGGCGAAAATCCTCAAGGATAGAAATACTTTCTGAAATGATGGCATGGTATTTCCAAACATCACAATTCCGTGTCAAATGCGAGCCTCTGCTTACAGGAGGTCTCTCTAGAATTGGAGGCACGGCGGGCCCTACCGGCTGGACCGGCGGCTGGCTGGTACATGGTATATCCCGTTGCCTACTGGTGGATGCCTGAAGAGTAGCTACCGGATGGGGACTGGACAACTGAGATTGGCTTGTAGCAGGGGAAGACTGGTCGCGGTACAGACGAGACAACTTTTCCTGATCTAGTAGCACAAACAGTGGTGGAGGTAGATCTGAGGGAACCAGATGAGGTTACGCGTGCTGAGCTCTGAGCTGAGCCAACTATCTGGTTTCAGTAGCATGCACGACCTGACTGAAAGAGCCCACTGACATTCCTCGACGACCAATGCAGTTGTGGTTCCGCTGACCTGGACATCGGCTGGGGACGTTGGGGAGGCTCGCCTGGCGTTCCCCCTCGTCGGGAGTAATATAAGGATTTACCAGCTCCATGGTATTTACCGAAGCGTACCCCTGATTGTTGCTCGAAGAGTTATCCACCACTGGGCGGATTCTGGGAGGAATCCCCATCTCAGGGGGCATGAAATTACCGAGAGTGCGGGATGACGACGACAGTGGTGGAGCTCGTTGCTTCTTCTTGCGTCGTCACCGCTTGCTCTTTTGGGAAGTGTTTGGCTGAGATGATGACACAGAGGAACTGGTCACATCTTCTGAAGGCTCCTGCTGATTCAGGTGTTCTTGAATGATACCATGGGCACGTGCGACCGTTTTATGGGCCATCCAGTCATCATACTTCCGGGACCCATGGCTGGGAACCTGCTACCACTCACCTTCATCGTCGCTACCGCTTTCTGACCTTACGAAGACACCTGTCACTTGTGTTGGGGTTGATCCCAACCTGGCTATATTGTTGTCGACCTAGTCTTGGAGCTAGTCTTTAAACACATTGCACTGCTTGATGGTGTTCCCTGGAATCCGATGATGGGGGAAGTAGTTGGGGTGATCAGTGAGATTCGCCTCTTCCGGCCTTCTGCACTTGGGTAAGTGCACAATCCCCTGCTCTAGGGCACTTCAGAAGTAACCGAGGACCTGATTCTCGTTGAACGAGTAATTCTGGTGCCTTCTTTCCAGATAGGGGTCCTTGGGAGATTCGGCCTAATGAGGGGTCAGAGGGGCCTGTCAAGGAGGCGGAGCCTGATTATCCCGCCTAGGCGGTGGTGGCGCAATGAATGGGGGAACCTGTCGGTTCTGAGGCGGTGGCTGCTGGGCAGGAACCTATGCTTGAGGTGGAGGGACTCTGTGAGGTTGCAGAGCTGGTTCCACTGATAGTAATTCTAGCTTCCTGGGGGACTTTTTGGGGCCATTGCGACGGGCTCGGCTCTGGCATCCCTCCTTGCTGGGATCACAGGGGGCAGCAGATGTGCCTGACTATCCTGTTGCAGAGCTTCCTCGAGGCTCTGATCCTTATCTGAGAAGTCCTGGAACCCTCCAGGGTAGTTCTGGGTGATCACGGAATGAAACGGTTCTGTTTTAACATTCCCTACAGACATCGTCATTAATTTCTCCTAAGTCAATGGCATGTAGAGGGAGTATTTAATCCCCTTCCACCGGGCGATGAAGTCCATGACTCGCTCATCAAGCCTTTGTTTGCATTTGAAGAGGTCTGTGATGCTGGTCTTTCACCTGGTGGAGCTGAACTGGTATAGGAACTGCCGACAGAGATCCTCCCAGCCGGTCACCGATCTGATAGGGAGCAGGCTGTACTAGAAAAATGCAAGTCCCTCTAATGAATGCACAAAACATCGGAGCCTGGCGGCTTCCTACTGTGTCGGGGTCCCCAACATGGGGCCACACATGGAGGGAAAATGAGCCAAGTGCTGTGGTGGGTCCCCAGTCCCGTTAATGGGCGAGAAAGTGGGATTCCCAAAACCTGGGGGTGCAATCATATCATCCACCCATGAGGGATATGGATTTCCATCTGGTGGGACTGCCACCTGCCGCGTTTCCAATGCCTCAAGGCAGGCGATGAGTGCCGCTATAGGATCATCTGGGTGGGGTTCCCTGTCTTGACGGGGATCCCTAACTACGAGTGCATTGTCGGGTTGTTCGACATGGTAAACGGCATCAATGGCTCATGGAGAGACTGGCGGAATGGCCCTTGGGGCGGCTGGGGGAACCCAGGCTGGATTCCACTGATTTCCTCGCCGTTTAGGAGGGTTTGGTGAGATATACCGCACCCTCTTGTTGTGATTCTTGGCTTCTACCCTTTCTGCGGGAGTAGCATGATCAGGGCTTCCCGTAGGCATCTCACCGGGGGGGGGACTTGTTCCTACCCCTACTGCCTCGGCTTAGGATCACCATAGTCAGGTCACCTTTCTATAGCGCGCTCGGCTAAGAGTTTGTCGACCAGCCTCTTCTGCTCAGCAAGGTTTTGGTGCAACGCGGCCCTCTCGGGGTCTTCGTACATTTTCTGTACTGAGGAAGACAGGTCAGAGTGCTTGATGGTTCCGACATGCACTTTACCCTTACTAGCATTTCGGATGAGTACCAATGACTCGGTGTGTACAGGGAGGCCTAGAAGGTTCCTCTGCTGACGAGTAATCCTCCCTAATGGGTCCAACAGTGGCGGTACACCCTCAGGGGGTAGGTCTCCATCAAAAAACTCCAGCTCGTCCCCCTTGTCCACTATGTCAACCATGTGGACCGCAACCCTTCTTGGGGCCACGTCCTCAATGTTGCATAAGGAATCGGGTTGCCGCCGGATAGAACTGAACAGGAGGGCGACATACTATCCCCAGCCACGGACTTGCACATGGGGGGTAGCTTCTTTGATGATATTGCGGAGTATCTCGAATCTCTGAACGCATTTTTGTTGGAGGGCGCTCTGGCGACCTGATGACTCAGGGCGCTGGGCCACGGGGAGTGCAGCCAAATTGACCAGACGATATTGATTTCTGATTTCCTCAAAGTGCACATGGATCCTAGGGTATACCACCCGATCGTAATGAAGATAGAAGTGCATCTACCATAGGGTTTGATGGAAGCACTAGACTTCCTCCAAGGTGAGGGATTCCGGTGCAAAAAAGTTTGATGTTGCCACCGGCCAGAACGTCTCCGGGATGTGGTCCGCTGCGAGAATGTTCTAGATGCTACTGGGCTTGGATTCAGGGTTTGGCCTCATATTTCCCCACTCATCAACTGGGGGTGGCTGAGGAACCGGTAGTGGTACTGAGGCGGACCGGTAGGACAGTAAACTGGGCAGCGGAGAATACAGCGAACGAGCTGACTAGCGACCGAATTCCGGGCCATCCTCTGAAGAGTGCGGTGACCTGACCACAATGTCACGATACAACGGGCTGATAACCACAACCTCTGGCGCAGGGATTGCGGTTACTGGTGATGGGCCATGCTATTTATCAACCGTTATTGGTCCCCAAAATAGATCTCTGTGATCTCTGGTTGATCTATATGGTGCTTCTAGTGACGATGTTGGTGACTATACAGTCAGAACCTGTGGGATTCCAACAATTTCCTCCTCCTGGATGTACCTGCGAAGAGATGCAGGAATCCAATGGACTTATCATTCTAGAAGGATGAGGCTAACATGCCTTATTCTTGCCCCGGTCCTTGATGCAGAGGAACGGGGGGAGGGTTCCAATGCCGAGTCTCATTCTGCTTCAGAATCTGAGAAGCGGGCCGGTTTGATCTCTGTATGGGCCTTCCCAGGATTCTTCTTGTGGAAGCGACACCCCGACTTCCTACCCCTAGATGTCTCTTCAGGACACGGTTGATTCTCGACATGTAGTCTCGTGGCCGTGCTAGCGCCACGGTAGAGAGGAATTCCACTTGAGATGGATGGGTGCGAGGGGAATCGGGGAAAATTTCGAAGGGAACATGGGGAAGACCTACATGAACAACACCTGAGCGGGTGAAACCTCCATTGGATCTAGCGGGAGCATGGGGAGGACCACCATGCTTGGTGCAGGTGGAGAGAGGCTGACCTTCACCCCTCTTGTTGCCAGGGCGAGGAGGACCTTCGCCAGTTGTAGAGAGGATGTAGGGAGGATCCCTACATTAGAGAGGGACCAGATGGGAAATTCATTCATATCGATGGTCGAGGGTAGGAGGAGGAATTCCATACCCAGTGTGGTGGGCACGGAAAAGACTTCTGCGCTTAGTGTCACTGCCAAGGGGTAGGTCTTCATTCGAATTGGGGGTAGCGCAAGGAATACCTTCATGAAGAACTTCGGAGTGGGGAGGGCCCACGCTCTGTGGAGTGGTGGTACGGGGAGGGCCTTCGTATGCGGTGACATCACCGTAGATTGGTTCGTGGCGATCACCACTCGGGCCTGCGACCTAGAGAGTCAACCCAGCTTGCCCGTGGGGCGGTTGGGGCCTAGATCCCAGTCGGGCATAGGAGTGTCCCTGCTCAATGTGTGCAGGGGATTCATGATATACGTCGGTGGTGGCTCGGCCAGAGTAGCTGTCGACATCGATGCCCCTTGGCAGGCGCCCTCAGCTCGGGCCCAATGTTAGCGTCGGGTCAGGCGAGCCGGTGTGGGTGGTGCAGGGGCATAGCCTACCTGCTCCTCTGGCAAGGCCGGATGGTGGCGCTGACACGGCCAGGTAGAGGCCCTTGCTTGGAGTCCTTGGATTGGGGCTTTGACCGGGATGAACCTGACATCACCCACCTCATCAGTGTAAGGCAGAGAGTTGTCAAGGTGTTACAGGGATAGGCTCCCAAAATGATTGAACGTTGGGGTTGGGAGAAGGGGCTCCCTGTGCAGCCCTCGAGGGTGGCGTTGATGGCGGGGCCTGGACTTCTCCAAGTCCAGGCGGGCCATATCCCAAGTTGGGATTATTCCCTCCTCCTCTTAATGACGTACGAGGTCGTTAATCACCTTTCATTGGATGACTTCCGATGGGGAGAGGGGGCTTGGTCGCCCCACACTCGTGGATGCAGATGCCGTTGTAGCAGTAGTGGAGCCATGCAGAGAAGCTATGCTGGTATTTCCCCTACCCCTGCGTAGGAAGTTGGGAGGAAATCGTGTCCCTGTGGCAGAAACCTGATTCCTGGGAAGCAGGGAGGTTAACTCATCAGCACTGTGAGGAAAAGAAATCGACAACCAATGCCCCAGTGCCATTCCATCTTCCGTGGCCGGTAAGATGGATCCACACTGACAACGTTGCAGAATGGAATGCCCCACATTCTACTGCCCCAACTTCTTGGGAGTTCCAAGCTAGGCCCGCTATTTGCTTAGTGGGAACCATCACCGGATATCTGGATCCGGTGACACGTCAATCTACGGATGTATCGAACGCTACTAATATTTAAATTGAGGAGAATAAATTCACATCAGGTTTACCATTTATGTTTCTGACGCTTTCGCCGGGGTGCATGCGTCTGTCCACCTTGGGGGCACGACAGGCGCGTCTTTCGTTACCTCGTATTCCCGCTTTCCAAAGGCGGGTGGCATTCGCTCCTTATTCCGGGATGTCTGCTCCTTGACCGAAACAGGATGATGGGATGTCGGTTTCTCTATCTGTGGATTCCTCCTCAGAACTCGTTACCTAGTTCGGGTCTCCCTTAATGATTTAATGTGTTGTTCAAGAAACTCTTCCCAGTTCCATATTTCCTTGGACGCTGGATAATTGCACTGCTTCTGTCAGGACATTTCAAAGGGTCCAGTCAGGGCACCAACCTTTAGTTGGGGGAGTAGTCACATCGAGGCATCATTAACATGTCTGAACACTAGGGAATTGGCGTGTCTATCTTTTTTCCATTATTACAGGGCTTTTTGAGGGCTCGGAGGGCCGAGGCATCCCACATCGAACGTGGGGAATCATATTCCATAGGCACGTATCTAAGGTTTTCCTCAGCTTCCCATGTTTAACACAGGGTATGCCGCAAGTTTAACGTCTAGTGAAGATGGATTGGCCTGATCAGGACACCAGCTTGAGTGGATCAGATTGAGTAACCCCTCTTGAGGGAAGACCGATATCGGAGCTAGCCCGTGGGTGGATTCTCGAATGCAGTGGGGTGGAATGGGGTGGCATGATCGCACTGGGATGTGGCAGCTCGGGTGAGAATCAAGATGGATGATTGAGAATTGCATGGAGTGGAGGGGGTATGAAATGAGACCATCATGGAGATGACGGTGGTGATGGGCTTGAGTCTCGAAGAGACTTCCTATGTATCCCCATTGTAGGGAATCAATGTCCGCGTAGTTCGATGTGGAATGGGGCTTACACTCTGAGGTGGCCCAAGGTGGTGGGAGAACTGACATGAATGAGGTCGGAAAGACCAGGTGGGTGTGGGATTGAACCTCGTGAGGCTTCCTACGTACCATGCCTTGACATGGATCAAAGTCCATGTAGTTCAGAATGGGGTGTCGTTAAACCGACGTGAAGAAGGACCTTGGTCTAATGGGTGATGGGCTTGAACCTCATGAGGATTCCTACGTACCATGCCTTGACATGGATCAAAAACCACATAGTTTGGGAAAAGGGTATGTTGAGCTGACACGCAAGGGTGTCAGAACAACTAGATGGCAGGGTCACAACGACTTACTTCTGGATTGGGATGCGGTTTAACGTCATGTGGGACGGGGGCGTGTCGGAGAAACAATGTCCGAAAGGACCTTGGGCCAGGTGGATGGTGGGATTGAACCTCATGAAGGATTCCTACATACCATGCCTTGTGGATCAAAGTCCCCGTAGTTCGGGTAAAGAAGGGGCTTGGCACACCGACAAAGATACGGATCGGGCCAATGACTGTTGAGCATGAAAATCAAGGATACATCCTACATACAATGCCTTGACATGGATCAGAGTCCCCATAGTTCTATTATAAATGTGGGTGTCGGCAAACCGATGTGAAGAAGGACCATGGTCCGATGGGTGCGGGGCTTGAACCTCAGGGAGGCTTCCTACGTACCATGCCTTGACATGGATCAAAGACCATGTATTTCAGGTTTGGTTTCTTCCAGTGAACCGATGTGAAGGTGAACCCATGGGTCCACTGGTGGTGGTATTGAACCTCGTGAGGCTTCCTATATATTATTCCTTGACATGTATCAAAGTCCTCGTAGTTCGGGTATAGAGTTTTACATCATGATGGACGTGGGCATATAGTTTAACGTCATGCTGGATGGAGGCATACAGTTTAACATCATGTTGAACGGGGGCATTTCCATGGTTGATTATTACTCTAAGACCACGTGAGTCATGCTCGGTGTGAGAAACAAGAGGCAGTAGAGACCTGGCGATCACGTCGCGAAGGGTGCGTCCGTGAGAAGCAAAGTGGGGATTACGCGTTGAGCGGCCCATGGTGTCGGGACTTACTCTAGGATGGAGTCCCGAGAGAGGAAAAGTGTAGAGGGAGATTTATTTGGGACCAAAGATGGGATGTGACTCTTTCCCTATCGTTCCCTCCACTGGCCTTGGCAGTGGGGAAGTACGGAGGTGCATGGTTGCTACCTTCCGCAAGAGGGGCTAGGGGGATTACACCAAGGTGGATGCCCTTCCCCCGTGGACAAACGCCAATCTGAGAGGGAGGATATCATACCATGAGAGAGTGATTCCATTCCCGTAGAGACGAGCGGTGTAAATAATGTCCGAGCCGAGGGGACCCTGCATGCGAGGCATGGGGTCGAGTCACAGTTTAACGTCATGTGTTGAGGATGAGGTGCTTGGAAGTTTAACGTCCTACAGCTCGGACAAGGTGGGTTTATCCGCACCACTAGGACTTACATGACTGGTACCCTTTACTCCTTATGGGAGGGAAGGCATCGGCAAGGGCGTGGTGAAGGGGGGTCGTAGAGAGAATCATTGAGGGGTCCAAGTTAGCGTGGCTATGCGATGAAACAATAGCTGTTAGCGTGCCTATGTGGAGAAGCATTAGGCGAAGCAATGGTACTGGTGGTGTCGTCTAGGGGACTTTAAAATCACATAGTGAAAACCTGTAGGGTCGCACGGGAAGAGGAATCGCCTAGCCGAGGAGTCCACATGCAGGAGCCTTGCGAATCTCGGTTGCTTTGCATAGTGGAAAGTGCTTGCGAAGCGGTGTGCTTTGCGAAGTGGAGTGCCTTGGACGTAGCATGGGGTAGAGATGCGAGTGGGAGGTTCTTCGCGAAGTGGAGTGCCTTGGCCTTAGCATGGGGTATAGATGCGAGTGGGAGGTGCTTCGTGAAGTGGAAGGGTGTTTGCAGAGCACTGCCTCGCAAAGAAGAGGTGCCTCACGAAGCAAGGTAATGTGAAGTAGTGTTCTTCTCGAAGTACAGTGACCCTACCTTGGCATGTGGATCACTTGTACAGGATGGGTGTTTCGTGAAGCATAAACGCTCCGTGACTTCCCGGGTCCCCTTGGGGATCCCCTTCATTCACGAATTCCCTTAGGCATTGCGAAGGGAATACCTCTCGGAAGAGGGGCTCAAAACGAGACAAGACAGAGGCCTCTCGAGAAGCAAAAATACCTTGCGGAGCTCATGGTTCCCATAGAAAAGGGTGCTTTGTGATTTGGGAATTGAGAATCCGAATGGTCAGATTTTCTATCTAGAGAGCTCAGAGGGATCTCGATATTTATAGGCAAGGGGTGCTGTGAAGCAGAGATCACACGGCATGAAGGGGGCTTTAGTTGCTTCACGGAGGGCCGCGAACGTCAACTGTAGTCGCGGAGAGGTACTGCCTCCTCTGATTCGTGGCGGGTTCATGAACGTCAAGGCATTCGCAGAGCATTACCGCCTCTGGTGCTTCATGACGGGTTCGCAAACGTCAGGGCATTCACGGAGCTTTACAGCCTCTGGTGCTTCGCAGCGGGTTCACGAACGTCAGGGCGTTCACGGAGCTTTACCGCCTCTGGTGTTTCGCGGCAGCTACTGAGCTAGGGGGCTGCACGTCGGAGTTTCGCAAGGCAGGGTGCGAGGCCTCTTTTCCTTCTCTCTTTAATTCGAATATTTTTGGAACCAACAATACTATAAATAGAGAAACCACATTTTTTTGGATTTATACTTTAGGAAAATTATTAATGATTGGTTTAATATTTATAGAAATTTTGCACACATCAATCCAACAAAAAATGTGGTTGTATTGTATGAAAGTGCATGTTCTCAATTTTATACTATCCTTTTCACCTAAAACACATATCACATACTTTAAATAGTTTAAAATCACTTTGATTCTCTTGATAATTTATAAAAATCATACATGATCCATTTTTTATTTTTAAGAATCAAATTCAAATCAATTTGATATATGGTGTAACTAGTATGACAAAAATTTCATGTTTTTATTTAAGTGGATTTTCTTAAATGTGCATCACATTGTATATTATGAGTAAAATTTCTCAAATTATATTGATAAATAAGAAAAATAACCATTAATTCAATTGATATTTGTAGGAATTAACTACATGCTAATATGAAACATGTTGTGGCAGGTATGACTAGAAGTTTATGTTTTCTTTTAAAAGTGACTTTTATGTTCTAAATTCACATAACATACTAAAAATAGAAAAAAAAGTTCTTGTATTTTCTTGATAATTTATGAAAATTATCCGTGACTCATTCAAGATGTTTAGGAACCAACTACATGTCACATTGACACACAATTTACCGAACAAGACTCAACGCGTGTAATTTTAGTATATAAGTTGCATTTATTAATATAACATGTATCACATACTCAAATCCAAGGAAACATGCTTGGATTATCTTGATACATTTGTATTAATATTATTAATTCATTTTATATCTATATGAATTAATCACACATAAATTTGACACTCAGATTGGTCATATGGACCGAATGTTCATGTTTTTAGTTTAAAAGTGGCATTTTAGTCTAAAATGATCATCACATACTCAAAAATAATTAAATGAACTTTTATTTTCTTCATAACTTTATAAAATAATCCTTGATTTATTTATTAGTTGTAGGAATCATTTTTACATCAATCCAACACATTGTGGGGCCAACAAGATGGAAAGTGCATATTTTCATTTTTTAGTGACATTTTTGTTAAAAATAATTATCAAATAATAAAAAGTAATAGAACTCACTCATATTTTCTTGGTTCATTACAAAAACAAATTTTGATACATTCTTGATGTTTAGGAATTTACTACACATCAATTAAACACACGATGTGGTCAGAAGGACTAAAAGATCATGGTTTTAATTACAAGTGAAATTTAGGTTCAAAACGAATGTCACATAAAAAAAATCAATAAAATGATCATATTATCTGAAAACATTAGTAAAATGACACATGATTTCTTTTTTATGTGTAGGAATTAACATCGTGTTATCCCTAAATACACTTTGGATTGTATGTCTCAAACACGTGTTTTATTATAAAAGTTAATTTTAAGTTCAAAACGTGCATCACTTTATCAAAATTGAGTAAATACACTCATATTAAAATCATAATTTAAGAGGACTATATCTGAATCATTTTATATTTTTATTAGTTGTCCCCACATCAATAGGACACATGGTTTGGTTGAATTGATCAAAACATAAATTTTTATTTAATAGTTTCATTTTAGTCTGAAACACATGTCACATTATCAAATAAAAAAGTATTCACTAAGTTTACCTTGGAAATATAGGGAGATAATCCTTGATTTTTTTGCTATTTGTATGAATTAACCACCTCTGAGGACCCCATCGTAGGGATCTTATCAAACAAAACCTTAAACAAATATTTAATGTAGTAAATGTTAATGGTCGGGTCGTATACCTATAATAGTGTATTAGGTGTGTTTCCATTTTTTATTGGCGGAACAACATTTGTGAAGAATGTTTTTGAGCATATGTGTTGAATATTTTGTCAATGATGATTCAATATGTATTTGGTGAGTTTGAATGAATTGGTGATGTCTGGAAAATTGTTATTGTTTCATTTAATGGAATTGAATATCACTCTTGGAAAAATATCCTTCTTTAAATTATGATGATTTTTGACCTGAAATTCAATTATTAAACACATGTTCAATTTAGTGTATAATGTTACTATAAGTGTGCATTACTTATTTTAATGAAGATGAATAGAATATGAATGTCCAAAATAGCCTGATGGTTTATTGAACATGAAAATTTTAGTTTTCATGGGATCTTTTTTTTCATGAATAATAGTTGAGTATATGGATTCTAATTTTTTTGATAATTATAGAGAATATTAATAATTTATATGGTGTCCTTTTACAAAAAAAATATATCCAACCCACACGAGGAGTGAATGCTGGGAGCAGACCCAATACCCGTTTCTCTCCGAGTCATGGGAGCACTTTACTTATTAAGCACTTCTCAAATGCCTGGAATTACATTATATGATGGGATCCTTTGTGGTCACTATCCATCCATTTTAATCATATGAGTAAATGGTGGATATCCAATCCAGTTGATCTGAGATTTTAGATTAATGAGTGGACATATTTTTGGAGATGAATTATCATCCATAAGGAAAATAATTCAATGCATGAAATATAATATGTGAAGGTCAAGTCGTTTTTTGAGGGAGGTGATGAATATTTCCGTGTCGTATACAATTGAACTACATTAAAAAACCTTTAATGATTTACTGACTAATTATTATGTGATGATTTATTGCATATAAATATTGGTTTAAAAACTAAATTAATTAAAAACACTGAATTCTAAAGAAGATAATTTTCTGATAAAAAATCATGCATCGTTCTTATTGAAGGTTATGAATAATTGTAGTGTAATTATTTTGAGAACACATATTCCATCTAAAATCACTATCATATGGAAAGAAGAATAATTTGGGGAATTATTAGTTGATATTAGTTCATGAAGCATTAAATAATCATTCAAGAATTATGTGAGAAGGCATATATGCTATGTAGTATATAATGACAATTTAAAATACAAGATGAGTAGAATAGAGTAGAGAAGTCAAAAGATATATTATGAGGAAGAACCTGTTTATGGATGTTCTTTAGAAAGTGAGAATATTATATTTTATTTATCTTGATGGATAAAAAGAAATATCCTCAAAAATAGTAACAAGAAAATCGAACATTCATAAGTGATCTTTCTTGTATCAATTGTAATCATTTTTGTAACATGCATTGTGAAAATAGTGTTCTAGCAGTACTCTAGAAAAGCAGAGCATTAATCTATGGTAGTGAAAAAATCACTACTAAAAATTGAGGTATATCCATAGTTTTATGAACCATGGATGGTATTGGAGTTGTTATAGGTAAAGATCTATAGCCATGGTTCAAAAATTCGTTAAACACCTAAATCCATGCTTTGAAACCGTGGAAACAACTTAAGGCACACAGGGCTATAGGGTTTCCCATTTCATAAAAAAAACACACCACCCCTGAAAATCCCCCACCCCCTCGTAGCAGCCCTCCCCCCTACAAAGCCTCCCCCCACTACCCCAAGAAAGCCCCCTGATACACATTCCCCCTGTATAGACCCCCACCCCCACTGCACAGTCCCCCCAGACAGACCCCACCCCCTCTGGATAGACCCCCCCTTGACAGACCTCCCATCACACCCCTATATAGCCCCCACCCATGGACAAAGTCCCACCACCATGGAGAGCCCCCCATGTACAACCCCTAGATAACCCCCGTGCAAATCCCCCACCCCCTATAGAACCCATTACCCCCATGCAAAGCCCCCCTTCACTCCCCCCAGATAGCCCTCCCCCAGACATACCCCCCAGACCCTAGAAATCCCCTAGAAAACCCCAGGACACCCCCCCAAATCCCCTAGACAATTTCCCTAGCCAGCTCCCACCCACCTCTGGACAAACCTCCCTAGACAGACCCCCCCAGCACCCCCACCCCCAAATATACCCCCTTCCTTCCACAACCCCCACCCCTGGACAAAGCCTCCCATCCCTAGACAACCACCCTCCCCCACCCCTGCATTTCCCCTTCCCCCATTCAAAGCCCCCCTCCACTCCCCCTGGACACCCCCAAGACAGACCCTTGACACCCCCTTAAAAAACCCACGAGACCCCCTAGACAGAACCCCCCCAAACCCTGGACACCCCATGGATCCCCCCCTCCTGGACACCCCCATCCCGCCTGGGCACCCCTCCCTCCTGGACCCCCCCCCCCCTACAAAGCCCCCAGGGATAGACCCCCCTCTACCCCCTTCATCATCCCTTCCCCCATGAAAATCCCCCCTCCACTCCTGCCTAGACACCCACCTCTGGACAAACCCCCTTGCACAGCACCCCCCCCCCCCCCCCGTACAACCCCCCTGGTTAGACCCCCCATGAAGACACCACCCCTGCCCACACACACACACACACCCATACAATGGTTCCTGCACATGCATTCTCATAGTGACATAATCCATTTATGGGAGCCCACCTTTTTGTTACATAAATTTTCTTTAGATAATATAAATTTATCATATTGGAAGATCTTTTGGGATTAATTTCTAGGAAATTAGGAACATAATACCAGAATACAACATAACAAATTATTCTAATCCACTTGTAAGGATTCATCATAAGTTCATCATAAGTTCATCCTAAGTAAAATTCTTGCATCTCATATCCTGTAGACATACATGAATGGAAAGGGTGAGAAGAAGGCCTAATAAGTGTAAATAAGGGAATTAGTTTTCTTGTGAAATCAATAAGAACTTGATAAAAACATAAAGTCATGAGAAATGAAGTAGAATAATTTCATAATGAAAATAAAATTAACCATAACATGAATAAGTGGATACAACATTTAATTAAGGAATTCATGAACATATCACCAAGGTGCATCCCCAAGGTGTCATAAAAATTACCAAGGTTATTCACCAAGGTATTATGAAACTTGACATCTCTAGATATTAAATTTTTTACCCAATACATTGGAGCGCTATCAGGACGCACCCTTAATATGTATTTAATTTTATGTGATAAACATAGATCATAATCAAACATTTCATAAATAATCAATCGAGAATAAAATAAACGGGTTTCATTTCAAAATCATGATGTTTTAAAAGTTCTTAAATACTTGATAGTTACATGATTTATAAACCATGGAAAGGGAATCAGAGTTACATGTATGTCAACTACAGAATCATATAGATCAATTTTATGTATTGATGAATACAACCTATAAATGAAATAGATTTTTTTATTCTTGTAAACAATACATGAGAATTTCATGAGAAAAAGAGAGAGATTTGAGACGAAAATTCTGCAGCATAACGGCTACATAACAACGTTTTAGAAAACATTAAAAAGAGAGGGTACAAGGGTAACACACTCATAAATAACTCATAATACAGTATAAATGTAACGCCCCGAGCCCAGTTACCCAGAGTCGGTGCATTATTACATAACATTGGCATGATCACATGAAAGATCAAATATCTAAAGACCGATTGGTTTAGTATCCTTTGAAACACTAGATATATTCATAAAGTTTTACATTACATCATAAAGTGAAAAACTACTACAAAAAATATTGTCTCCATAGTCCACACTATTAACCCCTCATAATATCCCTGCAGGTCATTCATAATTTATTTCTTCACTTCCTGGGAAAAATAAAACATAGAAAAGGGGTGAGCTCAAATGCCCAGTAAGGATAACAATATAGAGGAAACTTTCATAAATAAGAATAAACATTTAAGGCAATGTGTAACTAAAACAAAATCCTTTTAAACATGAACTTTCAACATAGTATGGAATAAATAAAATGAAATAATTCCATTTACTTATTCACATGGATATTCTACTAATCGAATAATCACATGAAAAATCAATAACCACTTTCATAATGATGAAATGCATAATGCCAGACTATCATAACCACATAGCCAAGGCCTCGTGCCAAGAATAAAAATAAGATTTTGTCAAGGCCTTGTGCCAAGACACTAGTTTGTCTCATGAGACCTACCGATGCATCAAGGAGTTATAGCGGGCTCCACCCGTCACATATTAAGTCCAATGCATTCCCATATGAAAAGGTTTAAACATAACATAATCATTCATATTAAAACTAGCATACGAAATGTCAATACATTCACCATAAACTATGAATGGTATAAAAATAGAACATCCACTGTCAAACAAATCACAAAACCTTCAATACAATATAGAAGTTTTGTATCATAATAAATCAACTACAAATAAGCATAAAATCATCAAAGGATGTTGACATATATGAAATCAAAACTCTTTTTAGAGAAATATCTCTTTCTATTTTTGAAATCATTTACGAGTCATATATTTATAAAATAAAACATTTTCTTTGAAAATATTCTTATAAGCTTGTAAGGGAAGCTTCGACGATTTTATAACGGTGGAAAATAGCCGCTCCCGCTGTATAAGTTAAAAAAACATTCTTACCTTAATTTTGTCGAAAAGGTTAAAAAGCACCTTGTTTGGAAAACGACGGAAATATTCCTTTATAAACCTATTATAAAAAGTCAAACAAGGGTATAAATGACTTTAACCCATATTCTTGTAAATAGTAAAAATGTTTCGAAATACATTTTTAATAAAAATGGATGTGGATGATAAAGAGATCCGAGTAGATTATTACGTATAAAAACCTCGGATAATGAAGAGATTGTGAAATAACCCTTACCTTGTACTTTTCCTTGGTTGGGGTAGGTTAACCTCCTGTATAATAGTGAAATAATTGTTATTAAATTATACAAGAATCATATATATTAATATGATATCATATATGATCTTTTAACTTCGCTTTGTTAATAATATCTTAGTATTATCGTTGTTTCAGGTGTTAACTTACTCATTTTCTTTTATAGGTTTTGTTACGTAAGACATGTTTGTAATGGATAGGTTGTATATTATTAATATCCAGAATTATTTGAAGTCCTTAAACATAATTTTTAAATCATCAAATGATAATTATACTTGAATGGATACGATGGAGAATGAATCTCATCGTATTCGTGGAGACGGTAGTCCGTACGTACGCACGAGCGACAATATCATTCTTTGGTATTAAAATAATATATAAATGGATGGTATATCATATATACAGAATAATTAACATGTTATATTTATTATTTTCATGAGTTACACATCCTTATTATACCCATCCAAATAATAATATATTGAATAACAATTACACCACGACGTGGAGACGGTAAGCCGTATGTACGCACGTATGATGACATGTTATTCAAAGGGTGGATAGAATACTGAATATGGTTGTACCATATTTATAATAACATCACAGTATATATATGATACTGGATTTATTATTTTAGAATGGTAAAAACAACGGAAGAAGAAGTGGAAGAAGAAAGGAACTTGGAAAAGGGTGGTGAAATCATTACCTCTTCTTCGGGTTCTTCCTTTTGATTTGATCAAAAGGGATCCATAGGTTGGCTTTCTGATAAAACTAAGGCCTCTAGGTTGTAGTGAGGGAAGTTGGGAGAGTATATGGGCAGAGTTTTGCCGAACCAAAAGGCTTTGAAGGTGTGAGGAAAAGAGAAGGAGGAGTTTCCTTTTATAAGAAGGTGAGGGGCACCTTCGGAAAAGCTAGAAATATTAGTTTATAATAAATTCATATTCAGTTTCTAATGGCTCGAAAGTTGATTATTTAAATGTTTAGGTGTGTATGGGTCAAAAAAAACTCAACCAATGTAATTTATATAGGTTTGGGTACTTATATTAACCTTATCTTTAAGTATTAACTCTAAGTTAATTTGTTTCACTTTTACAATGTCTCTTTGTGTTTTTATATTATATGGTTAATAAACTTACCATATACATCCAAGCGACCCCCAAGTGGTCCCTTAATGAGACAACTATCATGATATAAGTCTCTTGTCCCAACATTAGATTTTTAGGAATTTAATACTAATTAATAATATAATATTTTTTTTAAAAACTCTTTTATGTCAATTTTGACACTATTCAATAGATGATTTTTTTGAAACTCATTACAGATTGATTACTTCAAAAAAGTCAATTAAATCAATCCAAATATATCATATTATCCTAGAAAATTAGTTTAATTCATTAAATGTTTAAATTATATTTATTTGGGTATTTATAAAATCAATTATTTTAATTTTTCACAATTATGTTAATTACTACATCATCATTGTGTCATAAATAAATTAAATTATTTAATGTCTAAAAATTATAAATAAAATATAATTATGTAGGAAATCGTTTAATATTTCTAATGAATATTTATAATCTAAAATCCAACATATATAACCCTATTTAAAAATTTTTTTTCTAAAAGATATATGCTTGTGTCATTTTTGTACTTATTTTAACTTAATTAAAATTAAGTGTCCCTATCACCTACAAGTGGCACCATGGGGTCCCAAAATCGACCCAAATATGCCTATGGTCGAAACTGTATCGACCAATAAGTCTAGGACACGTTTTAGGGTAATTTAGTGTTATTATAATATTATTTTATAACCCTTATTTACCGGATTTACCCTTAACCATGGTAAATAAAATATTTACCGCAGTAATTATTCAAAACGTCTAAAAATAAAAGTTACCTATTTACAAAATTTGAAATCCTGATTCCAAATATGGAATCCATTTGTCTAAATTCAAAACACAGAAGTGGCAGAAATTAATTTAAAATTAATTCCCGCTGTCAAAACAAAAAAGCGTGTTTTAAGATATAATAACTATCAAAAGATTGATACTTGTTTATGTTCGGTTTAATTTTAAAATTATGTCCAATGACCAACATTGTATTAAATGGTAAAAATATATTCTAAACATAATTTAAAACCACTCAAATTCATAATTTATCAATAAAATTATTTCGATTAAAAAAGTTGTTTTTAATTAAAATTTAGTAATTTTCACTACTCATCAAAATATGAATGTTATCCGAAAAGTACCAAAATTTCACCTTAGGCTAACTTCGATATTCTGAATCCAAAAATGAATTCCATTTTAAAAAATAAAATATATATAATTTCAAAAAGTAGGTATTACTATTCATAATGGCTAGTTTGATTGGTTATGGTGTGTTAGAACTCCGTGTTGCGTACAACACACGCTATCACATTATTCAAAGAGAAGCGTACCGTAGAAGCTTGTGGTGTTACATTCTCCCCTCCAAATAATTTCGTCCTCAAAATTTCTAGAATACTTATCACATGAAAAGACTTGGGTAGTTCTTAATCATAAGTTCCTCGGGTTCCCACGTTGCCTCTTCCATCTTATGGTTTCTCCACAAAACTTTTACCAGACGCGTCGTCCGGTTTCTTAGTACTTGTTATCTCGTATCAAGAATCCTGACGGGCTTTTCACAATAGGATAGATCGGGTTCCAGTTCTAATTCCTCGTAAGTGAGTACATGCGTTGGGTCAGGCATGTATTTCCTCAACATAGATACGTGGAACACATCGTGAACTTTGAAGAGACTTGACGGTATTGCCAATCGGTAAGCTACAACCCCAATTCGTTCTAGAATTTCAAAAGGTCCGATGTACCTGGGACTCAATTTACCTTTCTTACCAAAACTAATGACTCCCTTCCATGGAGATACCTTCAGGAAAACATGATCACCGACTTGAAATTCCAAATCCTTCCTTCGATTATCGGCATAGCTCTTCTGCCTACTTTGAGCTGCTTTGATGTGATTTTGGATTACCTTCACCTTTCCCATAATTTCCTCCACCTGTTCTGGGCCTACAAGTTTTCCTTCACCAACGTCATCCCAACAGGTTGGTGTACGACATCTCTTTCCATATAACGCTTCATATGGTGCCATCTGAATACTCAAATGGAAGCTATTGTTATAGGAAAATTTTACCAAAGGTAAATACTGATCCCACATACCCTGAAGGTCAAGTGAGCAGGATCTCAACATATCCTCTAAGGTTTGAATAGTCCGTTCTGATTGTCCGTCTGTCTGAGGGTGGTAAGCAGTGCTCAAATGAAGTTCAGTATCCAGGGATTTCTGAAGACTCTTCCAGAATCTTGAAGTAAAACGGTGATCACGATCAGAAACAATCGATAGGGGTACTCCATGAAGTCTCAAAACTTCATTAATATATAGTCTTTCTAGACGTTCCAGTGGTAGATCTTCTCTTATAGCAAGAAAATGTGCCGACTTGGTAAGACGATCAACAATAACCCATATTGCATCATTCCTTCTAGGAGTCTTTGGTAGTCCCATGAAAAATCCATCGTAATATTGTCCCATTTCCACTCTGATATGGGAAGAGGTCACATGACTCCTCCAGGCTGTTGCCTTCCATCTTTCACTTGTTGACAAACCATACATCTTGACACAAAATCAGCAATCTCCCTCTTCATATTGTCCCACCAAAAATGTTCCTTCAAATCTATATACATTTTGGTTCTCCCAGGGTGTATAGAGAAATTTGAACAATGAGCATCATCCAACAATTCCCTTTTTAGATCAAGTATATCGGGAACACAAAGTCTCTTCCCAAATTTCAAAATTCCATCTTCATATACAAAGTCTCTCAGTCTCCCATCATTCACAGCTTTAATCTTCTTTTTAAATTCTTCATCATCGGTCTGATAACTCTTAATCCTTTCTAGTAAAGATGGTTTGGCAACCATTTGAAAAAGCATTGATGTTTCTCCTTCCCTGGTTATTACCATGTCCATCTTCACTAGATCCATGAAAATTGGATCCCTTTCAATTCTCATATTGTTCAAAACTCCATGGTCTTTTCTGCTCAAAGCATCTTCCACCTTGTTTGCCTTCCCCAGGTGGTAGTGTATCGTGCAATCATAATCCTTGAGTAATTCAAGACATCTCCTTTGCCTCATGTTGAGTTCTTTTTGTGAGAAAATATACTTCAAACACTTGTGATCAGTATAAATCTCAAATTTTTCACCATAGAGGTAGTGCCTCCATATCTTCAAAGAAAAGATCACAGCTTATAACTAGAGATCATGAGTAGGATAGTTTTATTCATGACTTTTCAACTATCGTGATGCATAGGCAATAACCATATCATTCTGCATAAGAACACAACCAAGTCCTTTCTTCGATGCATCACTATAAATAACGAACCCATCATTCCCCGATGGTAGAGTCAATATAGGAGCATTGACTAATCTTCTCTTCTGTTCTTCAAAACATTCTTCACACTCTTTTGTCCATACAAATATAACCCCTTTACGTGTGAGCTTCGTTAATGGGTTAGCCAATCGGGCAAAATTCTGGACGAATCGTCGATAATAACCTGCCAAACCAATAAAACTACGTACCTCAGTTATACTCGTAGGTGCTGGCCATTCTTGGATCGCCATGGTCTTAGAAGGATCAACCGATATTCCATCTTTAGAGACAATATGGCCAAGAAAATAAATCTCATGAAGCCAGAATTCAAACTTTCTAAACTTCCCATATAATTCATGTCTTCTCAGAGTCTTCAAGATAATGCGCAAGTGATTTTCATGATCTTCATAGCTTTTTGAGTATACCAAGATATCATCAATAAATACCACCACAAATTCATTGAGATATTCCTTGGAAACTCTATTCATCAGATCCATGAATACAGAGGTGGAATTAGTCAATCCAAAAGGCATTACAGTAAACTTGTAATGCCTGTACCTGGTTCGAAATGCTGTCTTCGGAATGTCTTCCTTCTTCACACACAAGTGATGGTATCCAGATCGAAGGTCAATCTTTGAAAAGTATTGAGCTCCATGCATTTGGTCAAATAAATCATCAATGCGAGGTAGGGGATACTTTTTCTTTATTGTTATAGCATTTATCTCCATATAGTAGATACATAACCTCATAGATCTGTCTTTCTTTTTAACAAAAAGAATAGGGGCTCCCCATGGAGAAACACTAGGGAGAATAAATCCCTTATTACTCAATTCCTCTAGTTGTTTCTTTAGTTCGACTAATTCTACAGTGGCCATTCTATAAGGGGTCTTTGATATAGGCCTTGATCCAGGAATTAAATCAATGGAAAACTCAACTTCTCATTCTGGAGGATGTCCAGGTAAATCTTTTGGAAATACGTCTACAAATTCATTCACAACAGGTACATACTGTATTTGAACATTCCTTTCCTCACCCACAGTTATTTCATTCCCATCCTTCCCAATAATTGAATTTAGTTGAGCTACTGGGGGTGGATCTAAATAAGAATTAGGTGGTGATGATTCTGCTCTAAAGATAAGTCGTTCCTTATCATTATCATCAAGAATTGTAACCTCTTTCTTCTTACAATAAATCTTTGCATCATAGTCTGAAAGCCAATCAATACCGAGGATTATATCCAACTCAGTCATAGGTATGACGATGAGATCAGCAGATAAAGAACATTTATGTGCTCTAATGGGGACTGATTCACAAAACTTTGTTGCAATGATACTTCCCTTAGGAGTTTTAACTGACAACTCCCTTGTTAAATCAAATTGGAAATATCTAATTTTCTTAGAAAACTGGGAAGATATGAAACAATGCGATGATCCAGAATCAAATAATGCATTTTCTAAACTTGAGGAAACTATTAAATTACCTGCCACCACGTCTTTCGGAGCTTCTACCTCAGTAGTAGTGATATCATAATCTTGGCCTTGATCCCTTGGCCTTTTCTGAGGTAAGTTCTCCTGATGCTTAGGACATTAATTTTCATAATGTCCCATATCCCTGCAATTGTAGCACTGAACATTGGTAGCTTACTTCTTCCCCTTGCAATCAAGAGCTCAGTGGCCTTTTTCACCACACTTGTAACAGACTCCCATTACCTTCAAGAAAGTACCAGGGTGTTTCTTCCCGCATTTACCACAGGATGGATATTCAAACTTTCCCTTCATCCCCTTATTTCCATTCCCAGATTGATCAGAAGGTCTCTTCTTCTCTTGTTTTTCTTTAAAGTCATAAGACTTATAGAATTCCTTTTCTGTCTTGATAGCACATGAGACAATATCTTCGTACGACGAGAAGGATTGTGAGACTAATGCTCGACGGAGAAATGGTTTTAACCCATCAAAGAAACGATCAATCTTACTTCTTGGGTTACGTAAATAATATCTAGCATACCTTGCTAACCTTGTAAAGTTAACCTCATACTTTGCGACATTCTCATCCACCTTCTGTCTCAGACTTAGAAATTGCCTTTCCATATCTGCTCGATGGTCATGAGGAAAATATTTTTCTAAAAATAGATCTTTGAACTCCCTCCATTCCATATTTGATACTTCATCATCTTCCTTCATATTTTGAATCAATTACCACCATTGATCAGCATCTCCAGTGAGGCGGTAAATTGCCATGATAACTTTTTCCCTTTCACTACTCCCCAAAGCCTGAAATATTTTCTCTAGGGAATTTATCCATTGCTCAGCTACTAAGGGATTTTTACACCCATTGAACATTGGTGGTTGTTGCCTCATGAATCTATCTAACATTGATCCTCCACGCTGCGGATCAGGGTGCTCCATACGGGTAAGGTTATTATTCATAACCTGAGTGAGTTGTACCAGTATGGTGATTAGCTGATCGACACCAGTTGCATCACCAGCTCCACTATAATTATCTTGAGCAAGAGGGAAATCCCTACATGGAGTGTGTGCATTGATACGATTTCCATTTCTTCCACTAGGCGCCATTTCTAAACAATGTCATAAACTAGATTAGTTTATGAATCAAAATACATAATCCCAAAATTATAAAACACTTAACATAAATTGAACTATTTATTTATATAATCCATAATCATAAAAATGTTTTCTTCGAGGAATTATATACTCATAAACCCTTCATAATTATTTGTAAAGAAAATGAAAGTTATACTAAGCATATCCCCCGGTAGTGTCGTAACCAAGAGTGCAGCAAGGCCCGTTGTCGTGCACCAGTTCCCGTTCGAGTCTAGCTCAAAGCGGTATTTTTGGGTTTTACCCCTAGGTACATCTGTGCCAGAGCCGCCTCTACCTGCTCGTATCCATACAAGGATGTATTGCTCGGAAAACTCACAAAATCTCCACAATACCAAAATTCTAGGAAGTTCTTCTATACTAATCCTCAAAGTTCATCTTAGGTATACGTGCTATAATAAGAGTTTATCTAAATCTAGCTTCCAAGGTTTGTACTAAACTTCCTCTGATACCTATTGTACCGCCCTGAGCCCAGTTACCCAGAGTCGGTGCATTATTACATAACATTGGCATGATCACAAGAAAGATCAAATCTCGAAAGACCGATTGGTTTAGTATCCTTGGAAACACTAGATATATTCATAAAGTTTTACATTACATCATAAAGTGAAAAACTACTACAACAACATATTGTCTCCATAGTCCACACTATTAACCCCTCATAATATCCCTGCAGGTCATTCATAATTTATTTCTTCACTTCCTGGGAAAAATAAAACATAGAAAAGGGGTGAGCTCAAATGCCCAGTAAGGATATCAATATAGCGGAAACTTTCATAAATAAGAATAAACATTTAAGGAAATGTGTAACTAAAACAAAATCCTTTTAAACATGAACATTCAACATAGTATGGCATAAATAAAATGAAATAATTCCATTTACTTATTCACATGGATATTCTACTAATCGAATAATCGCATGAAAAATCAATAACCACTTTCATAATGATGGAATGCATAATGCCAGACTATCATAACCACATAGCCAAGCCTCGTGCCAAGACTAAAAATAAGATTTTGTCAAGGCCTTGTTCCAAAACACTAGTTTGTCTCATGCGACCTACCGATGCATCGAGGAACTATAGCGGGCTCCACCCGTCACATATTAAGTCCAATGCATTCCCATATGAAAAGGTTTAAACATAACATAAACATTCGTATTAAAACTAGCATACGAAATGTCAATACATTCACCATAAACTATGAATGGTATAAAAATAGCACATACACAGTCAAACATATCACAAAACCTTCAATATAATATAGAAGTTTTGTATCATAATAAATCAACTACAAATAAGCATAAAATCATCAAAGGTTGTCGACATATAAGAAATCAAAACTCTTTTTAGAGAAATATCACTTTCTATTTTTGAAATCATTTATGAGTCATATATTTATAAAATAAAACATTTTCTTTGAAAATATTATTATAAGGTTGTAAGGGATGCTTCGACGATTTTATAACGGTGGAAAATAGCTGCACCCACCGTATAAGTTAAAAATCACATTCTTACCTTAATTTTGTCGAAAAGGTTAAAAAACACCTTGTTTGGAAAACGACGAAAAGATTCCTTTATAAACCTCTTATAAAAAGTCAAACAAGGGTATAAATGACTTTAACCATATTCTTGTGAATAGTAAAAATGTTTCGAAATACATTTTTAAGAAACATGGATGTGGATGATAAAGAGATTCCAGTAGATTATTACGTATAACAACCTCGGATAATGAAGAGATTGTGAAATAACCCTTAACTTGTACTTTTCCTTGGTTGGGGTAGGTTAACCTCCTGTATAATAGTGAAATAATTGTTATTAAATTATACAAGAATCATATATATTAATATGATATCATATATGATCTTTTAACTTCGCTTTGTTAATAATATCTTAGTATTATCGTTGTTTCGGGTGTTAACTTACTCGTTTTATTTTATATGTTTTCTTACGTAAGCCATGTTTGTAATGGATAGGTTGTATATTATTAATATCCAGAATGATATCAAGTCCTTAAAAATCATTTTTAAATCATCAAATGATAATTATACTTGAATGGATACGATGGAGAATGAATCTCATCGCATTCGTGGAGACGGTAGTCCGTACGTACGCACGAGTGACAATATCATTCTTTTGATATTAAAATAATATATAAATGGATGGTATATCATATATACATAATCATTAACATGTTATATTTATTATTTACATGAGTTACACATCATTATTATACCCATCCAAATAATAATATATTGAATAACAATTACACCATGACGTGGAGACGGTAAGCCGTACGTACGCACGTATGGTGACATGTTATTCAAAGGGTGGATAGAATAATGAATATGGTTGTACCATATTTATAATAACATCACAGTATATATATGATACTGGAGTTATTATTTTAGAATGGTAAAAACAACGGAAGAATAAGTGGAAGAAGAAAGGAACTTGGAAAAGGGTGGTGAAATCATTACCTCTTCTTCGGGTTCTTCCTTTTGATTTGATCAAAAGGGATCCTTAGGTTGGCTTTCTGATCAAAATAAGGCCTGTAGTTTGTAGTGGGGGAAGTTGGGAGAGTATTTGGGCAGAGTTTGGCCGAACCAAAAGGCTTTGAAGGTGTGAAGAAAAGAGAAGGAGGAGTGCCCTGTTATAAGAGGGGTGAGGGGCACCTTTGGAAAAGGTAGAAATATTAGTTTATAATAAATACATATTCGGTTTATAATGGCTCCAAAGTAAATTATTTAAATTTTAAGGTGGGGATGGGTCGAAAAAAAATCAACCAATAGAATTTAGACAGGTTTGGGTACTTATATTAACCTTATTTTTAAGTATTAACTCTAAGTTAATTAGTTTCACTTTTACAATGGCTCTTTGTGTTTTTATATTATATGGTTAATAAACTTACCATATACATCCAAGAGACCCCCAAGTGGTCCATTAATGAGACACCTATCATGATATAAGTCTCTTGGCCGAACGTTAGTTTTTTATAAATTTAATACTAATTAATAATATAATATTTGTTTTAAAAACTCTTTTATGTCAATTTTGACACTATTCAATAGTTGATTTTTGTAAAACTCATAACAGATTGATTAATTCTAAAAAAGTCAATTAAATCAATCCTAATATATCCTATTATCATATAACATTAGTTTAATTCATGAAAAGTTTCAAATTATATTTATTTAGGTATTTATAAAATCAATTATTTTAATTTTTCACTATTATGTTAATTACTGCATCATCATTGTGTCATAAATAAATTAAATTATTTATTCTCTAAAAATTATACATAAAATATAATTATGTATGAAATATTTTAATATTTCTAATTAATATTTATAATCTAAAATCCAACATATATAACCCTATGTAAAAATTGTTTTTCTAAAAGATATATGCTTGTGTCATTTTTGTACTTATTTTAACTTAATTAAAATTAAGTGTCCCTATCACCTACAAGTGGCACCATGGGGTCCCAAAATCGACCCAAAGATGCCTATGGTCGAACATGTATCATCCAATAAGTCTAGGACACGTTTTAGGGTAATTTAGTATTATTATAATATTATATTTTAACCCTTATTTACCGGATTTACCCTTAACCATGGTAAACAAAATATTTACCGCAGTAATTATTCAAAATGTCTAAAAATAAAAGTTACCTATTTACACAATTTGAACATAATTATTCCAATTATGGAATCCATTTTTCTTAATTCAAAACACAGAAGTGGCAGAAATTAATTTAAAATTAATTCCCGCTGTCAAAACAAAAAGCGTGTTTTAAAGATATAATAACTATCAAAAGATTGATACTTGTTTATGTTCGGTTTAATTGTAAAATTATGTCCAATGACCAAAACTATATTAAATGGTAAAAATATATTATAAATATACTTTAAAACCACTCAAATTCATAATTTATCAATATAAATTATTTTGATTAAAAAAGTTGTTTTTAATTAAAATTTAGTAATTTTCACTATTCATCAAAATATGAAAGTTATCCGAAAAGTACCAAAATTTCACCTTAGGATAAATTCGATATTCCGAATCCAAAAATGATGCCCATTTTAAAAAATAAAATATATATAATTTCAAAAAGTAGGTATTACTATTCATAACGGCTAGTTTGATTGGTTATGGTGTGTTAGAACTTCGTGTTGCGTACAACACACGCTATCACATTATTCAAAGAGAAGCGTACCGTAGAAGCTTCGGGTGTTACAATAAAGGAAGAATAAAATGGAGATAAAAACATGTTATGTATATTTGAATGACATACCACATGGAATGGAAACTTGAAAGGAAATAAAAGATGTGATTTCTTTTATAAAAAATTCGGTAGCCTAACGACGTCACTTAGAAATTCAGAAAATCAATTGACAAGAGCGGAAGGGGTCTATAATAATTTGGAAATGAAATGTAAAGTAATAAGGATATATAAAAACATACCCCAACATAAAAATATGGAAACTAGAAGCCATAACCTAAATGAAGTCATGACTTAATGGAGGAGGGTGAATGAATCCCTTACCTTGAAGAGTGACTTTGAAATCTCAAAGGATGGAACCTTGGGAGCTTGAGGGAACCTTGGGAGGTCTCCATGGGAGGTTAAAAGACCATATAATAGTTGAAAAGTATTATGGAATTAAATTAATTAGGGAAATGACTTGGTATTTATAGGAAAAGTGAGGGAATAAATTACTAATTTTCAAGGGACACCTCATCGAGGGTATTTGAAAAACCATGGTCTTGCCCATGGTATTTTCCCATGGTATTGGCTACGTGGGACACCTCATATCATATATAAGAATTCATAAGTTGACCATAAATCTTAAATCATTATTACATCATCAATGATGTCATTAAACACCCGAAACTCCAAATTGTATTTTTACTATTCACTAAAAATTCAACTATTTCAGAATAATACAAAAAATTCACCCTAAACTAAAATCTATTCTCTGAATTCAAAAATGAACTCTGTTTTATGAAAATAATTTTTTAATTATTTTAAATTTAATTTTTAAATAAAAGAACTATTAATTCCTAAAATAAAACTTTAAAACTAAAACTCATTTTGTAACACCTTATAAAAGGAATCAAGGTCACATTAAATTATCATATAACCATAAGACAATGAAATAAAAACTTATGGTTAAACTTTATAAAAATAAATTTCAATTTTAAAATATAAAATTAATTATTAAATTTTAAATAAAATATTTATGACATACAAAAATACCAAAACATAAAATGTGATGGTTTTTTCACTATTGAGATGTCTTAAAGGTATTTATACATTCATGGGTGAAGTTTTAATTTTTTTGGACGATTTAAAAATAATTACTATTCATAAGGGTATGTTACTATTCACCAAAAAATTATTTTGATCTTATTGAACCACATTTTTTAAGCTGATTACAACCATGTATGACAAATTTTTGAAAATCATTTACAGAAAATGTAACACCCCGAGATTTTATGAAAAATATTTTTTTAATTTCATTGATGTATTATATTATACACTACAACAAGTTTAGATTGTACTATACGCAACACCGTATTAGCTTGTAGTATACACAACACTATTCTTAGCTCGTGTTACACACAATTTCAAGTTCGTTTTGTGGAAATTGTTCTACGCAACATTAAGTATAGATTTTGTTTAATGTATAAATGTAATAAGTTTTGATTATGTTATACGCAACACCAAACAGATCTTTTACTACACACAACCCTGAATTGGATTGATTTACATGCAATCACGACCTTCCACGATAGCGTGTGTTGTACGCAAAATCGAGTTTCACTAAACAACGATATGTTATTAAAATATTTTATAAACTAGCCGTTATGAATAGTAATACTCACTTTTTAAAATTTTATCTTTCAAAATGGAATTCATTTTTGGATTCGGAATATCGAAATTATCCTAGGGTGAATTTTTGGTATTTTTCTGAAAACTTTAAATTTTTGATGAATAGTGAAAACACTGGGTTACTATTTAAAAACCGACTTTTTATTTAAATAATTCTTTATTTTATTTAAATTTATTTTATGTCACAATCGATACATATTACCTATATAAGTTCAATGTAATTCATTGTAGTCATTTTATAAGAATTTTCGATATATAAAAATTTTATTGAACTTTTCACCGTCTTTTACCTACCACCTAGAAGCTTTTTGCAAACTTACATAAAACATAATTTTACCGCTTCTGTGAGTGTAATTTTGAAAATCCGAGAGACACGGTTAATATCAAGGATTAAAATGTGGTTCAATAAGATAAAAATAATTTTTGGTGAATGATAACTTTTTACTTTTATTTACCACGGTTAAAATTAAATAGGGTAATTAAGGGTAAAAATGATAATATTATTAGCCTAAAACATGTCCTAATTCTATTAGATAAGTTTACATTGACCAAAACAACCTTATTAATAAAATATTTCAATTTAGGTGCATTTGGATTAGATTAGGACATTTATTATTAATTTATTTAAAGAAGAGTTAAAATGGTTAAAATCAAAGTTTAATAAATAAAAAAAATTTAATATAGAGTTATACATGAAATAAATTCGACTATAAATATTAATTAGAAATATAAAATGATTTCCTACATAATGGTATTTTATTTATAATTTTTAGACATTAAAAAATTTAATTTATTTATGACACAATGATGATGGAGTAATTACCTTATTAATGAAATATTAACATAATTGATGTTATAAATACCCAAATAAATTAAATTTGAGACTTTTTATGAATTAAAATAATTTTTTAGGTTAATATGAAAAGTTAGTATTGATTTAATTAACTTATTTGGAACTAATAAAGTTGTTATGATTTTCAGAAAAATCAATTATCAAATAGTGTCAAAATTGACATAAAATAGTTTTTAAAACAAATATTATATTATTAATTTTCATTATATTCCTAAAAATATAGGTTCTTCCAAGATACTTATATCATGATAGGTGTATTATTAATGGACCACTTTGGGGTCTCTTGGATGTATATGGTATGTTTATTAACTATATAATATAAAAATACAATGTGACATGGTAAGTGTCAATATAATTAACTAAGAGTAAAAACTAACAGATATGGTTAATATAATGACCCAAACCTGTCTAAAATCTATTGGTTGAGAGAATGTAGAACCATACCCACTTTATCCTCGAAATAAATCAATTTTTAGGTATTATAAACCGAATATGACTTTATTATAAAATAATATTTTATGTATTTCCTAAAGTACCCCTCTCCTCCCTTATAAAAAGGGAACCCCTTCACTCTTCTCTTCACACCCTTTTGAGCCTTGAATCTCTGCCAAAACCTGACCATTTATCTTCTCCACTTCCCTAGAAACATTCTGGAGGTTATGGTCTTCTCAAAAGTCCAACTATACTTCCTTAAGTGGAAGCTTAAAGGAGGTGCGTCGAAGAAGAGGTAATCTCTTCTTCTGATTCTCTCAAGTTTCTTTTTTCTTCTACTTCTTATTCTTTAGTTGTACCATTATAAAGTAATAACATAAGTATTAATTAAATACTGATATGTGATTATAAATATGAAACAAACCTATTTCACCTTCTTTCCATCCTACGGAAAACAAAATCACCACATGTGCGTACGTACGGAATACCGTCTCCACGACGTGGTGTAATCTGTTTTCGACCACCACCTCACTTGGATGGGTATAATAATGTAAATAAATAACTATATATGATTATTTTAAAGTGATATTGATTCTGAAATATTATACATTTGCTTCTATACAAATCCACGATCATGGGAATGATATCATCGCTCGTGCGTACGTACGGACTACCGTCTCCTCGACGCGATGAGATTCATTCTCTAGGTTAACAATTCATGAATGATTATAAAGTATATATAATGAATAATAATGAGATATATGACATAATAATGATACTGTATTTATGTATATATATGTATGTATTTCATCTACTTAATTCCATTCAACTCAATAAGGAAACGAAAACAGCGTTCATGCGTACATACGGCCTACTGTCTCCATGAAAGGTGTATTTCAATCCATTTATCGATCTATCATTTATATATGAATATACTGAATATATATTATATATAAATCATTTTTTACATTCTGGAATTATTTAAATCAGGATATAAGTAATAATATCAAGAACAAAATGTCGAAACACGTACAATAAATGAAACGATTTTACCCAAATCGCTTCTTTTACATCGAATTTACAAAAGAACGGGTAATATAAAGTCATAAGTAAACTATATATGATATCATAACAATAAATATGATTCTGTAATAAGTAAATGACATTATTTAAATCATTATACAGGAGGCTTGGATACATACGAAGCATATCAGATATAAGTTAAGGGGTAATTATTCCAATATCATTCTTATCTGAGATTGTTTATTTGTAAGTATTTACTGGGGTTATATTTATCATCCATTTCCCTATTTTATAAAAATGTTTTCATGTATGTTTAAAGTCCTTTTTACCCATTTTTGACTTTTAATACATGGTATGTATGGAATATTTCTTTTTCTTACATTACGAGGTACTTTTTTGACTTTTCTGGCAGAAGTACGAGAAGAATGTTTTTTTAACTTATATGGAATGAATGAATTTTTACGGTTTTATAAAACCTTATATTCATGAAGATTTCTCTACAAGATTTATTGACTATTTTCAACAAAATACTATTCTTTTAAAATTTCATGGAATTTCTGAAAATAAAATGATTTTGAAGAAGAAAGGATATTTTCCTTAAGAATTCATTTCAAGTGTTTTATCAAAAACATTTTCCATCTAAGATGACATTATTTCATATGTGTATGTTTCAAGTATAATGTCTCTATGATTTACATGGTTTTACTTTTATTATGATGAAATGATATCCATTTGTTTTATATGTATTATGTTATGATGGGATGATGTTTATGAAACCCATTTTATTCATTGGGTTATGATGAATGATTTATGTTCATGTTGTGGATCAGGTAAGAATGATTTCATTATGAGATGGGTGGGACCTATATCTCCCTCCAATTAATTGGGTGATGATTTATATCTCATGAGATAAACATGGCTGTAATGGAATGTTAATCCGGTTAAGTAATGCAAGATAGGAATGAGGAGTGAACTTGATTCAGAAAGGGACTTCGTCCACTAAGATGGTCTTGGCAACAATGCCTTGGCTACTATGGAAATAATATCATGTGCTTAATGTTTTCCACAATCACATGTTTTATTCCCATGATATTTTATCATGATTGATGTTCCTTTATGATATATTCCTTACATACTTCCAAGATTTATATCTTTCCTCAAGATTTTGATGTTTAGATTTTATGTTCAAGATTTTTCATTCAAATGATTATGGATTGTTTTATGTTCTCTATGTTTACCCTTACTGAGAATTTGAGGTCACCCTTTTTATGTTTTCTTTTCCCCAGGATATAAAGAAATTTTTTAGGTAAGAAAACAAAAGGGTAATATCTTTATGGGAGATGTTGATGATCTTTCACCATGATTAGAAGATTACGTTCCGAGCTTCCAAAGACACTAAGCTATTATGGTCCTTTGGTGTCTATTTTTGATATGTATTAAGTATTCTGAAAAAAGTAATGTAATGTCTATGTACGTCAAGCTTTGGGTCTCTATAGTTGGTATCATAGGAAAGGTTTAGTTAACCTTTGGAAACTAGGATGCGAAGAGTTTAGTGAGATACCTAGAGATATTTCTATGCTATGTCTAGGGATGTCCCTAAGGTTAAGTATAATTATAAGTTATAGTACTAGAATTATGGTAACGATCATAGAATTTAACCTAAGATGTTAGATATTGAAGGTAATCCCCATTTATTATGTTTTTTTCCTAGAATAAGTTTTGCCTCTTACACTATTCTTTTTGGGTTTTAGATGATGGCTGGAACCCGAAGTAACCGTGTTGATCAATGTAATGGGCAATGCAATGATTTTCCTTTTGAAAAAACCAATGTTTTGGGAGATGGAGTGAAAAATCTTATTGCTATACTTAGACAAGATATGAATCATTCATGACTTCTGAATGATCATAGAAGGGAACAATATTCTATTTAGTCCTTCATGGGGCAACACCCACCTTCTTTCAATGTGTCTTCTGATCCACTTGTTGTTGAACAATGGATCAGTACCATTGAAAAGATATTTTCCATACTTCATTGTTTGGAACATGAAAAATTCATTCTAGCTATTTACCGTTTAGAAGTTGAAGTAGACCAGTGGTGGACTCTAATTAAGAATAAAAGGACCCAAGATGAAATTGAATCCATGGAATGAGATGAGTTCAAGAACATGTTTTTTAGTAAGTACTTCCCTCGTATTATTTGAACAAAGATGGAAAACGAGTTCCTTGAGCTTAAGGAAAAGGATGATGAATCTGTTGGTATATACGAAGAAACTTTTACAAGGCATGAAAGGTATGCATCTGGCTTTATCATCCAACCTGAATGTAATGTTTATCGATTCTTTAGTGGCTTAAAAACAAGTCTTCGAAGGGAATTAGCTATAAGAAACTTCCGTAGCTATAAAGAAATTGTGTGTTGTGCTACGAAGGTAGAACTAGAAATTGCTGTAACATATCCATCTCATGGTTTTGACAAGAAACAAAAGATGGAGTTCAAGGAGAAATCTCAAAATAATGGTGAAAATAAGATGAATGTTTCTTTATGCTCAATGTGTGGAAAGAAGCATGGTGGAGATTGTCTTAAAGGGACTAGAAAATGTTTTAAGTGTGGAAAAGAAGGTCATCAAGTAGCTGAGTGTCGAAGTAATGGAAAAAGCGTTTCTAATGATGGGAATAAAGAAAATACTACAGAAAATGCACCACCAACACTTCAATACTTCAAGTGCAAGGAAATGGGGAATTATGCTAATCAATGCCCTAATCCAAGGGTTAATGATGATCAACATGGGAAAACACTTAAGGCAAATGACAAAGGGAAGTAACATGCGATCACTATTGGCGATGTTGAATATGAAAATGATGTGGTGGAATGATTAAGTGTTTATGTAATGGGATTCCAAAATAATGTTGTATATAGTATCATTGAATATTGGAATATTTATGTATTGGTCTATTGTGGTTTTCAAAACTTTTATGGTACCGGTAACCATGGAATGTGATTGAGATATTTTTGGAAAGAATATGATATGTGCATAATGAAGGGATAAGGAGAAAATGAAATTTTATACAGTATTCATGATCTCATGACTGATATAAGGAAAAATTTATATCATGGTTTGAGTATATAGAATTTTTGGATTTTGGTATGTGGAAAGACCTAAATTTTGACAACATTCATGTTTTCACTATGATTCATTGTGGATTCATTTTTCCAGAAAATACAAGATTAAGGTATTCACATGTTTGGAATGCGATCAACAAGATATATATTTTGATATATGAGGGATAAATGATGGTATTCACGTGCTTGTTATATGACCTTTTTTGTAATTGTTCTCTTTATACTATGAGTTTGGAAAAAAGTATTTTGGATAAGCCTAAATATTGGAATGGGTCATGTTGAACATAAGTTAGTATTGTTTAAGGATATAAATTTTTTCAATATTATTGATAGAATGTTATAATAGTGTTGTTTAAGATAAGGGACAACCTGCAAAATGGGCGACAACCCATCGCGTCGGAGAATGATGCGGGAATCGAACCCACAACCAAAGTGCGAAAGGCCTTTATCGCCTACCACTAGCCTACAAGAAGTCCTTGGTTAGTAGAAACTAGTTTTATTTTATTAAGAATTATGATAGATGAAGTATAAGTCCATTTTAACAACCATATATGATTAATCTCTGCATAGATGGACTTCTGTATATTTAATAAATTGTGTTAAACGTTTTGCGATTGAAATAGATGGAATGACCTATCATTCTATCACATAATCCGCTAACACTTCACAGAAGACAAATTCAACTTCATTTCTTTATGAGATGAAGTGGAAATTGTTCGTGGCATGAACAACAGTGATATTGTACCAAAATAAATTAAGTATTTATTTTAATTCAACAATTCTTATACTTTAGCGAAATGATCTTGAAAACAAAAATGTTTTCCTAGTGCTCTCATATCTGATGAATCAGATGGTACATTAGATCATCACAAATTTATGGCTTTTTGATTGTTGGCTTTTTCATAGCCATGTCCTCTACCACTCTTCATCAAGAGTTAATGGTTACATTTCTCTTACATATCCATATTTTCACCTATGTTCTCCTATGTGGAAACCCAGTGATTAGTTAATTTGGGTAACCATTACGTTTCATACTTTAGTTATTAAAGTCATGTTTTGGTATTCCATTTTACGATGTGAGTTTCTATTAAAGAAACTTTCAAGTAGTAAACCATTCATAACCCCGACGAATTTCGGGGGAGAAATTCATTTTAAGGGGGGTAGAATGTAACACCCTGAGATTTTATGAAAAATATTCCTTTAATTTCACTGATGTCTTCTATTATACACTACACCAAGTTTATCTTGTACTATATGCAACACCGAATTAGCTTGCAGTATACGCAACACTATTCTAGCTTGTGTAACACACAATTTGAATTTCGTTTTGTGGAAATTATTCTAGGCAACATTAAGTATAGATTTTGTTTAATGTATAAATGAAATAAGTTTTAATTATGTTATACGCAACACCAAAGAGAGCTTTCACTACACGCAGCCCTGACTTGGCTTGATTTACATGCAATCGTGACCTTCCACAATAGTGTGTGTTGTACAGAAAACCGAGTTTCACTAAACAACGATATGTTATTAAAATATTATATAAACTAACCGTTATGAATAGTAATACCCAATTTTTGAAATTTTATCTTTTAAGATGGAATTCATTTTTGGATTCGAAATATCCAAATTAGCCTAGGGTGAATTTTTTTTTATTTTTCTGAAAACTTTCAATTTTTGATGACTAGTGAAAACACTGGGTTACTATTTAAAAATCAGCTTTTTATTTAAATAATTATTAATTATATTTAATTTTATTTTAGGTAAAAATTGATACATAATACCTATATAAGTTCAATGTAATTCATTGGAGTCATTTAATAATAATTTTTGATATATAAAAATTTTATTGAACTTTTCACCGTCTTTTACCTACCTCTTAGGAGCTTTTTGCAAACACACATAAAACTTAATTTTACTACTTTTTTGAGTGGAATTTTGAAAATCCGAGAGACATGGTTAATATCAAGGAGTAAAATGTGGTTCAATAAGATAAAAATAATTTTTGATGAATAGTAATTTTTTACTTTTATTTACCACGGTTAAAAGTAAATAGGGTAATTAAGGGTACAAATGATATTATTATTAACCTACAACATGTCCTAATTCTATTGGATAAGTGTAATTCTACCAAAAACAGACTTGGGAATAAAATATTGCCCTTTAGGTGCACTTGGATTAGATTAGGACATTTATTATTATTTTATTTAAAGAAGAGTTAAAATGGTTAAAATCAAAGTTTAATAACTAAAACATTTTTAATATAGGGTTATACAAAAGATAAATTCCACTATAAATATTCATTAGAAAGATACAAATATTTCCTACATAATATTATTTTATTTATAATTTTTATACTTTAAATAAGAAAATTTATTTATGACACAATGATGATGTATTAATTATCTTATTAATGAAATATTAACATAATTGATAAAATTAATGTAATTTGAGACTTTTTATGAAATCCGCTAATTTTATAGGATAATATGACATGTTAGTATTGATTTAAGAAACGTTTTTCTAACTAATAATTCTATTATGAGTTTTAAAAAAATCAATTATTATATAGTGTCAAAATTGACATAAAATAGTTTTTAAAACAAATATTTTATTATTAATTGTTATTATATTCCTAAAAATCTAATGTTTGGAAAAGATACTTCTATAGAGATAGCTGTATTATTAATTTACCAATTTTGGGTCTCTTGGATGTATAAAGTAAGTTTATTAACTATATAATATAAAAATACAAATTGACATGGTAAATGTCAATCTAATTAACTAAGAGTTAAAACTAAAAGATATTGTTAATATAATGACCCAAACCTATCTAAAATATATTGGTTGAGAGGATTTAGACCCATACCCACGTTATATTCTAAATAAATTAATTTGGATCTATTATATAACGAATATTACTTTATTATAAAATAACATTTTATGTTTTTCCTAATGGGCCCCTCTCCTCCCTTATAAAAAGGGAACCCCTTCCCTCTTCTCTTCATAGCCTTTTGAGCCTTTAAGCTCGGCCAAAACCAGACCATTTCTCTTCTAAAATTCCTTAGAAACATTCTATAGGTTCTCTTCTTCTCAATAGACAAACTCTACTTCCTTAAGAGGAAGCATAAAGGATGTGCGTCGAAGAAGAGGTAATCTCTTCTTCCGATTCTCTCATGTTTCTTTCTTCTTATACTTATTCTTATTTAGTTGTATAATTATAAAGTAATAACATCAATATTAATTATATACTGATATGTTATTATAAAGATGAAACAACCCTATTTCACCTTCTATTCATCCTATGGAAAATGAAATCCCCGCACGTGCATACGTACGGAATACCGTCTCCACGCCGTGGTGTAATCTGTTTTTGACCACCACCTCACTTGGATGGGTATAATGGTGTAAATAAATAACTATATACGATTATTTTAAAGTTATATTTATTATGAAATATTATACATACACTTCAATACAATTCCACAATCATGGGAATGATATCATCACTCGTGCGTACGTACGGACTACCGTCTCCACGACGCGATGCGATTCATTCTCCATGTTAACCATTCATGAATGATTATAAAGTTTATATAATGAATAATAATGAGATATATGACATAATAATTATACTGGATTTATATATATATATTTATTTCATCTACTTAATTCCATTCAATTGAATAAGGAAATGAAAACAGCGTTCATGCGTACGTACGACCTACCGTCTCCATGAACGGTGTATTTCATTCCTTTTATCGATCTATCATATATATATATGTATATACTGAATATATATTATATATAAGTCACGTTTCACATTCTGGAATTAAGTAAATTAGGATATAATTAATAATATGAAGAACAACAAGTCGAAAAACATACAATAAATGAAACGATTTTACCCAAATCGATGCTTTTACATCGAATTTACAAAAGAACGGATAATATAAATTCATAAGTAAACTCTGTATGATATCATAAAAATTAATATTATTGTGTAATAATTCAATTACATTACTTAAATGTTTATACAGGAGGTTCGGATACATATGAAGAATATCAGACATAAGGTAAGGGATAATTATTCCAATCTCATTCTTATCCGAGATTGTTTATTTGTAAGTATTTACTGGGGTTATATTTATCATCCATGCCCCTATTTTCTAAAAATGTTTTCTTGTATTTTTAAATTCCTTTTTACCCTTTTTTTACTTTTACTACATGTTATGTTAGGAATGTTTCTTTTGTTTATGTTACGAGGTACTTTTTTGACTTTTCCGACAAAAGTACGAGAAGAATGTTTTTTTAACTTATACGGCATGAATGAATTTTTACGATTTTATAACACCTTATTTTCTTGAAGCATTATATACAATATTTATTGAATATTTTCAATAAAATCATTTTTTAAAATATTCATGGACTTTCGGAAAAGAAAATGATTTTGAAGAAGAAACGATATTTTTCTCAAGAATTAATTTCAAGTGTTTTATCAAAAACATTTTCCATCTAAGATGACATTATTTCATATGTATATGTTTCAAGTATAATGTCTCTATGATTTACATGGTTTCAATTTTATTAGGATGAAATGATATACATTTGTTTTATATGGATTATGTTATGATGGGATGAAGTATATGAAACCCATTTTATTCTTTGGGTTATGATGAATGATTTATGTTCATGTTTTGGCACAAGTAAGAATGATTTCATTATGTGATGGGTGAGACCTATATATCCCTCCAATGAATTGGGTAAAGATTTATATCTCATGATATAGGCATGGCTGGAATGGTAAGATAACCTGGTTCAGTAATACACGACTGGAACGAGGAGTGAACTCGATTCAGAAATGGACTTTGTCCACTAATATGGTCTTGGAAGCAATGCCTTGGCTACTATGGAAATCATATCATGTTCTTAATGGTTTCCACAATGATATGTTTTATCCCCATGTTATTTTATCATGATTAATGTTCCTTTATGATATATTCCTTACATACTTCCAAGATTTATGTCTTCTCTCAAGATTTTGATGTTTAGATTTTATGTTCAATCTTTTTCATTCAAATGTTTATGGATTGTTTTATGTTCTCTATGTTTACCCTTATTGAGCATTTGATCTCACCCTTTTTATGTTTTCTTTTCCACAGGATATAAAGAAAGGTTTTAGGTAAAAAACCCAAAAGGGGAAGATATTTATGGGAGATGTGGAAGATATTTCACAATGATTAGAATATTATGTTTCGAGTTTCCAAAGACACTAAACTATTACGGTTCTTTTGGTGTCTGTTTTTGTTATGTATCAAGTATTCTGAAAAATTAATGTAATTTCTATGTACGTCAAGATTTGGGTCTCTATAGAGAAATTAATTCAATAATAAAATATTTTCTTTCAATTCATCAAAATAAAACTATTCATCAAGATAACACCATTCATCCAACATGAATCATCAAATAAAATACTATTTATAAAAAAAACTGATACTTCTTATAAAAATTCTAAAAATTCAGCCTATATTAATTTTTAACATTTGAAATTCAAAAATGATATTTATTTTACCAGAATAATTCTCTAAGAATTCATAATTTTTTTTTAAATGTAAAAATCCTTACTTATTAAAAATAGTACCAGAGAGAAAATAATTATCGAAACTGCATAGTGAAATTTCTTACACAAAAAAAGTAAAATTATTTTATCATTTAAATTTAAAGAGGGGTGTTTTAATCATACTATTTAATAAAAATAAATATTATTCCATATACCATAATTTTTTTATAATAATTATATTATTTTTAAAAACTACAATTTGGGTCTGAAGTAATTTTTTGTTCTTTTATTGTAAAACATAATAAAAATATATTTGGAGAAAAGAGATCCATAAATAAAAGAAGTACATTTTTCGGGTCGTTACATTTTCCCCCCTTAAGGAAATTGAATCCTCTCAATTTTCTCTTATTAGAAGTTTGTTACTATTGTGAATAATATAATTATAATGTAATTTAATTTATTAAAAATCATGCTTAAAACAAATATTATTCTTTAATAACAATTTAATTTTCAACAAAACATTCATAATGATTCATAAAAAGATTATGATTAACCAAACATATCCCATGAGAGTGTCATTACCAAGAGTGCAGCAAGGCCCTTTATCGTGTACCAGGATACCCCAGGTCAAGCTCGAAACTCCGGGTTGGAGTTTTCACTCCTCGGTACCTCTATTACAGAGCCACCTCTACATGCTCGTATCCATACAGGGATGCATTTTCTTCATAAACCACTTACTCAATACTCACCAAAATTATAAGATGTTTCCTATATTTGAACTTTTCTATAGGGCTATTCCTAAATTTTTTGTATCCTAATTTCCAAAAAAACTAAACCATCCACGGATACCCATTATGGAATCCCGACTTTCTATTACATAACTTTTCCTTACGTAATACAAATTTAACATATTGGATGATTTTTTGGGATTAGTGTCTTGGAAATTCGGAACATAATACATGAATAAAACATAACAAAATTTATAATCCACATGTAAGGAATCGTCATTTGTTCGTCCTATTTACAATTACTGTATCTCATATCCATGAGACATACATCAAAGGAAAGGTTGAGCAGAAGGCCCAGTATGGGTGAATAAGGGAATTAGTTTACTTGTGAAATCAATAAGAACATGAAAAATAAATAAAGACATGAGAAATGGAAGTAGAAGCATGTAATAATGAAAATAACATGAACTATAACATGAATATGTGGCTACAACATTTAATTTAGACATTCATGAACATATCACCAAGGTTCATCCCTAAGGTGTCATGCAAAAAAATAAGGTTATTTGACAAGGTATTATGAAACTTATCATCTCGGGGGATTAAATTATTTACCCATTGCATTGGATTGATATAAAGGAACACCCTTAAAATTTCTTTACTTTCATGTGAGACACATAGATCATAATCAAAAATTTCATAAGTAACCCATAGAAAATAAAATAAATGGGTTTCATTTCAAAATCGTGACGTTTTAAATGTTCTTAAAAACATGATAGTTACGTCATTTATAACCCATGGAAAAGGAGTCAGGGTTATATGTCTATAAACATGAAAATAAAATAGGTCAATTTTATGTATTGATGAATACACCATGGAAATGAAAATAGATTTGGGTATTCTCATAAATAATAGTAGAGAATTTCTTGAAAAAAAGAGAGAGATTTGAGAAGAAAATTCTTCAACATAACGGCTACATAACAACATTTTAGAAAACATTAAAAAGAGAGGTTACAAGGGTAAACCACTCATAAATAACTCATATTATAGTATAAAGGATGAAGAAAATTGAGATAAGAAAATTTTATGGATAATTTAATGACATACCACATGGAAAGGAAACTTGAAAGGAAATGGAAGATGCGATTTCGTTTACAAATTATTCGGCAGCCTTACAGCGTCACTTAAAAATTCAGAAAATCAATTGAAAAGAGATGAAAGGGTATATAATCCTTTGTAAATGAAATGGAAAGTAATAACGATATATAATAACATACCCCAACATAATAAGTTGGAAACTAGAATCTATAACCTAAATGAAGTCATGACTTAAAGGAGGAGGGTGAAAGAATCCCTAACCTTGAAGAGTGACTTTGAAAGCTAAAAGATTGGGACCTTCGAGGCCTGAGGGCACCTTGGGATGACTCCATGGGAGGTTAATAGACGAGATATTCATTGAGTAGGATTTTGGAATGAAATGAAAGAGGGAAATGTCTTGGTATTTATAGGAAAAGTGAGGGAATAAATTATTAATTTCCAAGGGACACCTCCTCAGTGGTATTTGCAAAACCACGGGCTTGCCCATGGTATTTGCCCATGGTATTTGAAACATGGAACACCTCATAGAATACATCACTATTAATAAGTCGACTAGAAATCTTAAATACTTATTAAAACATTAATGATGTCATTAATCACCCGAAACTCGAAACAATATTTTTAATATTCACCGAAAATTCAACTATTTCAGAAATATCCCAAAAGTTCACCCTAAACATATATCAGTGCTCTGAATTCAAAAATGAACTCCATTTTATGAAAATAAATTTTTAATAATTTTTAATATAATTTTTAATAAAATCATTATTTATTCCAAAAATAAAACTTTAAAACTATAACTCATTTTTTAACACCTTAAAAAAGTAATGAAGGTCTCATAAAATTATCGTATTTCCATAAGACAATAAAGTAACAATTTATGGTTAAATTTTATAAAAACAAATTTCGATTTTAAATTATTAAATTAATTATAAAATTGTAAATAAAATATTTATGACATACAAAAATACAAAAACATAAACTATGATCATTTTTTCACTATTAAGATGTCTAAAATGTATTTATACATTCATGGGTGAAGTTTCTATTTTTTTGGTCATTTTACTATTCATTACTATTCATCAGGGTATGTTACTAATCACAAAAAAATTATTTTGATCTTATTGAACCACATTTTTCACGTTGATTACATCAATGTATGATAGTTTTTTGAAAATCATTTCACAGAAATGGTAATTTAATAATAAAATATTTTATTACTATTCATAAAAATAACACTATTAATCAAATACTATTCATCAATAAAACACTATTCATCCAACACGATTCATCAAATAAATTACTATTTATTAAAAAATTGATACTTCTTAGAAAACTTCTAAAAATTCTACCTATATTAATTTTATCAATTAAAAATCAAAAATGATATTTATTTAACCATAACAATTTTCTAAGTATTAGAAATTTATCTTTTAAATCTAAAAATCATTAGTTATTAAAAATAATAGCAGATAAAAAATGAATAGTGAAACTTCATAGTGAAATTTATGACAAAAAAAAGTACAATTAGTTTATCATTTAAATTTAAAAAGGGATGTTTTAATCATAATATTTAATTAAAATAATCATTATTCCATATACAATAATATTTTATAATAATTATATAATTTTTTAAAACTAAAATTTGGGTTAGAAGTAATTCATTGTGCTTTTATTGTAAGACATATTAAACATTTATTTAAAGAAAAGAGATCCATAAATAAAAGAAGTACATTTTTTGGGTCATTACATTCTTCCCCCCTTAAAGATATTACGTCCTCCCAATTTTATCTTATTAGAAATTTGATACTATTATGAATCTTATAATTATAAATTAATTTAATGTATTAAAATCATACTTAAACCAAATATTATTCTTTAATAACAATTTAATTTTCTTTAAATCCCTCATAATCATTCATAAAAAGCTTATGATGAACCAAACAAATCCCCCGGGGGTGTCATAACCAAGAGTGCAGCAGGGCCCATTATTGTGTACCAGGATACCTCAGGTCAAGCCCAAAACTCCTCGTCGGAATTTTCACTCCTAGGTACTTCTATTCCAGAGCCACCCTTACGTACTCGTATCCATACATGGATGTATTTTCTTGATACACCACTTACTCAATACTCACCAATATACCAAGAAGTTTTCCTATATTTAAACTTTTCTATAGGGTTCTTCCTAAAAATTTTATATCCTAATTTACAAAAATAACTAAATCATCCTATGATACCAATTATGGCTTCCCACCTTCTTATTAAATAATGTTTCTTTACATAATCTAAATTTAACATATTGGAAGATCTTTTGGGATTAGTGTCTTGGAAATGAGGAACATAATACACGAAGAAAAAATAAAAAAAATTTCTCATCCACTTGTAAGGCTTCATCATAAGTTCATCATAAGTACAATTACTGTATACCATATCTTGGAGACATATATCAAAGGAAAGGGTGAGCAGAAGGCCCAGTGAGGGTAAACAATGGAATCAGTTTACTTGTGAAATCAATAAGTACTTGATAAAAACATAAAGACATGAGAAATGGAAGTAGAATAATTTCATAATGAAAATAAATTGAACAATAACATCACTATGTGTCTAAAAAATTTAATTTATACATTCATTAACATATCACCAAGGTTCATCCCCAAGGTGTCATAAAACTTACTAAGGTTATTCACCAAGGCATCGTGAAACTTGTCATCTTTAGTGATTAGATTCATCACCTAATGCATTGGAGTGATATCAAGGAATACCCATAATATGTATTTACTTTCATGTGATCCACATAGATCATAATCAAAAATTTCATAAATAACCTATAGAGAATAAAAGAAATGGGTTTCATTTCAAAATCTTGATGTTTTAAACGTTATTAAAAACATGATAGTTACGTCAGTTATAACCCATTTAAAGGGAGTGAGGGTTATATGTATGTAAATTCCAAAATAAAATAGATCAGTTTTATGTAATTATTAATACACCCACGAAATGAAAATAGATTTCAGTATTCCCACAAATAATACATGAGAATTTATTGAGTAAAAGAGAGAGATTCGAGACGAAAATTCTGCAGCATAATAGCCACATAACAACATTTTAGAAAAAATTAAAAAGAGAGGGTACCAGGGTATCCCACTCATAAATAACTAATAATACAGTATAAAGGAATAATAACATAGAGATAAGAACATTGTATGGATATTTGAATGACATACCACATAAAAAGGAAACTTGAAAGGAAAGAGAAGATGTGATTTCTTTTAAAAAGAATTCGGAAGACTAATGTCGTCACTTAAAAATTTATAAAATCAATTGATGAGAGCAGAAGGGGTCTATCATAATTTGGAAATGAAATGTGCAGTAATAAGGATGTATAATAACATACCCCAACAATATAAGATGTAAACTAGAATCCATAACATAAATGAAGTCGTGACTTAAAGGAGGAGGGTGAAAGAATCCCTTACCTCGAAGAGTGACATTGAAAGCTCAATGGCTGGGACCTTGGGGGAATGAGGGAACATTGGAAGGACTCCTTCAGAGGTTAAGATACCAGAGCTTTTTTGAGGATGATTTTGGAATGAAATGAATGAGGGAAATGGATTGGTATTTATAGAAAAAGTGAAGGAATAAATTATTAATTTCCAAGGGACACCTCAACGGTGGTATTTGAAAAACCATGGGCCTGCCCCTGGTATTTTTCCATGGTATTGGAAACTTGAGACACCTAATACCATATCACACTATTAATAAGTCGACCAGAAATCTTACATCATTATTAAATTATTAATGGTGTCATTAACCACCTGAAACTCAAAACTGTATTTTTAAAATTCACTGAAAATTTAACTCTTTCAGAAAAATCCCAAAAATTCACCCTTAACTAAAATCGACGCTTTGAATTAAAAAATGAACTCCATTTTAAGAAAATAATTTTTTAATTATTTTTAATTTATTTTTTAAATAAAATCACAATTTATTCCAAAAATACCACTTTAAAACAATAACTCTTTTTGTAACACCTTATAAAAGTAATCAAGGTCCCATTAAATTATCATATAACCATAAGAAAATAATGTAACAATTTATGGTTAAACTTTTAAAAAATAAATTTCTACTTTAAAATATAAAATTAATTATAGAATTTTAAATATAATATTTATGAAAAACAAAAATACCAAAACTTAAACTATGATAATATTGTCACTATTAAGATGTCTTAAATGTATTTATAAATTCATAGGTGAAGTTTCAATTTTTTTAGTCGATTTACAATTCATTACTATTCATAAGGGTATGTTACTATTGACCAAAAAATTATTTTGACCTTATTGAACCACATTTTTCACGCTGATTACAACCATGTAGACATATTTTTGAAAATAATTTCAGAGAAAAAGTAATTTAATAATAAAATATATTCTTACAATTCATCAAAATAAAACTATTCATCAAATACTATTCATCAAGAAAACACTATTCATCCAACACTATTCATCAAATAAAATATTATTTATCAAAAAATTGATACTTCTTCGAATGCATCTAAAAATCCAACCTATAATAATTTTAACATTTGAAATTCAGAAATGATAATTATTTAACCATAAAAATTCTCTCAGAATTCGAAATTTATCTTTTAAATATATAAATTCTTAGTTATTTAAAATAATAACGGATTGAAAATGAATAGTGAAACTGCATTGTGAAATTTCTAACACAAAAAAAAGTAATATTATTTTATCATTTAAATTTAAAAAGGGGGTGTTTTAATCATACTATTTTAAAAAAATTATCATTATTCTATAATCCTTAATTTGTTATAATAAAAATATCCTTTTTTAAAACTACAATTTGGGTCTGAAGTAATTCGTTGTGGTTTTCTTGTAAAACATAATAAAAATTTATTCAGAGAAAAGTGATCCATAAATAAAAGTACATTTTTCAGGTCGTTACACCAATGCTCTAATAAATGACCCACTTCCCTACAGACTTCCTTCCATTCTCTATAGACACCCTCCCCCCCTGCACCCCCCTTCAAGTTTTTCATCACCCCACTAGCCCCCTTGCACCCCCTAACACACCCCTACCCCACCCCCTCCACCTTGCACCCACCTGCACCCTCCCCCTGCCATGAAGAACCCCATATAGACCCCCACCCCTCCCCCTCCCCCCGACTAGTTCCCCCCCACCACTCCCCCCTTGCACCCCCTTGAACCCCCTTGCACCCCCTTTCCCCTTGCACCAGATGTTAAAAAAATAAAATATCATTGGACCTATTTTTCTCTCTTTCGTGATTGCTTTAACCAAACCCAACATGAGGGATGTTTACGGTTTTTCGCATAAACAACATGTAAATAAACTAAATTCCCATATGTTTTTGGAAGATTTCATGGAACATGAACATGGTTACGATGAAGCACACACAACATGAAATCCCTCCTGGACACCCCCTCCCCGACATCCCCCTACTAGACACCACCCTAGACACCCCCCCTCTTGGACATGCCCTCTCTCTTGGACACCCCTCCCATCCTTCTTGGACACCCCCTAGACAACCCCCCCCCCCCCTCTTAGACACCCCCATCCCTCCACGACACCCCCTCATGGACCCCTCCCTTCAGGACACCCCCATCCTGGACACCCCCTCCTGTACACCCCCTACCCACCCTTCCACACTACACACCTCCCTTGCACACTCCCCCCCCCACCACCCACCACCCAGCCCCCTCACCCTTCCCCCTACCCCTCCCCCTCCCTTCCACATGCACCCCTACCCCTCCTCCTCCCCGTCCAGTCTCCCCCTTCCCGTCCCCCCTTCTAGTTCCCCCTTCCATCCCCACCCCCTGCCAGCCTCCCATGACCAGATCTGCACCAAATCAGTTACAGTAGGGGTTTTCAACTTCCAAATTTTAATCTATGGAATTGTTCCATGTATAGATATGGTTTCAACTAGGGATGTAGTACATATATGGCCATGATTTTCACATTTAAATTAGATTATAATTCCACAGTTAAACCCATAGAAATTATAGGATAAATCCATGATCTTAACGATGGAAATTTTTAACTACAGTTATGGTTAAACCATGGATCTTGGTCCCTAAAAACACTTTCAAAACCATGGAAAATACACCCTATAGCTAGAGTTAGTAACCATGTAAATTGATTCTTACCCAAATATACTTAATTTCCAAATGAATCCACAATAGATGCACCTTATAGCAATACTCAGATCCTCCCGCTACGAGAAGAAAAACACCACCTTTCTAATAAAACTGAACTCAAACATAATACAATGTATATCATAAGAATTAAAACTATCTCCAATATAAAAAATATAAAATATCAATATCAATATCATCCTAATAAATATAACTATTTGACAAAATTAAATTTATAAGGAAAGAATAAAATTTACATCTGAAATGTACCTCAATATAAGCATCACTAGAACCATCATGACCCTCATCATCCCCTATAGAAACACAAACATAATTATTACCTCCTCTCAGACCACCACCAGCAGCACCATCATCATGATCATTGAAATATTTTTTGGTTTATGCTCCTAAATCAGTGGAAGGAGTGAAGAATCCTGATAAACATAATGCGTACAAATGAGAACTCATTTATTTAATGAAAACATTCAATGTTTATATGGTGGTTCATATAGTATCATTATGTTACCAATAAAATACTATGATATACATAATACATAAAAATGAGAACACATATATTTAATGAAAAAATTGAAATTTTATTGTGTGTGATGATTCGTGAACATAAAATTTAAGTGAAATAACAAGGATGTTTAGAATATAGAGAAATAGTAAAGGTCTGATTGTATAAATAGAACAAAATAAGAATGAGAGAGTAATCAAGTTTGGGTAAGGATAAAATATTAAATCATATTTATTTAATGATTCTACTATTCTATATGTTCATTCATTTATGGGTTTCATAAAAGGGGTAAATTATTATATCTCATGAAAATAAATGAAAAATTAGTCCATATAGGGGGAACACTATATGTTATTGGGTGAATATCTAAAGGTTATTCATGAATGGATTCATTATTAACCTATGACACACATTACATGTGCTTCTAAGAGATAAATTCATATATAAACCTGCATAAATGTACTAATGCGTATTGAGGTTGTTTGAGCTATAAGATACATGAAAGTGTTTGAATATATTTTATGGGGGGGCGGTAAATGCGATATTTTGGATTGTAATGATGCATGATAGTTCAAAAAATACATGTTTTCTTTTGTATTAGTTTTTTTTCATGATGAAAAAACCAATTACATTATGAGGGGGTATTGGTGGATAAAAATGGATTTGAGTTTCATTTCATTACCTCCAATTTATTGAAATAGAAAAGTGATTTTCTTGATTTTTCATATTGGATTCATTCACATCCAAGCCCACATGACCATCAATTTCCCATCTAATTAAGGTATTTCTAGACTTTATAACACTAGCCCCACATTTTTACCCTAATACTCAACTCTCAGTGCTTCTAAAATAACAATGAATTATGATTTATATCATCGGTGATATAATATGATGGGAAATATCTATCAATATTGCTTCAAATATTATTGTACTAATTTACTTGGAATGAGTGAAAATACACAATTGGAAAATGATCTCACCATAGTGCCTTCCAAAAGAAAGCGTAACAGAACCTTCTGAAATAAGATCACAACCACCCATAGATATGATGAAGTTCTCCATGTGAATATCCTTTAGAGTCACCCCAGATGCAAACAACTTCATTAGAAAAAAATTAACTACTATTCAATAGTTATAATTGAATTTTTAGTTTGAAATAAAAAAATCAAAACAGAATACATGTTTTCTAGAACAAATAAACAAACTAAAACAGAATAAATGTTCTGTTATCTATAAATAAGAACTCCATTAATATAAAAATTTGAAAGATTGAATGTATTGATAAAAATAAAAATATATTTTCAATTGAAATACAAACAAAAAACAGAAATCATGATCTATTGTAATTATGCTAACTTCAACTATCAATACACACACCTAATCAAAAGAAAACTAATAATGTGTGGATAAGCAGATAAGACACCTCCATGGAGAAAAAATCCCTGACACCAGCCTCTCTATACCTATAGGATTTGTTGGAACCCATATCTTCTAAATGCTCGTGATTTTTTTGATATTGTCAATATAGATTCCAAAATATATTTTATTTAAAATCTCCAATGATATATTAACAAAATATTATAATTCAGATATTAAATCATTGATGGAAGATAATAAAGAAATATAGTTTCATAAATGTAATATGTAGTTGTGATAATTAACTATGTGGTGGTGTTTAAATGTTTTGTAACAACCTATTGGTGTTTTAGGAATTGGGGAGTTTAATGTTCAATAGGTGAACGAGAGTTCGTCTGCTGCAAAAGAGTATTCATAAAAATGAAAAGCAAGTAAAAGAAAGAAGATTTTGTAGGGATGGATGTACCATTTTATGAATTAAATTATTTTAGGAAACACCTATCAAAATTCCAAACACAACCCACATGGAATCTATAACCATCTCTTATGATTTTACACAGATTGAAACCCAAAATTAAGAAAACATTAAAACATATAAAGATGGTTTTTTTGTTACATTTCCAAACCTAGAAAGGAAAGAGTTTTTTTCTTCAGAATCTTACATCCATTTAATCTTTTCATGTTTTCATAAGAGACCATCCAATAGTTATATTGAGAATATCCCTTCTAAGGAACTCCTTCATGAACAATAAATAAGCAGGAAGAAAGAGTCCTAAAGATATAGAATTAATGTATTAGAGAATTAATTAGTTACAGAAAGGAAATCTGCAAACCACGGAAAACATATGAAACATTTTATCATTTATTGACCTCTTAGTATTCATATAAATTTCAGATTATATACCAATCAGTTCTAGATGAAATTTATCCTTGTTGAGATCCAAATAATCATGAAGGCCAACTTGGCCACTATTTTTTCATCAGCTCATTATTATCTGAGAGCCTCCCTATGTCAGTATCTTGGTCATCTAAAGAGTCATGTAGATTGGGATACTGAAGAGAACATTTATGATAAATGAAAAACTGAGATAATAAATATATATTTCACTATCAATATACCGTAATGAAAAATAAGCAACAAATCAGAATGTCTACCAATAGACCTTCTTCTCTAAGGATATCATTTCAACCATGGAATATCCCTATATACGTTGAATTTTTAATGCATCAGATTTTCTATGGAATTTTATTTATTTATATGGAATTATTTCAAGACCATGAAATTCTACAGGACGTGATTCCGAGGCCCGGATGGGCCAAAATTGGTTTTGAAATTTTTTTATGGTACGTTTAGTAAATGTGCGAGCGTGATTTTATATCTTTTGAACCAGTGCTCATATTAATAATCCGAGGGAACAGTTGAATTCTGAACATTGGGATTCACATAGAAATGATTAACTTCAGCCAACATGGACCAAACAGAAATGTTTTTTTCAGATTTTTTCAAAAAATAATAAAATAATTTAAAGGAATTATTTTCTTATCTTTCTCACAGTTGAGTGGCAGACGGCGATGCTGTGAGGAAGTGACAGGGCAGTGACGATGCATATTAATAAGGCTCAATAATGGTTCATTATCTCTCAACATACCGATGCTATAATTATTCTTAACAACAACACTATTTTATAAATTAAATATTGTAACGATGGACATCACATCATAATGGAAACATTGTGACGTGCTCCTATTTGTAGTTCGACGCGTTGGGGAAATTAGGATTAAAAATTTAGAGGATTCTTTGGAGAACCTCTGACGGACTTCCACCCTAGAGAAAAATGAAGAACATTAGAAAAACGTCATCATCTTTTATGCCTTTCAAATATTGGAGCCTGAAAGAGACATCAACATATTAATCCCTCGAGGATGAACGTCGTGGAATCAGACGTCTTAAGAGGTATGGTTTTTCTATTTGATTTTCTTCCCCATCCATTTCTAAAAATGAAGAACACTGATCAACCCACAAATTGTTTCATAAACTATTCATGAATTATTCTAGAGGGTGTTTTATTCTTGGGGTTATTTTATTCAGGGTCCAAACCATGGCATGGAATTATTCAACAGAAAATCCCCAAACCTCCCCCATCATTAAACCTCTAACGCAGAGACCCTAGGCCGACACAAAAAAAATGCCCGAGAAACTTATCATGTGTATTCATGGTGGTCGTACCCTCGAAATGATGGAATGGAAGGTTTCAGATCCTTTTGGTGAAGAGGGCGCTCCCTGGAGGCAACATGCGTGGACAACTCGAAGAACGGACCATTGGAGCGCATCCGGTGGTCAGCTAAACGCCCAGTCGGTGTGCTGGCTGCGTAGAGGAGGTGGCCCGTGCTGATGGCCTGCATTAAATGGGAACCAATAGCTCATCAGCCGGGGCAGCGCACTGGAAAATGAGGCGCTAGGCGGGTGCCACGTGGAGGGATGGCGTGCGAAGCCACGGTTCGTCGAACACGGCTGGTGGAAGGGCCCCGCATCCGCGGGGCCAGGGGAGCTGAATGCTGTAGTCAGGCCATGTTCTAGTCGGTCGGCACCATCAGCCACATCATGTGGACTATCCCCCAAAGTGTGAGCCAGAGCTACACTGGTAGGACGGACTCGCACCCCCTTTGGTCCAGGCTGGACCAGAATGTGTCACCAGGTGACTTGGCAGGCTGGACCCTCGGCCAACCAGACTGGGTCTAACGAGGCCTCTAGGGACCGACCCACTGGGAATGCTAGACTAGACCAACCTATACCCACACCAGGTCGGGTTGATTTAGTCTTAATGAAATGGGGTATGTGGGACCCCCCGTGACGGGTTGGTCAGGACGATCTGACGGGGTCGTACTGGGCCTCATCGCAACTGGTCACTATTTTCTAAAACGACCGTATCTTGCAAACCATGCGTCAGATTAATGATCCGTTTGCGGTGTTGGGACCCTCTCAAGAAGAGAGATCATCTATAATGATTTATGCTGTCTTTAGTGGAAGTTGATATGAGATGAAGGGCTTGAGTAATAGTTATCCCATGCGTACTATGTACAAAACCCTTCATCTGGATGAGACCTAAAGACTCCTGACTTTTGGCCAAGCTGGAGGCACCTTTCTATGGACATATAGAACCATGGTGGGAAGTAACTCTATGTGAATTTTTAGGCCCACATTACGTGATGAGGATTAGTACCTTAGTTGGCCGGGACAAGTGGGAATCACCTCTCCATGACTTTGGAGTCCCACTATACGTAATGAGGAGGAGTTCCTAAGCAGTCCAAGGATAGTGGGAAGAAATTATTCGTGACCTAGTAGGCCCATTGTAATCATTATAGGAGGCTTTCTCCAGCAACTGAGGTGTGTGATGATGTGACCGATGACGCTATAGTTACCACCCTAGAATATATACCTGGTGTGAGTTGTCTTGTGCTTCTTGATTTACATTGAAGAATTTATGTGTGGTCTTTTTATTTTTTTTGGGGGTGCCTACTGAGTACTATGTTACTCACGCCTACACGGGATTTTCCCATACGTGTTGTGTCAGGTTCAGATGACCGACATTCTGACAGAGGTGATTAGGGATATGGGACAAATGGATGCTACTACGGTGGACTTTGTGGTCTAAGACCAAGCAGGTCCCAGTAGGACTGGTCAGACATGACATACTACTTAGGCTTCCAGTATTTCACTACACTCATGATCAGGTGGGTGTTTCTGTAGATTTCCATTAGAGTTTCCTTTTGTACCTTTTGTTTCCAGTTCTTTGTTGGGTTTTTATTCTACCCACATACTTTCTATTGTACTTGCACTTAGCCTTGTTTTATTGGTACTTGTTTTCACCCCTTTAAGTGTATTGGGATTTCGTTTGGCATGTCTGTGCATACATGTACTCAGGAAAATGCCTTCTGTAATGACCCACAAATTCATTAATGAAAATTTCTCTTGGTCTATTTAAATGTCTTCATATGGTTATGTAAAACATATTCACTTATATGGTTTTATGTTTTGGATTTTAAAATCACGTTAAGATTTGTGACCATTGCTAATGTAGTTGTTGAATAGTGATCACATGATTAGTATAAATATAGGGCTTTAACAAATCCAATTTAGTCAGACAAAGGTAGAGATGGCCTCATCTTGTAGACTTTCCCTATACGAATCCCATTTGTCAGACCTCAAAAAGAAGGTGGCGTCATTGGGATTCGATCTTGACTAAGCCCAATATCAGCTTGAATACTACAAGCTTGAGCAGAATCGCTTACCGGAGAAGTGGAAGTTGATAGAGATTACCACTCGAGCGATGTTATCTAAGACATGCCAAGAGTATATCACCATCATGAACCATACCCAAAGGTCTTATGTGGGTGTTTTAAGGGGTTATGTAACAATACCCTAGCATTATGATTATGTAAATTATTTTTTATATAATAAATAATATACATTCATTTTATTATTGTTACTTTCTAAATAGTTTGTAAATAACAAATAGTATTTTTTAGTTAATGGTAAACTAAGGAATATATTTTGATAAATTAATGGATTTTTGAATTAAATAATATTTAAAAAAAATAATATTTTTATTAAATTACATTTTATGATTTATAAGAGATCATATAAGTTTTATGAATACAATTGTAATTTTTATTAAGGTTTGAAAGTTATTTTTGTCAAAACCCATAAATCCTCAAAAAATGTCAGTTTTTATTTTAAAAGTGAAAATTCCCATATATAGAGGAATTATTTGAATAAAATGAAGATTATTGTTGTAATTAGGATGTCTAAATTATCCAATGTATAATTTTTCATAATTTTCTATGACAGTCGAATTTTTGGGAAAAAAATAAACACCGTTTAAATATATAATGTGTTTTATAACATCATAATGGACCAATAATGAAGTAATAAAATATTTTAAACATTATATTCAGACAATATATGTTTTACCATTAGCATAATGCGATTTTAGGTCTGTATTATTTATTTTACAAATCTTTAGTGGACCCTTCAAGACTTATAATACATTTTATCTTTTTAAATTGATTTCCATGACAGTCTGACTCACCTCCACATAAGCCACCCTATTATTTTAAGAAGTTCAAACATTGGACTTATATAATATTTTTTTCCACTCCCCTTTGGAAAAAAACATGGGCAAAAACCATGATCTAGTTTGTGGTTTTGATTAGTTTAATGTGTGGTGTACCAAACCTAAATAATAAAGATTTTCATCTTTTCCTATATAAACCCACCCATGATCCCACTTCCTCTTCACTAAAATCCATTGGAGTTCGTCCAAACTATGACCTTATATCTCTCAAATCCTCCCAAGGTTCCCCAATCTCCCAAGAAGTCTCTCCCAAGAATATCCCATGCCTTTGGTATCACACTTCAAATTAAGGTATTGTCACTTTCCTTATTTATGTCCAAGTTTCCTTATATTGTTAATCCATTTTATTTTAAATTATAAATGTTGGTGTATGATTTTAAACCTCTAATATAGTTCCCTCTTCAAGTTTGAATAATGATATATCCCATTTCTCTCTCATTAATTCCTCCCATGTACACCTGTTACCATGCTGATATTCTGTAAGGAATTTCTCCCTCCTCATTTACATTCAAGCAATTATTGTGTATTACATATCTAATTTCCATTACATTTGTTGGGAAATGTATCTATATGAACCGTTACTATCCATTTAACTTACATATTATGAGACACCCATTTATCTCTCACCAACCATTTTTATGAATTCTTATGTCACGTTGTTATGCGGTCGAAATTGCACAGCATTTTTTAAGACAATATCACTGTGTAGTGAATACCATACCCATGTCTCTATAAAGGGCATTAACATTTATGAAAATATATATATTGAATGGAAATTTCTTGTATTTATTACAAATTTATTAATCGTGGAATAACTTATGATGTTGATTGATTCCATGTTATATGATCCATGTGGCACACTTATGCAAGAAATGAAATGTTTAAGAAGAGTGCACCCCGAGAGTGCTCTAATGCATTGGGTAAAGATTAGTATCATGATACATCAAGTGAAATGAGGATTTACTCATGGTAAATCATGTGAAATGAGGGTAAACTCATTCTACATGTTCAATGATCCTTGGATCAAGCTAATAACATGTTAAGTGTTGTTCCGACATTTCCATGTTATGATACTCATGCTATATCATGCCTTTATGTTTATGTTTATCTTGTGAACCATTTATATTCCTATCGACTAAAATGTATTGTAATAATATTTTTATACTTTGTTTACTCCCTTATTGGGCTGTATAGATCACCCTTTTCTTATGCATATCCTCAGGTTATCCCATACAATTCTAAGTACATGGGAATGTAGTGGTCATGAAAAGGAAGTTTTCACTGAGATGTTGTGTTTTATGTTTTGATTTTTTATGTAATGTTATTAATCCCCAAAGATACTAGACCTCTCAATATTATATGTTGTATCAATTGAAGGTTTTATGTAATAAATTATTTTAAGTGTGTAATAAAGAGTAGGGTTTTCATAGTTAGTATCAGAAGATAGGTTTAGTTATTTTTGGGATTAGTATTAGAAAACCATAGTGTAGCCTTAGAGACTAGATTAAGTATAATGAAAAACATCCATAAGTTTTTGTGAGTATTGATTAAGTGGTCTATCAGGCAAATAAATCCCTGTCTAGATATGAGTAGGTGGAGGTGGCTCTGGCACTCATGTACCTAGGAGTGAAAACTCTAACAAGGAGTTTTAGGCTTGACCCAGGGTATCCTGGTACATGAAAATGGGTCTTGCAGCACTCTTTGTTATGACACTCCTAAGGGATATTCTTTTTTAAATCAACAAGATCAGTATGAACAATTATTAATGGAAAATAAAAGAAATCCCCCAATGAATACATGTTAGAAAGTAGATCATGTATATGATAGATTTAATCTTATAGATACATAAGTTAATGAAATTAAAGTAATTTTTAAGTCATCCATTTTTTTCTTTGGATTACCCTTTATGTGTTACCCCTAACATTCCTTTTATTCCAGCCAACAGATGGTAATAGGAGGACTCAGATAACAATCGATGTGAAGATCAATTCGATGACTGTTCTAATGAGATCCCCAATTCTATGAGAGAAGGAATCACAAACATTGTCACAATAATCTCTCAAGTAAATAATTCATTGAATAGAAACATGGGTAAAGAGGAATGTTCAACCCCCCCCCCCCATAAAGAAAAATTCAGTATCGAGAGCCTCATGAGACAAATGACTCCTACTTTTAATAGATCATCTAATCCCTCAAACGCAGAATAGTGGATCAACTCCATTGAAAATATCTTCTCCATACATAAATGTTATGAAGAAGAGAAGGTTCTCTGAGATGCTTATCGTGTGGAGGGTGATGTTGACCAATGGTGGACATTGATAAAAAATAAAAACCCTAAGGAGGAGATCAAGGTGTTGGAATAGAAGGATCTCCAAAAGATGTTTTTTGATAAATATTTCCACACAACCTCTGACTTAATATGGAAAGGGACTTGACTATCCTCAAGAAAAAATACAACGAATACATCGGAGCCTATGATGAAAACTTCACAAGGATTGCATGATACACCTCGGGCTTTGTTGTTACCCTTGAATACAAGGTTGACCACTTTTTTGGTGGGTTGAAACCTAGACTGCAAAATTCCCTAGCTATCCATGACTTCAATAGCTATAAGGAAAATGTCTAATGTTCCCTCATGGTAGAAATGGATATTGTCAAATCTCAGGGGAATCATGGGGATAAGAATCGTAAGGTGGACTTCAATTCTAGCATTCCTATGGATAAATCCAATAGTGCTAAGAAAATACAGCACCCCACTTTCCAAATGTGCATAAAGAAGCACCCCATAAATTTTTTTAAGGGGACGAGGAAATGCTTTAGGTGTTGAAGAGATGGGCACCTAGTTGTTAACTACCGGAAAGAAAAACCTGAAGCTATGGAAAAGTAGAGGAATGCTTTATTAGAACCTCAATGCGTTGTTCATTTCTTCAAGTGAAAAGAACCAGGGAACCTTGAAACTCAGTGCCCTAAGACAAGGGTTTTCGGAGGCAACTAATAACCTCCAAGGCAGAAAGGGAATTTTTTTTCCATCACTACCACTGAAGTGAACCCAGACAACGAAGTGGTGATAGGTACTCTAGTTAGTCATTCATGAATAGATAACATACTTTTTCATTCTGGTTCTACACATTTTTTTATATCCCAAAAGTTTAGTAGAACATCCCAACACCACCAAAAATCATGGAACTATAGATGTCAGTGAGTACGGAAAATGGGGAAATCATTGCATCCCATGAATATAACTCCTCCCATGTCATAATTTGTGGATTGAAACTCCTAGAGAACCTCATCATAATCCTTATGGTAGAATTTGATGCAATTATCGACATGAATTGGCTTTCCTTATATATAGCCAACATAAATTTTTGTGAAAGGGAAATCACTCTCCATGTGGAGAATCAACCCCCGATTCTGTATAAGTGCAAGGTGGAGGATGAATCTTCTTTAGTTCCATTATCTCAAGTAAGGATATTAATACCTTATAAGCACGTATATCTGGCTCAGATTATTGAATCCATGGAAGCAACTATCCATGATGAAATTCTTATTGTGAGGGGATTCACTAAAGTGTTTCCCAAGGAATTTTCTGGCCTCCCTCTTAGAAGAGGTTTGGAATTCCCAATTGACCATATACCTGTGCAGTTTCCAATATCTAAGACTCCATATAGAATGGATGTTGTGGATCTTGAATAGTTGAAGAAACAACTACAGGAGAATTTGGATAAAGGGTTTATACGCCCAAGTGCTTCACCATGGGGTGCACAAGTCCTCTTCACGAAGAAGAAGGATGGGTTAGTGAACCTTTGCATCGATTATCGTGAGCTCAACAAAATCACAATAAAGAACAAGTATCCTCTTCCACAAAATGTTGACTTGTTTTATTAGCTGCATGGAGCACAATACTATTCCAATGTGTATTTGGGGTAGGGATATTACCAAGTAACGGTGAAGAAATAGGATATCCCTAAGACTACATTTCATACAAGGTAAGGGCACTATGAATTCATATTAATTTCTTTCAGAATCACTAATGATCTATAAATCCTCATGGAGTTGAAGAATAGATTATTTAGTGATTATCTCGACAAATTTGTTGTAGTATTTATAGATTATATTCTAATATACTCCAAAACAAAGGAGGATTATAAGGCGCCTCTAAGAATTGTACTAGAGACCCTGCGAAAGAGGAATTTCAATGCAAAGTACAACAAGTGTGAGTTCTAGTTGAAGGAGGTCTCATTCCTGGGTCATATCATTACATGAACTGGGATATCAGTGGATCCCTTTAAGGAAGCTACAATTTAGGGATGGACAAGGACAATTTCAGTAATGGATATCTGTAGATTTTTGGGGTTAGCTAGATATTATCACCGATTTGTGAGAAATTTCTCAAGACTGTCCAACCCTCTTACCATGATAGCTTAGAATGGAGTAAAGTTTTCTTGGAGTGATGAGTGCGAAGAGAGATTAAAGGAGCATAAAAGGAGGATTACCACTATGCCCATTCTCACATTACCCATGAGTGGAGAATTTTTTTTTGTATTTAGTGATGCTTAGAAGATGAGCCTGGGTTTTGTGATGATGCATGACGATATATTTATAGCCTAATTTTCAAGGTAGCTGAAAATGCATGAGAAAAAGTATCCCACACATGATCTGGAGTTGGCAGCTATGATCTTTGTGTTGAAAATCTGGCGGCATTATATCTATGGTGAGAAGGGTGTGATATATAGTGATCACAAGAGCCTCAAATATATATTCACAAAGAAAGAGCTTAATATGAACCAACAAAGATGGATAGAACCCATCAATTTTTATGACTGATCAATCCATTACCACCAAGGGAAAGAGAATAAGGTGGAAAATGATCTAAGTGGAAATGATCTAGTGATTCTATCATTGATGAGAATTGAGAAGGATCCAATATTATTATATTTGTATAAGATATACATGGTAATATTTAAGAGATGAACATCATCAATCCTTTCTCAAATTATTTCATAACCATCCCACTTGGAGAAAATAAAGGATTCTCAAAAAAGGATGTGGAAATTTTGAAAAAGGTATAAGCTATCAGAAATTGGAAATCCTCAGAGTTCATGGTTGAAAAGTATTGAATTGTTATATTTGGGTCACGATTATGTGTACCATTCGATCTAGATATAAAGAAGGAGATTCTGAATGACACACATAGCTCAACATTCTCTATTCACCCGGGGAGCACCATGATGTATCAAGATCTCTAAGAAAACTTTTGGTGGGACAATATGAAAAGGAATATTGCTGAATATACATCATTGTGCCTCTTATTTCAGTATGTAAAGGCTAAGAGGAAAACTTATAAAGGGGTGATGAAACCGCTACCCATACTAACATGGATGTGGGACAACATTACCATGGACTTTGTCACTGGACATCCAAGGACATCCAAAGGAAACAATGCTATATAGGTCATTGTGGATCATCTTGAGATTATATCTCACTTTATTTCAATTTGAGAGGACTTATCATTAGATCAAATTGAATGTATTTACATCATATAATTGGTAAGGGTACATGGAGTACCACTGTCTATTGTATCTGATCGTGATCCGAGATTCTCCTTGACGTTCGGGAAAAGTCTCCAACATGCTCTAAGCACTGAACTAAACTTCAGTATGGCCTATCATCCTCAAACTGAGGGATAGTCTAAACTAAATATTTATTAATTTGAAGATATGTTAAAATCATGTTCTATGGACTATAAATGAGGATGGTAACAACATCTTCCACTGGTTGAATTCTCCTACAATAATAGTTTCCACTCGAGCATCCGAATGGCACCATATAAAGCCCTTTATGGGAAAAGGTGCAGAACACCTGCGTGTTGGGATGAAGTCGGTGAGCATAAGCTGCTAGGACCTGAAATGGTCAAAGAAATGGTGTAGAAAGTGAAAACCATTCAACAGCATATCAAGGCGGCCCAATTTTGGCAGAAGAGTTATGTAGATAACTGCTGATGAGACCATGAGTTCAATGCTGGAGACATGGTGTTTCTACACATATCTCTGTGGAAGAAGGTTATGAGGTTTGGAAATAAGGGGATGTTAAATACTAGGTACATCAACCCCTTCGAGATTCTTGATCGTGTCCGGGATGTGGCCTATCGACTAGCACTTCCACCTACCATGATCAAAGTACATGATGTCTTTCAAGTATCACTCTTAAGGTAGTACATACCAGACCCTTCCATGTACTCTCTTCAGATGTAGTACAACTTGGGGATAATCTGTCTTATAAGGAGTAACCAGTGAAGATCTTAGATCGTAGAGAAATATTTCTATGAAATAAGAAAATTCCCCTCATCAAGGAGTTGTGGAAAGAGCACAAGTTTGAAGAAGTGATGTGGGAATTAGAAGAAGCAATGAAGTAGAGTTACCCACATCTATTTTAGGGTGGGAAAATAAAATTTTGAGGGTGAAATTTCTTAAGGGGGAAGATGTAATGACACAAAAATTCAACTTGATATATTTAAATGTCTTCTTATGGTTATGTAAAACGTATACAATTATTTGGTTTTATGTTTTGGATTTGAAAATATTGTTATGAATTGTGACCATTGCTAATATAGTCTTTGAATAGTGATAAGATGATTAGTATAAATATAGGGATTTAACAAATCCTATTTACTCATACAAAGGAAGTGATGGCCTAATCCAGTAGACTTTCCATGTACGAAGCCCATGTGTTGGAGCTCAGAAAGCTGGTGGCATCATTATTCTTCGCTCATGATGAATCCCAAGCCAATTTTTTATACATTAATCTTGATCGGAACCACCTACAGGAGAAGTGGATGTTGATAGAGATTACCACTCGAGCGATGTTATCCGATCCACCCCAAGAGTCTATCACGATTGCGTACCTTACCCTAAGGTATTATGTGGGTGTTTTAAAGGGTTGTGTAACAATACCATAGCATTATTAGTATTTACATTATCTTTTTATATAATAAAAAATATACTTTCATTTTATTATTGTTATTTTGTAAATAGTTTTTGAAGCACAAATATCATTTTTAAGTTAATGTTAAACTAAGGAATGTTTTTTGATAAATTAATCGATTTTTGAATTAAATAATATTTTAATAAAATATTATTATTATTAAATTATTTTTTATTATGTATAAATGATCGTATAATTTTTATGAATACAATTGTAATTTTTATTAATGATTGAAACCTATTTCTGTCAAAACATATGAATTTTCGATAAATGTCAGTTTTTATTTTAAAAGTGAATATTACCATATTTAGAAAATTGTTTGGATAAAATAAATATTTTTTTTTGGAATTAGGATGTTTATATTTTTCAACAATGAATTTTTCATAATTTTTTGAGACAATCAAATTTTTGGGTAAAAATTAAATACTGTATAAATATATAATGTGTTTTATGAAATCATAATGACTCAATAGTGATGTAATAAAATAATATAGACATTATTCTAGGCCAATATTTTAACATTAAAATAATGTGATTTTATGTTTTTTTGATTTATTTTACAAAGATTTAGTGGACCCTTCAAGACTTATAAAACATTTTAGCTTTTTAAATAGATTTCCTTGAGAGTGTGACTCACCTCTACATAAGAAACACTATTTTTTTAATAAGTTCGAACATGGACTTATAAAATATTTTTCCAATCCCCTTTACCAAAAACCATGGCCAAAAACCGTTTTCTGGTGCATGGTTTTGATTATTTTAATTTGTGGTGTCCCAACCCTAAATAATAAAGAATTCCCTCTACTTTCCTATATAAACCCACACAAGATCCCACTTCCTATTCACTCAAAGACTTTTGAGTTCGTCCAAACTCTACCTCCTCTATCTAGAATCCCCCAAATGTGACCCAAGCTCCCAATAAGTCACTCTCAAGCCCCTCCTAAGCCTTTTGTATTACACTTCCAAGTAAGGGATATCACTTTCCTTATTTGGGTCCATGTTTCCTTATATTGTTATGCCATTTTATCTTTAAATTATAAATGTTGGGGTGTAATTTTACAACTCCCCCATACTTCCCTTTTCATGTTTGAATAAATATATATCCCATTTATCTCTCATTAATGCCTCTAATGCACACCAGTTACAATTATGAAATTCTGTAAGGAATTTCTCTCTCCTCATTTACACTCAAGAAATTCTTTTGTATTACGTATCTAAATTCAATTACATTTGTTAGTACATGTATCTATATGAAACCATTACAATCCATTTCATTTACATATAATGAGACACCCATTTATCTCTCATCAACCATTTTTATGAATTCTTATGTCACGTCGTTATGCTGTTGAAATTGCACCGTGTTTTTTAAGAAAAGATCGTCGTGTAGTGAAAACCATAACCATGTCTCTATCAAGGGTATTAAAATTTAGGAAAATATACATATTTTATGGTACCTTCATGTATTTATTCCACATTTATTAATAATGGAATAACTTATAATGCTGATTGATTCCATGTGGCACACTAATGCAAGAAATGAAATGTTTAAGAATGGTGTGCCCTGATTGTGCTCCAATTAATTGGGCAAATATTAGTATCATGATACATCATGTACAATGAGTGTTTACTCGTGCTCCATGTTCAATGAGCCCTGGAACATGCTAATACCATGTTTAGTGTTGTGGCCTCATTTCCATGTATTGATAATCATGCTATATCAGGCCTTTATGTTTATATTTCTCTTGCGCTCCATTGATATGACTATTTACGAACATATATTGTAATATTAATTTTATAATTTGTTTACTCCCTTACTAGGATTTATAGCTCACACATTTCTTATGCATGTCCTCAGGTTATCCCATGAAATTCTATGTACGAGGGAATGTAGTGGTCATATAAAGGAAGTTTTCATTGAGATGTTTCATTTTATGTTTTAAGTTGTTATGTAATGTTCCTAATCCCCAATGACATTAGACCTCTCGATCATCTATTTTGTATCAAGTTAATCTTTTATGTAATAAATTATGTTAACAATGTAATAAAGAGTAGGGTTTTCATACCTCCCACTTGTAGGTTGATGCCTTCGACGCTGGTCACCAGCCTCTGTCCTTCATGAGGATGTATTGGAGTAGTCACAGCATGGGCCCTAGGGCATGGGTCATGAAAAAGTGGCACAAAAGGATGGTTGGATCCCCATCAAATATCGTGAGTCTATGTTTTTTTAGTCAACATTGTTAAGTGTTGTGAGTCTGACACTCAAATTTGGGGAGTCTAGTGTTGGAGTGGTGGCCGACGTATCCATATACCAAGACCTTGAATTATGGATTTAGCTCAATACATGAAAATACTAGTTGCATAAGTGTCTCTTTTTTTAAATAAAAGTTAGCTCACCAGGTATAACCTTCTGACCATGGTACATCATGACCTATATTAGTATGCCTCTATGTGGAATACCAGTAAGGATTCTGATACGAGGTCTTCAGAACAGCCCGACCAGTGACGAGGTGTCCATTCCGGAAGCAGTGCTTGAGATAGCCCCACCAGGTGGTGCACCAGTGCTACCACCTCCCAATGGTCAACATCTACTTTCGTTAGTTCAGGCAGAGTATATTATTTGGCTCAGTGCCCTACATGAGTTTCAGAGATAGTGACCTGCTGGGTATAGCGGAGAGACATATCCCCAGGTCGCTGAGGACTAGCTGGAGTCTGTGACGTGGGTCTTCCGCGTATTAAAGACACCACATAACCAGATAATGATTGTGGTAGCGAGCCTTCTACATGGATCAGCCGGTAGATGGTCGATTTTAACCATCTAAACTCACGATGAGGTGACCCTCACTTGGGTTGACTTAGAGAGGCTTTTCCGAGAGGATTTTTTTCCCACGTCCTTGCACTCTGTGCATATCTAGACGCTACTTCACCTACAGCAGGACAACATGATGGTGGTCGAGTACTTGGAATGGTTCACGGATCATTCCTGCTACTCCAAATATATGATACAAGACCATTTCTTTAGTGATAGAGCCTTTGAGTAGGGAGTTAGGTGGGAGATTAGGTCTTCGATGGTATCTCTCAGTATCCCTACCCAGGCCAGGGTGGTAGAGAGAGCCTTTCTAATAGAGAGATTATTGGAGGAGTAAGTGTTGAGAGCTGGGGCTTCCAGTAGACCCCATGCATAATAGTCTATGGAAGGTAGCATAGAACATATGCATGGGCCCGAGTGGGCCAGGTCTTTCAGAGGTTGACCTCAGGACTCAGGGTCGGCAGTTCGGGGTTCCTAGGCCACAAAGATTCAGCCACATGATAGGATTTTCTACTCATGTGGTGGGCATGGACACATGGCATGTGATTGCCCGACCCACCATACAAATGACCAGAAGATGGTCAAGGGGCCACCAAGGCAACGACAATAGTTCAAGGGAGTAGTTCCACGGGGTGGTGAACATGGAAAGGGAGATGGTCGAGTGGGGGGTGGTGGGTCACAATTTGAGGTGTTACCTCCACCACCCCCATGTGGTCTCCCCCAAACTTAGGGAGAAGGCAGACATATCGATCTCAGCTCTAGGAAGAAGAGGCTTATGACCACGATGCTCTAGAGATGATCTGATGTATGATATGTGTCTTCTCCACCCTAGTGGTAGTACCTATAGACACAGGTTATAGAAACTCTTTCCCTTCCATATATCTCATTCTAATATCAGAGAATCTAATTGAGAATTTAGATCAATCCTTACGACTAGAGACTCCTACTAGATGGGATTCGATGATTACACCCTGGTTCCAGTTGTCTGAGATTACTCTAGGTGGCAAGAGATTAGGCTAGGAACTCTTAGTAGCAACGTCGAGGCCTTTTTACGTCTTTCTAGTTATGGAATGGTTATCCATAGTCCATGCTCAGATCAATTGTTTTAGGAATAAAGTGTAGTGTGTCCGTGGAGATGGTGCCATGTTTTCCTTCACTTGCGGGAAGGAAAGCCCTAAAGCATAGGAAAAACTCTCTTAGATGATGGTGCAACCGATCACTCACCAGTTGGCTAGCCTAACCCTAGATTTAGTGGAAGAGATAAGTCCAAGATTCCTTATAGTGGTGGATGAGTACGAGGATGTTTATCATGATGAGATTCCAGGGCTACCTCCTCGTAGAGAGGTTGAATTCTATATCGACCAGTACCCCACGACTATACTGATTTCCAAACCATTATATCAAATGGCTCCCAAAGAGATGAGGGTACATCTGGAGGACTTGGGGAGAAAGGTTTTGTAAGACCCAACATTTCACCATGGGCAGCCCCGAGGCTTTGTTCCAAGAAGAAAGATTGCAGTTTGAGGTTGTGCATGGACTTCCGGTGCCTGAACCAAGAAATTGTGAAGAACAAGTACCAACTACTGAGAATTAATGAACTCTTTAACCAGTTGAAGGGAGCGAAGTGGTTCTCAAAGATAGACCTCATATCAGGTTATCATCAGCTCCAGGTACGTGATGATGATGTACCCGAAGGGAGCCTTTAGGTGCTGGTATAACCACTATGAGTATTTGGTGATACCTTATGGCATGAACAACTCCCCAACAGTGTTCATGGGACTCATAAATAGAATCTTATAGCCCCACATTGACACGTTCATTGTGGTCTTCATCAATGAAATCTTAGTGTACTCAGCATCAGAGGAGGAGCACGCCATACACCTACGGATATTCCTGGATACACTATGAGAGCCCCATCTTCATGGTAAGCTCTTGAAGTATCAGTTTTCGATTCAGGGGGTCCATTTCCTATGACAAATAATCTACGAGGTTGTATTTTCAGAAGATCCAGAAAAGTTATAGGTTGTGCTTTCATGGGAGCCACCTAGGTACTTGACTGAGGTGCGTAGGTTCTTAGGGTTGGATGGTTACTATCGGAGGTTCGTGTCCAGATTTTCTAGGGTAGGAACACCCATATCAGCATTGAAATGGAAGGGATAACCCTTCGTGTGGAAATAGAAATTCCTATAGAGTTACCAGGAGCTGAGGCAAAGACTGACTAGTGCCCTCCATATTGAGACTACCAGAGAAGGGCATTGGGTTAGTAGTTTTTTGCAAAACATAAGGGACCAGGCATTGTTGTGTCCTAATGCAGGACTGAGTGGTGATCGCCTACGGCTCATGACATTTCAGGTAGCATGAGTAGAACTATACAACTGAGGACATGGATATTTAAAGAGTGGTCTTTTCCTTGAAGATGTGGCGACACTATTTTATGGGTGAGAGGTTCACAGTTTACTCTGACCAAAAGACTCTCAGGAATAACTTCTCTCAAAATTACCTAAACCTGAGATAGTGGAAATGGATAGACTTACTCCGGGACTATAATTTTTAGATATTCTGTAATCCTAGAATGGATAACATGGTGGTAGAAATGATCAGTAGTAGGACTGGGTTGTAGCTTTTGAGTGAGGCGAAAGAGCCATTAGCCACGATGCAGATATCCTTCGTGGATGATGGTGATGTTTCTTACCTCCAGTTGATGACTATTAATCTTCCACTCTTACAGTGAATCAGGAGGAAAAGCTAGGGAATTTTGGATGTGAGGCCTAATGTGCTTAGATATCCTCAAGAAGGGTTCTTGAAGGATTATTGATTCATGGGGAGCGTGTCATCCTTTTCAGAGGGTGCGTACTACTACCAGTGACCTTACATAATGAGGTGTTGAGGGAGTTCCATACATTCCTTCTCGCGGTACATCCTGGAGTGGTGAAGATGTTCCAAGACATCCGACGTTAGTACACGTGGCCAGTGATAATGAAACAGGGGCTAACTTCATCTCATGGTGCCTCACTTGTCAACAAGTGAAGCCTGAGCATCAGGTTCCAGTAGGCTGGCCTCAGCTACTCGAGGTAACATAGATGAAATGGAACGGTATCTCGATGGACTTTATGATGGGGTTACCAGGTACATATAGAGGTTACGACTCTTCTGGGTGATCGTTGATCAACTCACAAAGTCGGCTCACTTACCACCCATCTAGGACTAGGGATCGGTAGAGGGTTGGTTCGCCTCTATGTCCTGGAGATAGGATGGCTCCACATGGTGCCTTTGATGATCATATAGGATTGTTATTTTCTCTTTACATCCCAGTTGTGGAAGGTATTGCACAAGGTTTTTGGGATGAAACTACAATGGAGGACAACTTTTCATCCCCAGAAAGATGGTAAGACAGAGTGGACCATACAGACCATGGAGGACATGCTCCTTGCTTCTGTCCTTGACTTTGGTTGTAGTTAAGATAACCACCTACCACGGGTGTAGTTTTCATAAAAAAAACTATCACTCCACCGTTATCATGGAACCATTTTAGGCCTTGTACGAGATTCCTTGAAAATGACCCATATGCTGGACAAACCCAGAGGAGTTGGCCCTCCTTGGTCCAGAGTTGGTATAGGCTACCACCGAAATGGTGTAGATCATCTAGGAGTAGATGAGGACTTCACAGAGTAGGAAACAATCTTATGTCGACTGGAGAATGAGACTCTTGGAGTTCGAGGAGGGATATAATGTTTTCCATCGGGTCTCACACCAATGAGGACAACAGTGATTTGGTAGAACTGGAAAGTTGTCTCTGAGGTTCATTAGACATTTTTCAGATGAAAATCCGAGTTGGAAAGGTGGTGTATTGCCTAGATCTTCCCCCAAAGATGCACCAACTGCCTAAGGTTTTCCATGTGTCCTAGCTGAGGATGTACGAGCATGATCCCTCACATGTCATCGATAGGGTAAAGCTGGTCATTGATGATGGGGCGACGTTTTCCGAGTTCTCGGTGGAGATAAGGATCTACAAAAGCAGGTCCTATGCGTGCAGTCGATTCCCCTAGTGTGCATTTGATGGAAGCACACGAATCTCCTCGAGAGCACATGGGAGTGGGAGGCCCAGATTCGTGCTCAGTACCCCCATCTTTTTGTTCAGTTTTTGTTTTGGATTTTGGGGGATTAAATCCCTATGGTGGGTAGAATATAACACTTAGATTTTCTGTGAATTTTTTTATTTATATGGAATTATTTAAAAAACATGAAATTCGACGACACATGATTTCATGGCCTGGAGGGCCCAAAACGAGGTTTTGAACTTTTTTTATGATACACTCAATAAACATGTGAGTGAGATTTTCTATCTTTTGAACCAGTGCTTAGATTAAAAATCTGAGGGCGCCATTGAATTTACAAAGTCGTGATTTTCTTATAAATGACTTATCTTTGGCTAGAAAGTGATGAGTGGAAAATGTATTTTTAGGTCTTTTCAAGGAAAATAATAATATAATTTAAAAGAATAATTTTATTTTCTTTCTCACTTATGAGTGGCAGACGACAATGCGGTAGGGAAATGATAGGGTAGCGACAATCCACATTAAGGAGGCTCAATAATGGATTGTTAACTCGAAACATAATGACGCTTTAATGATGTGTACTAGCGAGGCTATTTCATAAATGGAACAGTGTAACAACGCGACATCACATCATAATGGAAACATTGTGACATGCTCCTATTTATTTTTCAATGCCCTAGGTAAGTAATGATTAGAAATTTTGAGGATTCTTTGGTGAACCTATGGAAAAATTACACCGCAGTGAAGAATAACAGATGCCTGCAGAACTTCATCATCTTCGACACCATTCAATGATCAGAGTTGGAAAGAAACATCAACGTCTTAATCCTTCAAGGAAGATTTTGTGGAATTAGACGTCATAATAGGTATTGGTTTTTTATTTGATGTTCTTCCCCATCCTTTTATAAAAAACGACGAACACGGTTGAACCCACAAATAGGTTGATCTGTGATTAATGTTTTATAAAGGAGGGTGTTTTATTCTTGTGGTTATTCTATTCGAGGTCCATACCGTGGAATAGAATGATGAAATAGAGACTCCCCGAACCCCCCTCATCTTTAAACCTCTAACGTGGAGGCCCCGGGCCAACACGAACTATGCCCGAGCGCTTTAGCTTGTGCATTCTTGGTGGCCATACCCGCGAAATGATGGCAAGGTGGGTTTGGGATCCTCACGGTGAAGAGTGTGCTCTCTGGAGGCCACAAACATAGACGAAATAGAGAACCAACCACCAGAACTTGTCTGGTGGTCTGCCAAATTCCCAATCGGTGAATCGGTGGCTGTAGCGACAATGGTAAGCCTCGCTAGCCATGTGGAGGAGGTGGAAAGTGACTGCAGGGTGCATTGATCGGGAAGCCATGGATCGTCAGCCGAAATAATGCATTGGAGGAAGTGGTGCGAGGTGAGGCACTGTGTGGAGGGATGACCCCTTTTAGAGCTACTCAGATGGCTATAGAAGCCTCGGTCCATTGACCACAGCTGGTGGAAGGGTTTCGTGCCCGCAGGGCCTGGGGGAGCCAGACGCTGCAGCCCTGCCATGTCCCGGCTGGTCGACACCACCGAACACACTATGCAGCTAGTCCTTAGTGGGCTAGAACCATGTCGCGGGCCAAACCCACACCCAGAAGACCAGACGTGCATCAAAATTCTAGACCCATTCCCCCTTTGGGCTAGGTCAGAATAGACCATGTCGCCAGGCGACTCGGCAGGCTGGACCCTCAGCCAACCGGGCCGGGTCCAGCGAGGCCTATTGGACCTGGCCCACTAGCCATGCCAGAGCAGACTGACCCGACCCACACCAGGTCATGTCGAGTCCATCCTAATGAATTTTGGTATGTGGGATCCCCGGGCTGGGTTGGTCAGGTCGGTCTGACAGGGTTGGACTAGGGCCTATTGTAACTAGCCCCCAGGTTGCTAAAATTCCGGTATCTTGCAATCCATGTGTCCGATTGACGAGCCGTTTATGGAGTTGGGACCCTCTCGATGAGATGAATATTTTGAAATGATCTATCAAGACTTTATCAGAAGTTGATAAGCGATGAAGGGCTTGATGAGTGCATCTCCCAAGTGCACTATGTACAGAACCCTTCTACTGGATGAGGCCTGAAGACTACTGACATTTGGCCCAGTGGAAATCACCTCTATGTGACCATGCATTCCCACAGTGGGAATCACCTCTCTGTGACTTTTCAAGCCCATGGTATGCGATGAAGAGGAGTACCTTAGTTGGCCACAACTAGTTGGAATCACCTCTCTATTACTTTATAGGACCATGGTACGTGATGGGGAGGATTACCTAAGCTATCCAAGGTTAGTTGGAATCACTTCTTCATGAAATGGTATGAATATTGTACTTGTTAGATAAGGATTTCTCTAGAAGCCGAGGTGATCGATGATGTGACTAAAGACCAACTTTTACCACCCTAGAATATATACCTTGTGTGAGATGTCCTGTGTTTTGTGATTTACATTGAGGAATTGCTATGTGGTATTTAATTTTTATTTGGGGGTCTCTACTTAGAATTGTTTTACTCGCCCCTACATGGTCATCTCCTGTATGTCTTGTGTCTGGTGCAGATGACTGAAGTTTCGACATAGGTTCTCAGGGAGACATAACTGAGGAACGCTAAGATTGTGTACTTGGTATCCTAGGACCAGGTGGGCCCGATAGGACTAGGCGAGGCCCAGTTGGACTAGGAGTACATGACATACTACTTCGACTTCTAGTAGTTCACTAATCTCTTGATCAAGTGGATTTTTTGTGAATGGACATCAGAGTTTCGTTTTTGTAGTCGTTGTTTTCAGCTCTTTGTTGGGTTTGTATTCTGACCCACTTACATTCAGTTTTACTTACACTCAGCCTTGTTTTTTTTGGTATTTTCCCCCTTTCTGTGTGTATGGATGTGGTCAGGCGTGTGTGTGTGTGTGCATGTACTCAGCAAAATGACTCCCACTTGCAGGTTGGCACCTTCGGTGCTATTCTCCATCCCTTGGCATTTTGGTGGCGGGCTTTGGGTATTCACAGCACCGACTCCGAGGGTTAGTTCTTGAATGAATTTCTATAAAAACCTATGCCCAAGATAACCCATGTATAAGTAGCTTGTAATTGAAACAGTGAATGAGTAAAATAATGACGTATGAAATCCTGTTAGGCAAGATGAAATATGAAAACACTTATATAAAAAAAATCTCCAAAAATGTATGTATAAGAAATCTATATATAATTTCAATTGATTGAAATTGAAAAAAAATAAATGAATTGTATGTTTTAGTTATAGAAAAAATCAAAATGAGCACAAAAAATACATATTTTTCAATTATAATATTTGAATAAAAATAACATTCAATAAAAAGTATATTTATATACCTGAGTGGGTGATTATTTAACATACCCAATGTTAGTGATTCCACTATGCATGTAATTGAATACATTTATAAGAAAATAATGAAAATGAAATGAAATCTGAATGATTGAAACTACGAAAAATTTGTACTAAATCAAATCAGTTCAGCATAACTAAAATGGAGGACACTTTGATGCGGTGGAGGAAATCGATATCAACCATTGAAGAAATTTTAGATGAATAAATATTGACCATGAAAAATAAGTACAAGTAGTAATTGGTGAATCAAAACAAGATATGTATTGTATTGATGTTTGAAAAATCCATATGTAACTGGAATAACATAATCTTGGAGAAAACTAAATTTTTTTCTAGAAACATATGAGAACCCACCATATTTGAAGCACTATGTTGTATTACTGGCTACAAAATTAGTATGAACATAGTGAAATGTGAAACTATAGAGCAGAGAAAATAAGATATTGAGATTATAATGATGAAAAAAATACCATATGCATGATTCATCAAGAGATGGATAAATCTATGCTTAGGGAAAATTTCTACCCTCCCTTATATTTATAAAAAGGAACAAAAAGATAGATTTTTTAAGAAAGTAGAACATTTTAGTGATGGTGAATGAAAACACGAAGCCGGTATAGGGCGCGTTTCACTGAGGTAGATCTCATAAGAGGTAGATAATACCATGAACCGCTAGAGGAGTAGAGGGGAACTGTGTGATGGAGAAGGATGTCGACCGGGGTATGCAGGAACCCTAGATTGACATGAGGTGATAATCGAGCGGGGGGATAAATCAAGGGAAATTGATAGTCAGTGTTGATGTGAAAAAATTATAGATCCATAAAATGCCAACAACATCATAGTCAATGGGGGGAATAATGGTGGATTGAGGAGAAGGATGGTATCAGAGTACAATGGTGGAAATAATGCATGGGAAACCCAGGAGGAGTGGATGAGAACCAGGATTAAGAGAAAGGCGACAGCTGGGCTCTGCGAGGACCATAAGTCGACAGGAGAAGAAGCCCAAGTGTGGGAGTAAACTGAGGGATACTGCTAGTAGAAGAGGGAGTGAGGAAAAAGAAATAGTATGATGTGATTGAAGATAATGAACCCTATGTAGATAAGAGATGAACCCTGAGCTGGAAGATAATATGAGGGAAACCGCATATAGAAGAGGGAGGGAGGGAGATGAAGGGATTGATGCAAAGAATTTATATGGAAGTCAATTGGATAAGATACGTGGGTTTCAGAATGTTGGACATGTGGAATAGAGAGGAACCCAAGATTAGTATAGTTAGTAGATAACACTTCTCAACTATGTTTTCTTTTAGTAATATTTATGAAAGTATTAAATTGAACATGTTGAAGAACCTCAAATCACTCTGACATGTTTAAAGGTTTAGTTTCAGAATTATGAAATTAGTTATTGGTTTTTGAAAATGAAAATATTATTCTTGATTACTAGAGGTAAAGAGGAAGATGTAACATTTAAAATTTTCCTAGTGGGAAGAATATCATTGGCCCCATTTCATCACATAGTAGATTCAATCCTGGTAACTTCATTATCACTATTGAGAATTTTAAATCTAATAATGATGAACCACCAAAGAATAATCAGTGGTTAAATAATCGATTTTAACACCATAGGATAGATTCATAGATTCCATGAGCTCACCTTTAGCTTGGTTAATATTCTGGAACATCTATATTTTTAACTGTAAAACCAAAATATAAACATGATACATCTTGGTCATGTTTTCTCATACCTAAATCTAAGAAATATTAGAATAGTATTGACATATAATCCCTAAAAAACACTTGTGTGTGAATATTTATTCATGGAATCAACCATCATAACTAATAATCATGCTTTTAAACATATACTATATGAATTGGTATGTTTTTTGGGCAAAGTTATCAAAAGATAAGAAGGAATAAGATCACATGAAATCTTGGTTAAAGATGAGAGTGTGGAAGATTAATGTCATTACACCACATTATATGAGGGAATGGTGACAATGTAAGGATTTTATCAAGGATAACATTAATAAATAATAAATAATTAAATTATTTAACATAATTAGGGGAAAATAATGTTTCCATGTGGAAAAATATTTCTAACATGTCAGTGGAAAAATAAATATTGTAAATATCACCATATTTTGTGATGGATATCCTTAGGTATACCAGGAGGACCATTCGAGGTCGCAGTGACTAGTCCTATCATATAGACATTACATAGTTGTTGTGGTATGGGGGAAGATGTTATAAAAACACACTTTTGACATCACTCTATGAAGCCCCATAATAATGGTCCTATTTCACCATGTCTTGGTGAAATATAACATAAACCATACCTTAAAAAATATTAAAATATATGAATAAAAAATAATAATGGAGGTAGAAGAGGAATGCTTACCTTTATGAATTTAAAGTAGAAGAACCCCATAACGAATTTTTAAAGGTGGAATCCAAAATAACTATTCTGATATCCTTAAAAAACAACACCCATCCAAACTGGGTAACCAATCAACCTCAATTGTGTACCTGATGGCCCTTATAAAAGGTCCACTACACTTTCCATCCCACCGAGTACCTGGTAACCATCCATCAAGTACCTTATAAAGGGTGTAGTTTTTACAAACCCATTAAGAGGAACCTAGTGCCTCCCAATAGAATACCTAATGTCTATTGCAGTTTTTTCCAATTATCCACCACCCTAAGATTTTTCAATCAAATCTCTAAATAAGAATCGGCCTCATGTGAAAACACATCTCATAGATATAATATCTCTTGAAATTCAAATTTATATCCCAATACTAAAAAATCTACCTTCTTTAGGAAAAAAAATTCAAATTTCCTCTGAAATTAATGACCCTATAATTGTGTGTGAAATTAAAAACTCCCAACCATAATAATTTAAATCCTTGATAAGATTCTAAGATGATCCCCTAATTCCCTATATAACCATAAAAATTGGATACCATCACTTTTTATCGATTCCAATAGTCCACAACTCCACCATGGAGATTCCCAATATAGAATAATTGGATCTTCATTGAAAACTACTTGTACCTCACTCCACGCAAATCTATTATAATTATAATAATGTATCTAACTCAAAACCTCTTTTCCATACCCAAACATGTGAAACTATTCTAGTTTACTTCTACACATAGTGATAAAAAATAATGAAAACATAATTGTTCATAGCAAGAAGGAGGAGGATCACCTAGAGGGTGTTGGCCTCATCAGAGGCATGCTAGAGGAGTTGGGGAGGCCACCTAGGAGTAGCATCTACAGGGTAGGTGAGGTGTCACGCATTAGGTGACAATAGCTCACGGTGGAAGTGCCCTGTTTAGTGTCCGTGAGGGGAACCATCGTGAGGGGAACCATCAATGGAGGAGGATCAGGGAGAGGAGAGGTCGCGATGGGTTAGGGGAGTAGGGTAGCACATATATGGTATTGGGGAGGTGGGAACCACCATGAGAGACTTCAAGGGTTCAAATTTTTTCGGTCAGGGTAGGATGGAGGAGGAGCCTGATGTGATTTGAAAAAAAAGATAGGGAAATTTTTTAGCCGTGATCATATAAGTAAATCGTTTCTATAAACAATCTATATCCACAGTCCTATAAAACCATGTCTATAGGTTCGTGGATATAGCCTAAATTTATATTAGTGAATTTATGTTGATACAACGTCTAATTGTAGTGGATAATCAATTATTGAGGCATCTAACCAACCACAACTAGGAGTAGACACACACTAAGACATAACCTTGTTAAAATATTGTGTTCCTTTTATATTTAATTTCAATACATTTCACAAAGGGTGTGTAATCATAAGATCATATCTAGTCATAGTAGTTCTATAGAGTTTAATTTCAAATAAAATAACCATTTTAAAAAATCACGACAGATTTAACCCCCATTTTCAGTAGTGTAAAACCTCTCTAGGTAGTTCAATTGGCATCAAAGCACCAGGTTCTTTTTTTCAAGATCCACTAATTGATATTTAGATTTTTTTTCAATTGAAGGGGGTGTTATTTCATTCGATGGAACAAATTATCATAATTGTAAGAATAAAATATTACCATATCTATTATATCATATCCTTGAAGACAATGACATAGTAACAATAAGATTTATTCCAATTCCTAAAGATGATTGTATATATTTTAATAATAAGAGATATATAGAAGTTGATGGAAAATATAAAAAATATATATCTGTAACATCCCATGTAAGTAATGAATAATATATATTTTTATCTATGCCTATTAATAAATTAGAAATTGTTTTAGAGGCTTAATATGAAAATAAATCCAATCTTAAGCATGGAATACACTAATATTTTTTAAAAGATTGTTTTACTTCCTTTTGATGGAAAACCATTTTTGAATCTATATTTTGAAAATTTTATAAAATATTTTTGTCAAAATAAACTTATTCTTTATGATTGGGACATCAAAATTTATTTTTTGTGAATTTTTGGTATTTTTCTGACAATGTTCATTTTTTAATTTATAGTGAAAAATACTGCATTTTACATCAAAACTTGTTTTTAATCTAATTTATTTATATGATTAGATTATATTCTGAATTGGTTTTGAAGTGAAATTATAATATATTTTTACCATTTAATCCAATCGTGGTCATTGGAATCAATTTCACTTTGAAATTGGACTTAAACTGGTGTCAATCTTTTGATACTTATTGTTTCATAAAAACACGCTATTTGCTATGACAGCGGGAATTAATTATTAAATTAATTAATGTGACTTATATGTTTTTAATTTTCTAAAATAGACTTCATTTTTGAATTCAGAATATCATATATATCTTAGGTTGATGTTTTGGTATTTTTCTGAAAAACATCAATTTTTGATGAATAGTGAAATCACTAAGTGGTAGTTAAAGAAACTGATTTTTTCGTTTAAATGAAAATTTTCCACCTTTGTGTTTTGAATTTCAAAAATCCGACATACATGGTTGTCATTATGAAGTAAAATGTGGTTCAACGAGATTAAAATAATTTTTTGGTGAATAGTAACTTATTAGGTTTTTAATCGTGATTAGTGGTAATTAGTGTAGTATAAGGTAGAAATAATGTTTTAATAATATAAAATGACCTATAAACATGTCCTAACCTTATTGGATGTGTCATGGCCGACCAAGACAAGCCATGGGTAAACTTGGGGACCCCATGGAGCCACATTGGTTGGGAAATGACATAAATAACGTTTTATTTAATGTTAAAGTAAAAATGACACAAACATGAGTTATTTTAGTAAAACAATTTTTACATGGGGTTATAAAGATCAGATTTTTGATTATAAATATTAATTGGAAAGATAAAAAGATTTCATACATCATAGAATTTTTTTATAATTGTTTGACATTAAATAAATAAATGTATTTATGACATCATAATGATGTAGCGATTACCTCATTAATAAGGGATTTAAATAAAATGGAAAGATAATGTAATATCTAAGACCTACCCATGTCCAAAACCTATTGTATGGGTGTATTTCGAACCCTTATCACCTTATCCTAGAATTATATCAATGTAGGACCTTTTGAATCCGAAACTCATTTTAAAATAAAGTAACTTATCTTTACTTTCCAAGAGTTCCCCTCCTCTCCTCTTATAAAAGGCCCCCACCTTTACCTCCTTACCCACACTCCCAAAGCCTTTGGCTCGGCAAAACCCTTCCCATTTTGTCTCTCCACTTCCCTCTCTTTCTTCTTGAAGCCTCACTTTGGGAAGAAGTCTTCCCAAGGAAGCCTTTGAGCTCAAACCAAAGGAAGTTACCCGATTTTAAGGTAATGTCTTCTCTTGAGTCCTTTTGTTTTATTTTGCTTCTCCAACCCCCTAAACTCTTTTTATTTATTTATTTTGTAAATAATCCAGTATCTTCAATATACTAGGATGTTTTTATAAGAATGATTCAAGCTACACTCACACACACCTTCATCTAATGGTTAAAGAACTTACGGTTTCCGTGGATGGTGAATTTATGCCTCCCGAAATGATGATTGTTCAACATTCTTTTAACACCTTCAAAGGTGTACATTAAGATGTAAATATATTTATATATGATATATAATATGTTTATGTTTTCATTAAGCTTCTGTATTTTTTCTTTTTGGTCATACCATTATGGTTACCATTATGGGTAAATGCGATATCTTCATTTAAGGAAGTGCGGACTACCGCCCCCTTAAAGTGAGTTGATTCGTTAAATACCATATGTGGGACGTATAAAGGATGGAACTATGATATTATATATGATATTATACTGGAATTATAATATAACTTTATATCATTATGATTCCATTCTATAAAATATGAAATAGAAATGAAAGTAGCGTTCATGCGTACGTACAGCTTACCGTCTCCATGAATGGTGCATTTCATTTCTTACCTCTAAATGATTATGTAATATTATAAATGCATGCATGTACTGGATATATATGACATATATGATATCTACATCATGAATACCATTCTGGATATAATGGATACATGAACAACATGTAATTATAAAGGGCTTATTTTTTACTCAAGTACCAATGATCATTAAAACGACCGTTATTAACTTAAATAATTACATAGTGTTCATGGAATGGCGATAAGTGATATAAAAGGAATAATGAACTTGAAAAAGGTTCTTAAATAAGTATAAATTAACTCAAGTTTATTATTCAGGAGATTAAATAATGACCGAGTCAAGTCGGACCCGAGGTATGGGACTTCGTCTCAATCTCCTTTCATTGAGGCATATTTTATTTTATACACAACTTTCTTTTATACGGTGTATAAACCCCTTTGAATTTTACGTTTATTCAAAAGAAATATTTTTTATATGAAGCGTTTACTAAACGACAAAAGGGAATGTTTTTGTCGTACGTATGCGGCGACAAAGACTTCTCTTCCATCGTGACCGTTATTTGAGTTTCAGCTTCCTCTACAAGCCATACCTTCTTTTAAAAGAAAAATAAATACCATGTTTTACTTTTATTTTATTTTGGTATTGAAAATGGTTTTCATAATGTTTTTATGTCAATGTGTTGTATTGATATCTTGTGATTGAAAGGTGGAAATGTTATGTTTCCTTTATGCATGTTTTATGTGAGATGATTATGTAGAGGTTCTTGGGAATTATTTTGAAAACGGGTGGTTCTGTGATAAACTAAGGGCGGGTGAGCCTGATATAGCTCTCCAATGCATTGGGTAACGCGAAGTAGTGAAACGTTAAGGTTTCTCCGAAGAGATTTAGGGAATATAATGTGATGGGTATTCCAAACGTAACCAAGAGGGTTACTCCCTACGTAAGAATGTTATGAATGCCTCAAGTTACCTTTATGTCTTATGATTTCTATGATTTATTCATGTTTTGATGAGGTATGTTAAAGTGCTTATGTTTTAGGGGTAAATTATGATCTCATTCTTATGTATATATGTACCCATGTTTCCTTTCCATATTTTTATATCCCTTACTGAGCTTTTTATGCCCATCCCAAGTTTTTTGAAATGTTTTTCACAGGTCAAGGGAAAGGTACGTGATATGATGATAGTGTCAAGGAAGTGTCAAGAAAGAATCCATGTTTTATTTTAAATATGTTTCCATTGATGGGAATGAAGAATACTATCTTTATGTAACCACTTTGTTTATATGTGGAATGTAATGAAAGTTTTATGATCTAATTCTCTAAAACTCTAAACCCAAAAAGATCCTCAATGTGTAATCTTGTAATAACTCAAGATTAAGTAAGGTTTAAGGCTGGGGCCTTATAGTTGGTATCAGAGGTCGGTTTAGATAACTTTAGCAGTTATAATTCTGTTAAATGATTATCCAAAAATATTTTTTTTTGAAATGATATAGAATTTGAAGATTTCCATGTTCCTTCATCTATGACATGTTTGTTCAGAATGGTTTTCCGCAGAGGAAACAGGGAAGTAGTGCTAGGAAGGCATACAGAAGGAAATAACTTTCTGAATCAGCATCCTGAGATGTTCGGAATTGGAACTGAACAGTTTGTTGCAGTAATGGCGCAGTTGACTCACGCAATAAATGGAAGTGGTATCCATGCACGAGATCAGCCAGATCAACCGTAGAGGAACATGTCAGTGGTGGAACATTTCATGAGGCAACATCCCCCATCATTCAGAGGATCATCTGACCATGTGCTAGCTGAAGGGTGGATTAAAGCACTGGAGAAGATTTTCGATGTCATGGGGTGTTCAGACAATCAAAAGGTTAGTCTTGCTATTTACCGTTTGGAGGGTGAGGCAGATCAGTGGTGGTCGATGGTTAAAAATATCAGGGACGCTAATGAGATTGATGCTCTCGACTGGGATGAATTCAAAGGTATGTTTCTTGAGAAGTATTTTCCTAAGGCTGTTCGACTTAGGATGGAAAAGAAATTCTTGGAATTGAGGCAAGAGGAAGACTCAGTGGCTGCCTATGAAGAAAGGTTCACTCGATTGGCAAGGTATGCTCCAAATTTTATTCGAGACCTTGATAGTAAAATCAATCGTTTTTTACTCAGGATTAAAGCCAAAATATCGAAGGGCATTAGCTTCTCGTGAGTTTAAAAGTTATGAAAAGCTTGTTCGATGTGCTGAGAAGGTGGACATGGAGTTTTTCGATGATCAAGTGTTCTATAACAACCAACAGAAGAAGAGACCGAGGTGGCATGAGAAAGGTAAGAATTCGTCAAAAAAGTCTGATGGTAAGAAAACTAAGTTTCCATTTTGCGATAAATGTGGAAAAAGGCATGCGGGGGAATGTCTTCTGAATTCTGGAATGTGCTACTGATGTGGTAAGATGGGAAATAAGGCCCGTGATTTCACTGAAAAGGATCAAGGTGAAGGTAAGACCAAATTTTATTTACAGTTAGTGAAATGTTATAAGTGCAATGAGATGGGTCACTATGCAAACGAGTGTCCGAAAAAGAGCTTGAGTGATGGGAAGCAGTTAGAATACAAGCAGAAAGGGGTGGTGAAATCTTTTTCAACTACTTCGGCAGACGTCGGGCCATCAAATGAAGTTGTATCAGGTAATTTGTTTGTTTTTTTAGATTATGCCAGTATGTTATTTGATTCGAGGTCTACACATTCTTTCATCTCTGAAACCTTTTCTAGTAAAATGGGAATACCATCTCAAGAAGTGACTCCTGAACTTGTGGTAAAAACACCTGGGGGAAATGTTGAGGCAAAAAGAATTTATAAGAATATTCTTATCCTTATCTGTGGAAAGAACCTACTTGCAAACCTTATTGTTCTACCTCTAATAGAGTTTGATGTTATCCTGGGTATGGATTGGCTCTCTTTTTACCATGCTAAGATTGACTGTAGAGCTAAAGAAGTTTCTTTTTAGAAATACTTTCAGTTTGTGTACAATAATGAACCCTTACTGTTGATAACTTATCAAGAGGCCAAGAAAATTGTAAAAGATGGAAATGAATGTTACCTTGCACACATCGTTGAAAATAAAGGAACTGTTTAGATTAATGATGTGCCAGTGGTAAATGAGTATCCTAATGTTTTTCCTGATGAGTTTCCTGGAATAATACTAGATCGAGAAGTTGAGTTTACTGTTGACATAGTTCCTTATGCGAATCCAATTTCAATACCCCCTTATCAAATGGCTCAAATTGAACTTTTAGAGTTGAAGGAGCAATTTCAAGATTTATTAGAGAAAGGTTTCATTCGACCTAGCACATCACCTTGGGGTGCTCCTGTTTTATTTTTTAAAAAGAAAGATGGTTCTATGAGACTTTGCATTGATTATAGAGCCTTGAATAACATCACTGTTAAGAACAAATATCCTTTGCCACATATCGATGATTTGTTTGATCAGCTCCAGGGAGCTAAGTTTTTTTCAAAGATTGACCTGAGATTGGGGTACCATCAGCTGAAGGTAAAGGAGGCAGATATTCCGAAGACCGAGTTCTGTACGAGATATGGACATTATGAATTTGTAGTAATGCCTTTTGGTCTAACCAATGCACCTTCTGTATTCATGGACTTAATGAATATAATTTTCCATGAGTTCTTGGATAAGTTTGTGGTGGTTTTCATTGATGATATTTTGGTGTTTTCTAAAAGTAAAGAGGAGCATGAAAGAAATTTAAGGGTTATCTTGCAAACCTTAAAAGAAAAGAAACTGTATGGAAAATTCAGTAAGTGTGAGTTTTGGTTGCAAAAAATTTCTTTCCTTGGTCATATTGTTTCTAAAGATGGTATAACTGTTGATCCTGCAAAAACAAAGGTTGTTGAAGAATGGACAAGACCCACAAATGTAACTGAGATTCGTAGCATCCTTGGTTTGGCAAGCTATTACCGAAGGTTTGTTAGAAATTTTTCACGGTTATCTAGTCCAATGACTAAGCTAACTCGGAAGGGTGTTAAGTTTATCTGGACAAAAGAATGTGATGATTGTTTTCAGGAATTGAAAAGAAGATTGGTGAATGCTCCAGTTTTGGTACTACCTTCCAGGAATGGTGAGTTTGTTATATACAGTGATGCTTCATTGAAAGGACTTGGTTGCGTCCTAATGCAGAATGATCAGGTAATTGCTTATGCTTCACGACAGTTGAAAACTCATGAGGTAAATTACCCTACACATGATTTAGAATTAGCTGCTGTTGTTTTCGCTTTAAAAATTTGGAGGCATCATTTGTATGGAGTAAAGTGTGAAATATATACCGATCACAAAATTTTAAAGTATATATTCACTCAGAAAGAGTTAAACATGAGACAGAGGAGATTGCTTGAATTAATCAAGGATTATGATTGTACAATTCATTACTATCCAGGAAAAGCAAATAAAGTGGCTGATGATTTGAGTCGAAAAAGTAATGCTTCATTAACAATGTTGCGTTTGGAACGTGATCCTTTGGTTAAGGATTTGATGAAATTTGGAATATATGTTGTTGGTGCAGGAAGTTCTTCTGTTTTGTTTCAGGTATCAGTGAGATCATCTCTAGCAGATAGAATCAAGCAAGCATAGAAGCAAGACAGTGAGTTGCAGAAAAAGGTAGAGCTGGTTCAGAAAGGTAAGTTGCCTGAATTCAACATTGATAATGATTGTGTTTTGAGATTTGGGAAGAGATTGTGTGTGCCTTGTGATTCACAGTTGAAGAGAGAGTTGTTATATGAAGCTCATAGTTCTCCGTTTTCAGTTCATCCAGGCAGTACTAAGATGTATAGAGATCTTCAGGAGTATTACTGGTGGGATGGAATGAAAAGAGATATTACTAATTTTACTATGAAGTGTTTGACATGTCAACAGGTTAAAGCAGAGTGGCAGTTACTAAAAGGGATGCTTCAGCCTTTACCAGTGCCAGAGTGGAAATGGGAGAATATATCCATGGACTTTGTTGTGGGATTACCGAAGACATATCGAGGTAATAATGAAATCTGGGTTATTTTTGATCTCTTGACCAAGTCTGCTCATTTCCTTTCTATACGAGATACTTTTTCCCTAGATCAACTTTCTCGTTTGTATCTTAAAGAGATAGTCAGGTTACATGGAGTTCCCCTCTCCATTGTATCTGATCGTGATCCCAGGTTCACTTCTAACTTTTGGAAAGGCCTTCAGATTTCGTTGGGTACTGAATTAAATTTTAGTACATCATTTCATCCTCAACCAGATGGGAAGTCAGAACGAACAATTCAGACATTAGAGGATATGCTACGTTCTTGCTCTATGGATTATCAGGGAAGTTGGGACCAACATATTTCTTTGGTTTAATTTTCATATAATAACAGTTTTCATTCCAGTATACAGATGGCACCATTTGAGGCGTTATATGGGAAGCGGTGTCGAACTCCAGCTTTTTGGGATGAAGTGGGTGAAAGGAATTTAATGGGACCATAATTGGTAGAAGAGATGGCAGAAAAAGTTCAGCTGATTCAGAAGCACATGAGAACAGCTCAGAGTAGGCAGAAGAGTTATGCGGATAACCGGAGGAAGGATCTATCTTTCGAGGTAGGTGATCATGTTTTATCAAGGTTTCTCCTTGGAAAAGTGTGATGAGATTTGATAAGAAAGGAAAGCTGAGTCCAAGGTTTATTGGACCATATAAAATTCTGGAGAGAGTTGGATCAGTTGCTCACCGAGTGGCTTTACCTCCGAATTTATCTCAAGTACACAATGTTTTTCATGTTTCGATGTTGAGAAAGTATATGCCAGATCCATCTCATGTTTTGAGTGCAGAGGTAGTTCAACTGGAAAAGAACCTATCTTATGAGACACAACCGGTCCAGATTCTTGACCATAGGGAGAAAGTGTTACTAAATAAGGTGATTAATCAGGTAAAGGTTTTGTCGAAAAACCACATGATGGAAGAGGCAACATGGGAATCTGAAAATGCAATGTGGGATAAGTACCCCCATTTATTTGATGAGTAAATAAATTGCGGGGACACAATTTTCTAAAGGGGGGAAGTATGTAACATCCCAAGTAAGTAATGAATAATAGATATTTTTATCTATTCCTATTAATGAATTAGATAGTGTTTTAGAGGCTTAATATGAAAATAAATCCAATCTTAAGCATGGAATACACTAATATTTTTTAAAAGATTGTTTTACTGCCTTTTGATGGAAAACCATTTTTGAATCTATCTTTTGACAATTTTATAAACTATGTTTGTCAAAATAAACTTATTCTTTATTATTGGGAAATAAAAATTTACTTTGTGTGAATTTTTGGTATTTTTCTGACAATGTTCATTTTTTAATGAATAGTGAAAAATACTGCATTTTACATCAAAACTGTTTTGTAATCTAATTTATTTATATGATTAGATTATATTATGAATTGGTTTTAAAGTGAAATTAGATTATATTTTTACCATTTAATCCAATGGTGGTCATTGGAATCAATTTCACTTTGAAATTGGACTTAAACTGGTGTCAATCTTTTTATACTTATTGTTTCATAAAAACAAGCTATTTGCTCTGACAGTGGGAATTAATTATTAAATTAATTAATGTGACTTATATGTTTTGAATTTTGTAAAATAGAATTCATTTTTGAATTCAGAATATCAAATATATCTTAGGGTGAAGTTTTGGTATTTTTATGAAAAACATCAATTTTTTATGAATAGTGAAATAACTAAGTGGTAGTTAAAGAAACTGATTTTTTCATTTAAATATAATTTTGCCACCTTTCTGTTTTGAATTTCAAAAATCCTACATAAATGGTTGTCATTAAGAAGTAAAATGTGGTTCAATGAGATTAAAATAATTTTTTTGGTGAATAGTAACTTATTAAGTTTTTAATCGCGATTAGTGGTAATTAGTGTAGTTTAAGGTAAAAATAATTCTTTAATAATATAAAATGACCTAGAAACATGTCCTAACCTTATTGGATGTGTCATGGAAGACCAATACAATCCATGGGTAAATTTGGGGACCCCATGGAGCCACTTTGTTTGGTAAATGACATAAATAACTTTTTATTTAATGTTAAAGTAAAAATGACACAAACATGAGTTATTTTACTAAAACAATTTTTACATGGGGTTATAAAGATCATATTTTTGATTATAAATATTAATTGGAAAGATATAAATATTTCCTACATCATAGTATTTTTTTTATAATTTTTTTACATTAAATAAATAAATGTATTTATGACATCATAATGATGTAGCAATTACCTCATTAATAAAGGATTTAAATAAAATGGAAAGATAATGTAATATCTAAGACCTACACATGTAAAAAACCTATTGGATGGGTTTATTTCGAACCATTATCACCTTATCCTCGAAGTATATCAATGTGGGACCTTTTTAATCCGAAACACATTTTAAAATAAAGTAACTTATCTTTACTTTCCAAGAGTGCCCCTCCTCTCCTCTTATAAAAGGCCCCCACCTATACCTCTTTACCAACACTCCCAAAGCCTTTGGCTCGGCCAAACCATGCCCATTTTGTCTCTCCACTTCCCTCTCTTACTCCTTGAAGCCTCAATTTGGGAAGAAGTCTTCCCAAGGAAGCCTTTTAGCTCAAACAAAAGAGAGTTACCCGATTTTAAGGTAATGTCTTCTCTTGAGTCCTTTTGTTTTATTTTGCTTCTCCAACCCCCTAAAATATTTTTATTTATTTCTTTTGTAACAACTCCAGTATCTTAAATATACTAGGATGTTGTTTAATAAGGATTAATGCTACACTTACACGCACCTACATCTAATGGTTAAAGAACATACGGTTTCCGTGGATGGTGAATTTATGCCTCCCGAAACGATGATTGTTCAACATTCTTTTAACACCTTCAAAGGTGGCCATTAAGATGTCACTATATTTATATATGATATATAATATGTTTATTTTTTCTTTAATCTTCTGTATTTTTTTTTGTTCATACCTTTATGGTTACCATTATGGGTAAACGCGATATCTTCATTTAAGGAAGTGCGGACTACCGCCCCCTTAAAGTGAGTTGATTCGTTAAATACCATATGTGGGACGTATAAAGGATGGAAATATGATATTATATATGATATTATACTATAATTATAATATACCTTTATATCATTATGATTCCATTCTATAAAATACGAAATAGAGATGAAAGTAGCGTTCATGCGTACGTACGGCTTACCGTCTCCATGAACAGTGCATTTCATTTCTTACCTCTAAATGATTATGTAATATTATAAATGCATGAATGTACTGGATATATATGAAATATATGATATCTACATCATCAATACCATTCTGTATATAATGGATACATGAACAACATGTAATTATAAAGGGTTTATTTTTGACTCAAGTAGCAATGATCGTTAAAATGACCGTTATTAACTTAAATAATTACATAGTGTTCATGACATGGAGATAAGTGATATAAAAGGAATAATGAACTTGAAAAAGGTTCTTAAACAAGTAGAAATTAACTCAATTTTATTATTCAGGAGATTAAAGAACAACCGAGTCAAGTCGGACCCGAGGTATGGGACTTCGTCTCAATCTCCTTTCATTGAGGCATATTTTATTTTATACACAAATTTCTTTTATATGGTGTATAAACCCCTTTGAATTTTACATTTATTCAAAAGGAATATTTTTTATATAAAGAATTTACTAAATGAAAAAAGGGAATGTTTTTGTCGTACATATCCGGCGACAACGACTTCTCCGTCGTCGTGACCGTTATTTGAGTTTTGGCTTCCTCTACAAGCCATACCTTCTTTTAAAAGAAAAATAAATACCATGTTTTACTTTTCTTTTATTTTGGTATTGAAAATGGTTTTCATAATGTTTTAATGTCAATGTGTTGTATTGATATCTTGTGATTGAAAGGTGGAAATGTTATGTTTCCTTTATTCATGTTTTATGTGATATGATTATGTAGAGGTTCTTGGGAATTATTATGAAAACGGGTGGTTCCGTGATAAACTAAGGGCAGGTGAGCCCGATATAGCTCTCCAATGCATTGAGTAACATGAAGGAGTGAAATGTTAAGGTTTCTCGGAAGAGATTTAGGGAATATACTGTGATGGGTATTCCAAATGTAACCAAGAGGGTTACTCCCTACGTAAGAATGTTATGAATGCCTCAAGTTAACTTTATGTCTTATGATTTCTATGATTTATTCATGTTTTGATGAGGTATGTTAAAGTGATTATGTTTTATGGGTAAAGTATGATCTCATTCTTATGTATATATGTACCCATGTTTCCTTTCCATATTTTTATATCCCTTACTGAGCTTTTTATGCTCATCCAATGTTTTTTGAAATGTTTTTCACAAGTCAAGGGAAAGGTACATGATATAATGATAGTGTCAACGAAGTGTCAAGAAAGAATCCATGTTTTATTTTAAATATGTTTGCATTTATGGGAATGAATAATATTATCTTTATGTAACCACTTTGTTTATATGTGGAATGTAATGCATGTTTTAGGATATAATTCTCTAAAACTCTAAACCCGAAAAGATCCTCAATGTGTAATCTTTTAATAACTCAAGATTAAGTAAGGTTTAAGGATGGGGCCTTATAATATCTATATCTCTTTATGAAAACTTTTACACAAATTTTACGAGAATAAAAAATGATAAGGACGGTTGGGATAAATTTTAAATTAGATATAAAGTCAATGTGAAAGACATAAGGGATATATTCAAAATTTAGAGGAGAAAATTTGAATTTATCAAGATTTAAAATGAATAAAATATTGAAGAATAATTCACAAGTGTTATTAAAAAAAATATAGACCATTCGACTATTATCAAAAAATTAATGTTAAATTTCCCTAACTAGTTTGATCCTGAAGTTTCATATTTAGAAGTTAGTGATGACAATTCTCACAATAAATAACATAACATTTTCATTTCCTATAAAATGGGAATGATCCACTCCTTTAAGAAGAAGTAAAAAGAAGAGACATATTTTTAATCCCTGAAAAATATCAAAATCAGAGATGTCAAATTTTTCGATTCAAGAGAATATAATAATGGAGATAAAGATGAAGATCTTATAAGAATCATTCGTATTGTATCAAAGAGATTTAATATGGAAAAGTTTAATGTTAACGGAAAACAACGCTCAAGATGTTAAAATTATATTGTAACTTGACACTTTTATATAAATTTTCCAAAGAATAAGTCTACCAATCCCTAGTTGGTTGATGAGAAACCTCAAAAGTATAAATGGGATAAGTGAAACAAATATTCAACCAAAATTGGTGTAAGTGATATGATGTTATTTAATGATAAAATAAAGAAGGTATGTGAGAAAAATAGGAGATTCTATATGCATATCATGTACCTAATTAGGAGATGAAACAAATTTCATTACTCAATTAGAAAAAGTGATTGATACCTCATGTAGGTAAGATGATGAAAGTGAACAAATAGAGCTTGAGTGCATTTTGAAGAATTAATTAAATTCTTTTATTAAAGAAAAAATAAACCCTATGAAGCTTAATAGGGTATTATTAAATGAAAAATATAATATGTCTAAAGGAAAATAAAATGTACAAATAAATAATTTGTTTACATTGAAGTAATCATGATATACAAATTGGAAAAAATGGAAAAAAGACCATGAAGAAAAACATTCTCTCAAAGAAGTAGATTAGTACAAGACTCCGTAAAAATGTCATGAAGCACAAAATATCCTGGAAAGGGTTATAGAATATTTTAACAATTATATTGAGTTCAAGGAATGATCATCCCATGATGGTGAAAATAGAGGTTCCAGGAAGCTAGTTAATAAAGCTCTCAATGAATTTCAAAAAAAATCTTTTATCTCTAAAAATATAGGTCCTAAAATAAATTCTATACTAGTTTGAAACATTAATACTATTGAGAAATTATCTTCCTACTCTAGGTAAGAAATATATTATCGAAGAAGACTCTCCATGAATTTAAATTCATAGTATATGAAAATATAACATTTATAATATTTCAGAAAATGTAATTATTAGTTTCATCAAAGGAAAATGTTGGTTCCATGGAGTGTTTGGATATAGATTATACCCATGTTGGTATAACATGTCATTACCATAGATGATATAGATACTAAGGGTCGGAAATTATGAGAAAAGGAGAAAAAAAATTATATCATGAAAGAAGATATAATAAGTATATATTTTTGCAACAATATAACACATTTGAAAGTTTTAATTAGATATATGGCATATGACATCACCAAGTCCATAGTTATAAAGAGGTCATAAGTAGTATTTCTGAAAAAAATATCTAATTTTATGAAAGAAAAAGGAATTAAAAAATTGAATAAATAAAAATAATGTTTCATTAAATTTTCTTTAAAGTATATTAGAAGAACCAATTCATGGATACATGATAGTCGATGTTTTTCACACATTAATGGTGACCCAAAAAAATTATAAACATTGAGAAGAATCAATGAGGAGGAGTTCCATTTTAAAATGATTGTAACATGAAAATTAAAGGAGTTGGATTTTCAGATATTGAAGAAAAAAATTTGAAATCTAATAATGTATTATTTTTTTGAAGGGATAAAGAACAATTATCTTAGTGTTAGTTTCATTTGTGTTGACAGACATGAGGTATTATCAAAAAAGGTTCATTGTATCACCAAAATACAAAGGATCAAAATATCATCACTCAGGGTAAAAGAAACAATGGAAAACTATTTCAAATTAGTGATTTGATCAAATCCTTTTACATGAGTTCTCAATAGAATATAAAATTTGAAATAGAATTCTTGGTCATGTTGGTCAAAACAGTATGAGTAAAATATCGAACCATGTTAATATGAGATATCTACCCAAGATAAAGAGATACATTGATGAATTCTATGAAACATGTCAAAAAGGGAAAAATTCACTTGATTCACATGAAGGAGTGGGAATTCAATCTTATAGACCACTTGATCTTATTAATACTGACTTCTATGTTATAATGAGACAGAATTATTTCCAAGATGTTCTATATTTCATTAAATTTATTGATGATTTTTCTCAGTTTACTAATTTCATGTTCCTGAAACACAAGTCAGAGGAATTAAAAATGTTCATGAATTTCAAAAGTTAATATGAGAAGAAGTTGGTTCTTTGTATCAAGGAATTGATATTGGATAAGGTTAGGGACTTTATATGTGATTATATTGAATGAGGTATTTCTAAACATGGAATCAAGAATCAGTACAAGACACAATAAAATCTACAACAAAATTGGGTAGTTAAAATAAAGAACAAAAGCATAGTTGAGATGGGGTGGACTATGTTATCTGAACACCAAAACTCAAATTATATATTGATATAAGCTATATGTTACACTATACACATACATAATAGGTGTATACTAAGACGAGAAACATAAAATACACCTTATGAAACATGGTTTAAGAAAAATCTAGCTAAATAATATTTTAGTGATTTTGTAAGTCCTTGTATTATAAATCAAAATAACAAAAATTATGAGAAATTTGATGAAAAAATACAGTAAATATTATTTATGGGATATCTATCTAATATAAGTGGTTATAGATGCTAAAGAAATATTTTCACAAGATAGTTTACTATATCGATGTTAATATTATTAAAAACAAGGAAAAATAAAGTATCTCAGTTGATAAAAATTTAGAATATTATATATAGAATTTTATAAGATTTTATAATAGAATAAAATATTCTAAATTTTATTGGTTTTAAATTATTATGATGTTTTTAAAAGGAAATGTTGATAGTAACCTTTATGTGAGATATATGTCCAGTTGAACTCTTATAGTCATTATGTATGTGGATGAAAATATATTTTTCGATGACAAGGAGTGTCCTTGTGAAGAATATTATGATTTGATAAAATGTTATTTTGAAATACCCATTATTGATTACGTGCCACATTTTTTGGGATTTAAAATTGAGTAGAAACCAATTTAATATTCCTATATCAAGAATAGTTTTCGAAATAATTGATGAAAAAGTCTTTAATATAAAATGAAAAATAAGTTTCAACTCCAATTTCATTTGGAACAAAATTGTGTAAGGAGAATGAAAGAATTAGTGTTAAATATAAATAATTCGGAAGAATCTATAGATGTTTGATTTATCAAACGTCTTCTAGGATATATATATCGTATACAATAACTCTATGAGCCATATTTCATAGTGATCCTATGTATTCATACATGTTAGCTTCTAGGGAAATTCTAAGATATATGAAAGGAACATTGATGTATGTACTAATATACAAACAAAATTAATATTTGAAATTATTGAACTTTAAAAATACAGATAGGGAGGTGACTGTACAAAAAATGTTAAAAATCAGGTTGAAATTTCATTATGGGAGAGGTATGTTTTAGTCAGTATAATAATAAATATAATTAAGTAACATTGAGAAAGTATTAGGTAGCATAAGTTTCGTCTACACATTCTTGTACACTGATGATTTTCATCTAAATACAGTTAGCATGTTTGAAGAGTAAGACTGAGAGACCACTAAAAAGTTAAACTGACCATAAAAGAATGATAGGGTATCTTAGAAACAAAATAAAAATTCAAGATCTAATAATACTGATATGAGATATCATTTTACCAAAGAAAATGCGGGAGGTGGAAATCTCGAGCTAAAATACATCTCTACAAAAGACCAAGTTGTAGATATTTTCACCAATGTAATTCCTATAGATAGGTTTGTGTAATTATGTTTTAAAATTAATTTTCATCTTTATCCTCTCAGTCAAAGTATACCAAGGGCTCCCTACTTATTCCCTATTGTTTTTTTTGTTATAAAAAAACAAGAATGGAGTTAATGGAGAAGTGTTACTCATCATGGATATTATTTAATTCAATGATGATATATATGGGATCTTCCCTTGAGGGGGACCTCAAATGAGTTTTGAGGTATGCTAATAAAACTCTATTAACTTATTCTAAATTATATTTATTATGGTGGATTTCTTGGATAATGAACATATGATACAAATGTGGATATATTATTATGCACATGAACTTTCTGATGTGTTTGCTAAAGTTTGTGTGGTTTCTGTAATTTCATGTTTCCCCATAATTTAAAGATTCACGGTCTATGTTTCACATTAACAGTAATTTAATAGAAAACAGATGAAAACATAGTTAGAGTTATATTTTTGTCTAAAATGGTTAATACGATGTATATCTAGAGGTGATTTAATAAAGGATATTTTCATGTATTATTTCATATCATTCCTTCTTTTAAAAATAAGATGGGAATTTTTTAGGAAAATGATGAGATGATAAGACCCACTTACCCTTTTCATTTGATTTTCAATATGGGGAGAAAATTTATCACACACATATTGAATTTATAACGTCAAGGGTTATTGGAAAAAAATTTAAATGGGTATATTTTATAAAATAAGTTTTTTATTTTTTGGAAATGATGAGTCAATATGTGTTTGGTATGTTTGGATGAATTGGCGATGGTTGGAGAACAGTTATGGATTCTTTCAATGGAATTGGATTTAACGCTTGGAAAATTATCCTTATTTATGTCATAATGATTATTGAACTGATATAAAATTATAAAATAGATGTTCCATTAATTTCATATTTTTGTATCAAGTTGGAATTTATTATTTTAATTAAGAAGAATATAAATAAGGACATATAAAATAGAAGGAAGATTTGTTGAAATGAAATTCATTAACATTTTATTTTTCATGTGGATATTTATTTAATGATGAATATTTGTGTGTATATATTTTAATTTATTGAGAATTACATAGTGTATTACTATTTTATTTTTAGTCATTTTAAACCAAAAATATGGTTAAATCACACAAGCCAATCAATCTAGGAATTTTGGGAGTTGGGCTCTACCATGCACTAGGGATCCATCTAGGCCAACCTATAATGTTAAATGTGGGTGTTATTGGGCTTGTTTTTAAGGACCATAGGATCCTTATCATGTATAAGGATCATTGGAAAGTTGTATATAGGTCAGAAAAGTAATCTGTTTTGCACCATGGGTCAGCAGTATGGAAAGGAATTCATTTTGGGAAAAGGCCCCATACTCACTTCTAGATGAGCCATGGGTTATATTAACTTATTAAGTAACACTAAAACACATGGAATTTCTATATTGGGTGGGTTCATTTATGGGTAATATTCATCCATTTTAATCATATTGATAAAACATAGTCATTCAATCTAGTTGATGTGATCCATATGATTGTGGTGGGAGATTATCTTCAACCCTACCCGTACAAATCCTTGGTAGAATGAGGGGTTTTCATGTGGTGATCATAGAAAAAACAGTTTATATGATCGTAAAAAATCTCCTTTTAAGTTTAAAAATCATATAATTATTTATTTCCTCATAGAATAATAATTTATTTCAATGTAGAGTTTGTGTACTTCCCGGAAAATAGAATCCAAGTATGATATTATTGAAATAGATTTTCACTATTTATTTTGGATGATTTTATTCTTGTAGGGAAAGGAGGTTAGGGTACTTATAGATACCTTATCTAGTTTTTATCTGTTATCTTTATTCAATATTTTTGTCTCTATATAGACTTCCTATTTGGGTTTCATAGAAGGGAATCATTCGTTCTTTTCCTTAGTATTATAGCTTGTGGCTTCAGTTTCCAATGGTGATTATTAATGTCTATTCACTTTCTTTACAATCTATATGGAAATTTAATCATCATTAACCTTGGGTTAGGAAATTTTTTAACATGTATTTTACATTATCCTTGAATTAATAACTCATTTAGGGTTGATAAAATCAATAAAAAACTACTCTTTTAACTGCTTTAGTTATGATTTGTGAGTTGTGAGAGTGAACAATTGGATGATTTGAGACTACACATGTTATCTAAATTGGTATTTAATTGATGAAAATTGATTACTTTATTTTTTTATCTTTTATAGGGATAATACCCACTTTTAGGAAATGGTGGTGGATGGAAAGGTTGTTGAAAAACATGTCGTAAATTCAGACTTTGGGGATATTGGTTTCCAGCTCCAAAATGATTTGTATGGTAATACTTGAATCCTTGGATACAATTTGGTCACTATTGGTAATACCTATGGTATATTGAATGTAAACTCTCTTTTACTTGGTTGAATCAAATAGTAAAATGTTTTAAAGAATGGAAAGTTAGGCACACTTGATTGTTGAAGGTGATGCATCGAAAACCTTTAACAATGCTGGCTTTCTCATAAGAGAGGTTAGTTCCTCACATTTAATTTCATGTAAATAATATTTTAAACACTTTACCTCATATAATCCTCTAGTTATGGATATTTCATTTAATTATTGAGTGGTTTTGGATACTTTTTATCATCTCTCTTGCATTAGTAGGTGACTTGTCAATCATGAATCCTCTAGAATAAGCATCTGAAATATTTCTACTATTTTCCATATATCCCTAGTAAAAGAACACTAATAAACGGTGTTAATCAAAGTATTTTTATGGGTAGATGTTTTTTCAGACCCTTGAATCTCTCCCAAAACTCATTTATAATTTATCCCCTTATGTTCCTGACCCCATATATCTCATTCCATAGATAGGTACACCATTAAATAGGGAATAATTTTAGGACAAAAGCCTTCTAATGGTAATTAGATATGGAGTATTCTCCATGTTTATAGTTATAAATATACTCTTTAGAAAATAATTCTATGGAGAATGAAATTTTTTCTATCATATATGATCCCTATAGACTTATCTAGTATTAAATATATTCTATATACCACTAAACACTTTTAAATTCCTATTGGGATCCTCTCAGACCAAACCATGATCCTTAGTATTAATTTATATCATTCTAGTTATAATATCTTATTTTTTGGATTATTCAATTATAATAACCAATTATTATTACTAATTGTAGGTTTATATATCTCTATATGTGTAAAATTATATTGAAATAAATTATTCTCTAGGTTTTCACATTTTGAGGTGGCTCCAAGGAATGATGTATATGATGATAGATAGTGATTAAACCATCTCTCTATTTCCTTAGTTATTTTATGGTTTTTAATTATTTTGAGTATAGTTCCTTTAACCTATGGATCAAATCCAATGAGGTAATTTGAAATAGTCTTAATAATGTATCAAAACAGTCCAAAAAACAAATAAAATAATTGAAAAAAACTAAAAAACTTAATTTACTCCCTGAAAAAATGTCAGGTTGATAATTATCATATCTTGGGGATCTTATCAAACAATATTTTGAACCTATGTTTAATGTAGTAAATAGTGGTAATGATATTTTCATTGGATATGAGAGTGTTTTGGGTATGGTATCACTATGCATTATTTATTGATAAACATTTATGTTAATTTTTTTTAATTATCTTTAAACGTAATTTTGAAAAATAGTGGCATAACCATTGATCTTCCCCATACATCCCAATTAAATTGTAAGTAAAATTATCTCTCTAACCCTATCTCTAATTTGGTCAAACCCCTGACTGATTAGCCTCCCGTAGTGATTTAGGACTAAATAGGGATGTACAATATCAACTTTATCCCCTATCATTCATAGTTGAGTGATTGAAAATATAATCTCACTCCAAGATCAACCCACTACTTCCCCATCAATTGATGTAAAGGACATACAGATTTCCTCTTTGTGTGAACTACTGAAGAAGGGAAGAAGAAATTAAAATGAAACAAATAATGGAAATATCATACTATATATGAACTCATGAACTTATAGATAAATAAGTATAATAGAATTAACACTAAAGAGATGAATTCATTAAAATGTAATGGGGTAATTCTTCTTGGAGTGACCCTAAAAGGACTATTGTTTCATCTCTAGAGATTACAATAAAAGAAAATAAATGCAAAAATATAAGGTAAGATTCATTTAATTATTTAATGGGAAATACTCTGTTTTAATATTGAATTTTGAATATTTTATATAGATTCTAAATATTATCATATGTTCTTCAATAGATCTACACCCCATGTGAGTAACAAATACCCCTTCCTTATTCGAATTTCTTGACTCTGAAATAATCATGGGTTTTAGTTTCCAACATGTATTCCTTTGATGGAATCCATGTTCTTATATTAAGGGTGAATGTTGAAAATTATTCTCTTGAATCAAATCCTCAATCATCACCTTCTTCTTTGGTTTGTTGAGTTCTATGTGGAAGATCTTGGGAACTCTCTTAGGCCTCACTATTTTAGACCACCTTAATTTTTCGTTATGATTTTCTCTTATAATCAAAATTGACCTTTCAATTAGTTAGAGGAATAATATTTTTGTTTTAGTTCATTCCATAATTAAATTTGAAATAATCTATTTTAATCGCTTCAGGATCAAAATTAACACTTTTCCAAAGTCATATGAGCTAGGATAAATGTCATATGGGTTGGGAATAGATGGAAATTTTCTATGTGCGGTGTAAAATATCATATAGGTAGGAAAAATCATATGGGATGTCTGTAGAGAAAATATTATATGACACGTGGGAAATTCATATGTTTTCTGGAAATTTCATATGGGTTTGAAAAACTCATAAAAACTATGGGCGGCTAAGGAAAATATTTTATTTGGAGTCTAAAAATCCATGTTCAGACTGAAATATTTTGAATGTTGACATGAAAATTTATACACAATTCCCCTTAAACATTTTATAGCCTACATTAAAGTCAAACATTCTGGCTAGAAAAATTTCACATGAAACGTCTCTTCCCTTTATAATTTTCTACCTAGACATATAAATATGAATTATTTAAAAGAAAATTTAGTGTAGGATTATCATAGGTTATTCAAAATTGATTTAAAGTAATTATAAATATAATTGAAACACTATTATTAATTTAAATACTGAATTCAAGAAATTAATGAATATATTTTCAATTAATTTCAAAAATGAATAAAATAATTAAAAATCAGGATTTAATCCATTTAATCATTTATATTATTGATTTAAAATTTAACAAATATAAAAGGATTTCCCATGTTTTAACTAAATTGTGGCGTTAATTATTATTGAAAACTGTTAATTTTTTTAATATTAGTTTCTCCCCTCAACCATAAATCAATCTAACACATGATGTGTCTATATTTACTAAATGTTCAATTTTATTATCAAATTTGTTATTCTTGTCTAAAACACACCTCACAGACTCAAAAACATTAAATCAGACTCAAATTATATCTATAATTTAGGAAAATGACCATTGATTCATTAGTGAGAAGTAGGAATAAACTACACATAAATATGATACAAAGTGTATCCAATATGGTTGAAAGTGTTTTTTTTTAATTTTATAGTGAAATTTAGTTGAGAACAACCATAACATACTCAAAATTGAGAAATTACAATTATATTTTCTTGATAGTGGTGCAAAAAAGTTTGTGTATTTACTTGTGATGTGTAGGAATTAATCACATTTCAATTTGATATATTCTGTGTTTAGTATAACAGAAAGTGAAAATTTTCATTTAAAATTGATATTTAGATACAAAAAACACATCACATAATGAATTCATCACTCAAATTATCCAAATACATTATAAAAAATATATAATTCATATATATATATATATATTTATAATCCATATATCAATATGACACATGGTGTGGCCGATATAGATCAATCTTTGTGTTTCAGTATAAAAGTGAAATTTAAGTTACAAACACACATCACATAAAAAATATGAAAATAAGAATGAACTCTATATATAATTTTGGAAAATAATATGTGATTTATTTTTTATGTTTTTTAATTAATCATACTTCAATCTGACACATGGTTTTGTCAAAATGAATAAAATTTGATTTCTTATGTTTAAATGTGTCACTTAAGTCTAAAACAGAAGCCATATAATAAAAACAGGGAAACCATTCATGTATTATCTTGATACTTTTGTAAAAATATCCTTGATTCATTTTTGTTATATGGGAATCAACCAGATGTCATTCAATCACAATGTTTTATTTCTATTATTGAAAGTGTTTTTCATTTAAACATTTAATTTTTGTTAAAAATGAACTATCATATACTTAAAACTAATAAAAACACTCTTATTGTCAAGATACTTCAGGAAAATTATATGTGATTAATTTTTAACATCAAGGAATTAACCACACATAAATATGAAGATCATGCGTGGTTGATATAAATGAATGTTAATATTTTTCATTTAAAAGTGGAATTTAAATTCAAAATAAGATTTACATAAAAATGATATGATTCTTGTATTTACTTTTTACATTTGGGAAATTATCATTGATTCATTTTTTATTTGTAGCAATGAACCACACATAAATCTGATAAACAGTGTGGTTTGTATGACTAATATTTTTGTTTTTCAATATAAAAATGGCATTTATGTTAAAATCATTCACCACATACTCAAACAATAAGAAAACATTGTCCAAATGACTCATAATTTATTAAAATGTTTTTTTTATTTTTAATGTGTAGTAATTATCCACATATAAATCCAACACACTATGTGTCTGAATTAACTGAAATTTCATGTTTTTAATGAAATAATTCCAATTTTTTCTAAAACCCATCTCACATTCTAAAAAATAAGAAAATATGCTAGTATTTCATTAAAAAAATGTAGAAAATTATCCACGATTCATATTTTATTTATACAAATTATCCTTACATTAATTTGACACATTGTGTTCCCAATTTATTGAAGGTGGATGTTTTTAGGTTAAAAGTGAATCTTTTGTAAAAAACACCTATCAAATACTCGAAACTAAGAAAAAAATGATTGTATTTTCTTGATAATTTAGTAAAAATGATATTTGTTTTGTTTTGTACAATTACAAATTAACAATATATCAATCCAACCCATGATTTGGTCAAAATGACTGAAAGTGTGAGTTTTTATTTAAAAGTATCATTTCTGTTTAAAACATGAATCACATACTAGAATTTTCTATAACATTCATGGATTATACTGATACATTAGGAAAATAATACTTTATTGGTTTTTGATGTTTATGAATTAACAACATATAAATCTAGAAAAAAATGTGTCTCTTATGATTCAAAGTATGTGCCTTCATCTAAAAATGGCATTTTAGTTCAAAACACACATAACATTATAAAAACTAAAAAAATGAACTCTAATTTTCTAGATACATTATAAAAATAATTCTTGATTCATTTTTTACATGTAAGTCACAACCTCATGTCAATACAGTATATGATGTGGATGGTATGACTCATATTTCATGTTTTTAGTATAAAATTAACATTTTAGCTAATAATGCTTGTCACATAGTCCAAACTGATAAAAACAAGCTATAATTCAATTGACACTATAAGAAATTGAGTTTTTTTTCATTTGTGCGGTGTATGAATTATCCATACATCTATTTGAAGCCTTTTTTGGTTAGATTTAATGAAAATGATGTTTTTAGTATAGAAGAATCATTTTTTTGTAAAACACACATCACAAGATCAAAATTAAGAAAATATTATCATATTTAATTGAATATTTAGTAAAATATTATCCGATTTATTTATGATGGGGTGGAAATGAAATTCATATCAATTCAACACATGATATGTTTAGTTTGACTAAAAGTTCATGTTTTCATTTAAAACCGACATTTTAGTTCAAATGGATCATCAAAATCTCAAAATCGAGAAAATTTATTCATATTTGGTGGATAATTTTGGAAAATGTGAGGAGATTCATTTTTGATGTGTAGGATTGAACTTCATACAAATTAGACATAAGGTGTGGATGCTACGAATGAAAGTGTGTGTTTTCATTAAAAAGAAACATTTATGTTAAAAATGCTTGTCACATACTCAAAACTGCGAAAATGAACTCAAATATCCTTGAAACATCCTAAAAATTATTTTTAAATCATTTTTAATGTGTATAATTTAACCACACATCAATCTAACACATGGAGTGACCAATATGATATAAAGTGTGTTATTTTAGTTTAAAAGTGACATTTAGTTCAAAAAAAATTCCATGTACTCAAAACCATGAAAAAACATGTATTTTCATGATAATTAAAAAATATACACCATTATTAATTTTTGAATTAATGGAATTAATTTCTTATTATTAATATTTAAATTTATTCATGATTATATAACTTTTCAATTGCAATTTTTTATTTTTCATGTACTATTACAATAATAAGAAATGTTTAATAAGAGAAACATGATTAATTTTTAAGAGGTTAAGTTTATCACTGATGAAGGCCTAGTATGAGTGTTTTTTATTGGTTTCAATTATTTTTTATGTAACTTAATTCTAAATCAAAATAATTTTATTTTATTGAAATTAGCCAACGTGATAATTTCAATTAAATGATATTCCAAGGTAACTTTAATTTTTTTATGCTTAAATTTATATTTATAAAATAATTTAAATTATTTTTTTATGTTTATATGGGATATTGTAGAGTGGTGTTTTTTAGGAACTATATTTTTACAATAGTTGGTAATGGACTTTATCAATTCTTGGGTGTAGTGTAGATAAAGGACCTTTTTGTCTGCTCTAACTTTAGCACTAAAAAAATGGTCCTTTATCAATGCAAAACCTAGAGAGAGAAAAGGGATCCTTTATATGTTCTATGTAAAGTACTACCAATGGAACAAATTATCAAACCTGAAATAAGCATCGATAAATCCTCACTATCTCATTGCCTTTTAGAACTTACAAAGGATTCCATTCTCATTAATTTTGTTATCGCTGGTGAAGGTTTCTAGATTTTACAGATGAAAAAATATTCCACACATTTTTAGCATTGATAAAAGTGATTTTTGTAATTGTTAAAGGACTTAACAGTAGTCGTGACACTACCACCTTTATGGTGGTGGTTTTCATGAGTGGATAAGGTAGGTGAGTTATAATGAGGGGGGTGGGGTTAGGGGGTCTCATAATAGTAGACTGTATGATTTGATTTTAGAGGTAATGATTAGTTTCAGATATGATGATAGTTGGAGGCATGATACTGGTAAACAAATAAGGTGATATACACTGATGTGGTGAAACACCACCATTTAGCAATACAAGATAAACTAATTGGGTTTCACCATCCATAGAGGGGAAGAGAAAATGGAATAGTGTGGTTGAACTTTTCGTGGGATACCCTATGAAGGGAGAACAAGATCCTTATTGTAATGGACTCAATCCCATACACATAGAATATTATGATTAAAACATAATATTTACATTTATGAATTTGATACCAATAATTGCAACCCAATTTAAAACATCCAAAACTTATAACATCAATTTTTGTTAGATCACTTACAGACCTAATAAAATTTTATATTTAGATTTTTTGAGTATTAGGAAAAACTCATTCAAATTGTAAATTTCTACAGAGTATCCACATTTCCAAAAAAACATGTTCTTTATTAAGAAATACTTGATTCATTCAAGGTAACTTTTATATCTAGAACTCTGGATTTATTACATTTTTTAATCATCTAAAGCCCTATAAATAATCATTTGAATATATGTGATGAACCAAACAAATATCATCACAGGGAATGTAAAAACCAAGATGAAACCTATTGATAATTTTAAAACCCATTATGTTATATTTTTGTATTTTTCATTTAACATAATAATCATTATGCTCAAATAATCATTTATATACACATAAAATCATATTTATAACTCAAAGTTTTCAATAAAAAAATTTAGAAGAAAAAATAATGGAAAGGTAATATGCATGAGGGTTTATATAGAAAATATGAGAACCATTGAAAAACATTTTCTAATAAACCTACTTTTGCACATAAAAGAAAAATAATTATTCATTTAAAATGGAATATCATTATCTTACCATTTAATGTAAAAATATTTCAATGACAACTCATTATCAACCATATAATATTCATATAGGTATCTTGGGACATTATTTTAATATAAACATTACAATAGAATAACCTAATTGGAAAATTGAATTATTATCTTAGGGGAAATCTAACCATTTAAACCTCTTCCATTACATAATTAAATTTAGATCTATATCGGGCTCACCTATTCTTGTATTATATTGTAACCACCAATCCTTGGTTTACAATGGAATCACCCATCCTAGGATTATATTGGAACCACACATCCTTGGGTTTTAATGGAACCACCCATACATGGATTATATCAAAACCACAAACCATCAAAAGCAATTACCATGAATTTTAAAATAATAATAACACCTTAAATAATTAATTTCCATCAAAATATTATTTACACACATTCGTAAAACATTTTTGGACATCGAAATATCTATTTTATTTAGAAATATTTTTGAAAATACTAATAAAAATGGTAGGAGGGTTTTTATTTTAATTAAATATGAATTCTTGTAAAGAAATCAAAACATTATACAAGGGTTCCCATGGTGGTATAAACCATTGAAACCTTAAAAATTAAAATAGAATATTCTTTTTAATATTTTTTTCAAAATATTCAGTAAAGAATATATAAAAATATTCCTTTTTAAAAAAAATTAGAAAACATAAAAAGTGAAATAAAATTTCCTTTATAATTATTTTTTGTGTATATAAGTAATTTAATATAATAATTTTAGGAATATGGTCATGGAATAAAGTGATTTCTAAAAAAAATCATCCAAACATTTAAAATGTGGGTTTTTAGGTAATGTTTCACTTACCTCGAGTCCAACCCATCATGTAAATTATTTATCATCATGAATAATAATAATAGTTAATCATTTAATTTATTTATAACATTTTTTTTAATTTTATTACTCATTTATTTATATTTAATACAATTTTATATACAGATAATTAATTAACCCCACATTAGATGTTTTTATGATTTTGGGGACATATGTCCAAAATGAAATTGGTAAGTTGACTGTGTTCAAAGAGGTCATTATTCCATATTCCCAAAATAATAATTATTATATATTAATAATTTTTATATATTAAATATAATTTTAAATCCAACTATAAAGTTTGGTTATGAAAAATAAATCACATTACAATCATTGCAATGGTAGGTTACAAATATGCATGAATAAAATTTCCATTTTTGAAAGAGAATTATGGAAGTAAAGTAATTATAATTTCTTTTATTTATTAATGATTATTATATCACAAATATCACATTATTTCATTAAATATACTTATAAATGGTATCCATGTGATGTGGCCATGAAAAATAAATCACATCGCTATGTGGAGGTGGTAATCCACACATACGCACGAACGATGTTATCATTTTAAAATTGACTGAAGGATAAGAAATTTGACGATATATTTCCTTAAAATAAATGTAAATACTTTTTTAAATTATATACATATATAAATTAATTCAATCATTATAACTATCTTTGAGAGGGGTTTATGGTAAATGAATTATATTGTTTTATAAATCGGTAGTCTGTTATACGCACGAACGATGGTTTCATTTCCCATTTTACAGAAGAAAAGATAGTTATATGTTATTAAATTATCAGAGTAAAATATAATTATATGGAATATATTTATTCTATTATTTTATCAAGGGTGAAAAATATTTTAATTACTTATAGGAATAAGTGGAACAAAAATTCCTGGTTAAGAACTATACATCTTCCTTAGAAAACATCACTAGGTTTATACCTAATATTTTTTTATGGTAGTTTAATAATCAAAAATGTATTCTAAGACAAGTATAGGGATTTCAGAAACAAAATTTGGTGGTTATTAATTTATATAGATACCTAAAATGTAACGAGGAAGAGATGATAGGAGCTACCCATTTATAATATAGGGGAGTTGAACTGCAGAAGTTTCTTAATATATTAAATTAATATAAACTAACTATCACATAAAAATGGACCCAAATTGATTTATTTATTAGATAGTATTATTATTATTCGAAATACTCTCATCCAAAATAATTGGCCAATTGTTTGTGCTATTTTAACCTATATCTATTTATTTTATCCTCCCATCATCCATTTAGAAAATTATTACGATATTGAATTTTTTTACTATTTAGGGGTCAAGAAAGTTAATATTAAATTAAATGTGACAAAAAAATGGATAAATGTTTATATTATTAACCATATACCTTTATATTATAAAAATATTATATTTTTTGGAATTTTTAATCATTTAATAAAATATTTTTTATCATAAACTATCATTAATATCATTTTTGGAACCATTTAATTAATTAGACTTTTAAAACAACATGAAAATAATTGAATCAGAATATAATACTTTTAATAATATATAATATGTTTTTGAATATATATAATTTTTGGGACACTATAAATCACCCAAAAAAATCCACTTTTGTGTTTCTAAAATCATTTACTAGGTTTTTCTACAGCCTGCAAAAGCAACGAGTAAATGTTGCATAGGAATTTAAGGTAAATTTTTCATCATTGAAAATTGAAAATAGACTACCAAAAAAATTAAGTTATATTTAAAACATTGAATTCAAAAATTATTTATATTTAATCACGTCTATGTCATGAAAACTTCTTTAATCTATTATATTGACTTTTTTAGTATTGTGCAAGCATTGCACAAGTATTTGAACAAGTTAATTTTTTTATAAATAAAAAAATTTCAATATATATAAAAAAAAAATAATAATTCATATTTAATAAAACGATCATTAATATACATATTAACTCTAAAATATTATCTTTAGGACACCATATTCAACTTTTCCAATGCAGCGAGGCACTATGTCGACACTAAAAAATGATTTTCATACTTACCAGGAAATAAATTATGAATTATAAGTATTCATTTATTTTTATATTATTTTTTACTATATTACCATAATTTATTCGTAATATAATTTTTTTAAAAAATTTATATCAAGTTTACCGCTTTTCAATATCATAAAAGTCATTGCATTTCATAAAAATAGTGTTTTTTAATATTCAGCATAAATTTAAATTATGGGGAAAAAATTAATACAAGGAATAATTTAAAATAATGAATAAAAAAATTAATTTAATTTTAAATAGTTCAATAAATTTATCCCATATAAATAACTTTTAATATAATTGCATAAAACACAAAGAAAATATTTTTTTAGAAAAATGTATTTTTAAGCCAAAAAATAAACTTATACAAAAAATAAATTATAAAGATGATTAATTATATTATTTATAACTAAATGATTCCTATATTAATTTAATATAAAACTAAAATCATAATTGGGCGTTTCTAATTAATATAAATGACCATTTTAGAAAAATCATTATTTTCACTATTCACTGAAAAATTAATCTTTTTAGAAAAATCCCAAAAATTCACCCAAAGAGAGTTTTTATATGATTTATTTAGAAAATATTATAATTTTTACCAAACACTATTTCTAAAATTGTATGAAATTAATTATAATATTCTATAATAAAAGGCAATAAAAATCATTTTGAAGAAAACATATTTTTGAATAATAAAGCATCTTCATTAAAAATTAGGTAATTAATTATTATGAATTATTAAATATGTTTGGATTATATAAAAGCTTTAGACATATTTATAATAATATAGTTATTACTATTCATACATGGAAATTAAACTAATAGGTTATATTGTTAATATATAAATATTAATATTTTATTGTTTGTTTAAGTTCTGTGTTGTGTGTTGTATACATTATCAAACGAAGTGTTATTTTTAAAATACAGGGGTGTTATATTCTATCCCCATTTAAAAAATTTCATCCTCAAATTTTTAAATTTATCTCGTTAATCAATTGTTTGACATTTGAAATACCTATGTAAAAATTCCACATAATAAAAATCCTTAAAAAAACTTCTTCTTGAAAAGAGGGAAAGGAAACTATAAAGGCCATCTAGAATATCCCATAACTTGGTTTATAATTTTTTTAAAATCAGTGGTAAGTGAGAATATGGATATAGAGTATAAATTTAATATCTAAATGATGGAAAGACACATAGAATGTTGTCAGAAGAATGTTCATGAAAAAAAAAATCATAAATCAATATAGCATTAAAAGTACCATTAACTCATCAGAAATAAAGGAAATAGGATAATTTTTTTCCAATATCATTTTCCCTATATTTGGGAAATCCTTTAACCATACCGACTATGAAAATAATAAGATATAATTACATGGTTTTCATCAAATCCATAAATGAAATTTTTTCTATTAGTTGTGTGATTTTATCAGTTTCCACCACTATATTATATTTTACTCAAAAGATGAGTTTTAATATTAAATTTATAGTGAACGTTAATCAACTTATGATTGACCATGAGGTATATAAAGGTATTAAAATATATTATACTTATATTCAGACATAAACAAATACCAAACTGGTTTGTAAAGTGTATGATATTATACAAAATATATAAACCTTAACATGAAGAATTAATCTCAAAAATTAAAAAATAAAACCAAGAATTTTTCCAAGATTATTCTATAAATAACTCTCTTTAAATGTTTTCAAATGTATTCCTATAAAAGTTAGAAACCAAAAATAAATTAGAACTATTAGATTACATAATCTTATATAATAAAAAAACATATATGTCTAGACAAAATTAGTGAATCATAATGTCATATAAGAAAACATAATATTCCCTAGTCATAAAATCTCAAAGATATACTAATATTTCCCTTAAGTAACATTAATTACCATAAATCAAAAATAAAATCATATATACTTCTAAACTATAATTGAACTTTCATTCCTCAAGTAAAAATTTAGATTAAATAAAAGTATTTCTATTTATCTTAATAATAAAATGTTTATAGATTAGTAAATTTATTCAAAAATAACATTAAAAACCTAGTCACCAAATTAAATTTCAATCCCATGGTTATCTATATGATAAATCATACGTTCCAAAAATTTAATAACCCTTTTATCCAAAATTATCTCAATTAACTCAATATAAATTAATGTTTTCACTTTAAAGTTTATGTCATAACATTAAGCTTACATACCCAAAAACGTAATATCATTCTTATTAAATAATCATTTTATGTGAATCATATGGTTTACATATACATTAACCCAAAAAAACATCACCCAAAATATCATTAATCACTTTTATAACTGATTTTGTATTACCTCAAAAGACATGTCTATGTCTGTGAACTTATGATATAAATTATACATCTAAACCCATGTTTGTATCCATAATTCTTACGTTAACCTCACATGAAAACATATTAATCTATAAAGTTATCTAAACCTTTTTATGATACTATCATTAATGACCATGAACACACAATCTAGGAATTTGGTTATTAAAAAATAATATTTACATTTTTGGATTTGATAATAATAAATGTGACCCAATTTCACTGATCGAAAACATACAAAAAAATTGGATCACTTGAATAACCACGTAGCTCTATGGTTTATATTTTCAAATAATTGGGAAAAGTAATTTCAAAGTGGTCATTTCCATATATTATTCATTTTTCATAAAAAAATTCATAATAGTCATATGCTTTATTATTTCAAGGATACATCAATATCTGGAACTCTAACTTTATTACATTTTCTAATCAACCATATTCCATATGAAATATCATTTCAAAACATGGGATGAGAAACAAGGACCATTAACAGAAATTTAAAATGATAAATGAAACCCATTAGTTCATTTTAAAATCATGTGGCCGTATAAGATAGTTCTTCCTTTAGCATAAAACAATTTGAGCTCAAATAATCATTTACTTACAACTGAAATCATCTTTTCAACTCAATGTTTTCCAAAAAACACATTATAAGAAATATAAAGGAAAAATATTAATCATGTGGTTTTATTTATAAATCATGAGAACCCATGATAATATTTTTTTAAAAACAATCCTTTTATCCAAAATTGAATGATTATTTATTAAAAACTAAAAAACTTTAGTTTACATTTTGAAATCATATTATTTTCACAAAAATTTATTAAAAATCATAGAAAGTCATGCATGGAATTTGGGACATCTTTTTAATATAACTCTTAAAAATAAAATAATCGTACTGATAAATTTCTATAATCTATTCTATGAAATAAAACTAGTTAACTTTTCCCATTTACCCAATGCATTTGATATATATATATCTGGCTCACCCAATATTTGTTTATAATGGAACCATCCATCTATGGTTTATAACGAAACCACCCATACTTGATTTATAACAAAAACACCATCCTTGGTTTATAATAGAACCTCATTTCCTTGTTTTATAACTGAACCGACAATGTCATAAAGAAATCCTAAGAACCATAATATATTCATTAAACATGAAAGATTTCATTTCCATTAAAAAATTTCTTTGCACTCATATGTAAAACATTTTAAGATATTGAAATATCCATTTCATTTAAAAAACATTTTTAAAATACCATAATAAAGGGAAGGAGTGGTTTTATTTGAATAAAACATAAAATCTTGTAATGGAATCCAACCATCGAACAACAATTACCGCTTATGAAAAAACTATTGATTTCTTAACCATTGAAATAGAATATCCCTTTTCCCTTTTTTCCAAACATTTCATATAAAATACTCAAAAAGATTCATTTTTATAAAATATTAAAGAAAGAAATAAGCGACCTAAAATGACATTTGTAATTCATTAATGTCCATATAATTAAATCAATTGAATTATTTTATGAATATTTTCATGGGAGAAAAATATCTTCAAAATAAATCTTTAAAACATTTAAAATAAGGATTTAAAGGTAAAGTTTCCCTTACATTAAGTCTAACTCATCACATACATTCTTTATCTTCATAAATAATAATATTATGTTAAAATTTTAATTTCATATGAACCTTTTTTCATTTTATTATTGCATTATTTTATTTATTTTCATTAATTTACAATTACATAGTTAAATATGTAAATGTCGGCTGTTTTGATGATATTTGGATCATATTTCCAAAATGACTTTGGTAAGTTGTATACAACAAAAAATATCATTATTACAATGTCTCTTGAATAATAATCATGATAGTATTATCATTTTTCTCATTAATTATAAATTTAAAACCTACCATGAGGGATGGTTAAGAAAAATTATTTATTTTACGATCATGGATATGGAAGGTCGTATGCATGCATGAATAAAATTTCATATTTTCAAATTTGAATACATAAAAGACATAATCATAATTTAATATTGTCATATCTATTAATATACCATTAATATCATATTATGTCATTAAATATAATTATATATAGTATCCATATAATTTGGTAATAAAAAACAAATCTCATTTCTTCAAGGAGGTGGTAGTCCACACGTACACAATAACAAAGTTATCAATTTTTAATAGATGGGAAGGTAAGAAATTAGATGAAAACTTATCATTATTTAATTATAAATATTTATTGAAAATGACATATATAAATTAAATCTGTCATTCTACTCTACAATGAGGGGTGGTGATGAAAAAAATTTACTTTGTTTTGTGAGGTGGTAGTCCACCATATACAAGAGTGATTTTTTCTCATTTTATGGAAGATAAGATAAATATATGTTATTATATTAATATAATAACATATAATTATATTTAAGATACTGATGTTTTTATTTTAGCCTGTTTCAACAATATTTGAAGGAGGAATAAGAAGAAATAAAACGAAAATAGTTCCTACAAACTATACCTCTTCTTCGTACAATCTCTTTAGTTTTATATATAATGAATAATAGGGTTGGTTTTATTATCTTATAAAAGACTATGGCAAGTTGGAAGTTATTTTGGTGAGTTTTTTTATCATGTATTTACTAATATAGAGTTCTAAAATTCTTTTAAGAAGATAGGAAAGTAGGTTCCCTTAAATAATTGAGGGGTAGGTATGTGTTTGAATTTCTTAATGTATTTAATTAATATAAATTACATTTCATGGAAAATTTCAGAATTGACTAACTGAAAATTAAAATTTTATTTCATCAAATACTTTTTATGGTAAAATGAGAAACCATTCATTCAACCACAAAAGGAGAGAACAAAGCCATTGAAGGAAAATCTAAGTCTACCAAAATTAATATCCCTAATCAATTTCCAAGATATAGTGGTCACCTGAGTGTTTGGTTCAACCATTATCAAATATTCAAATTCAAAGGCTAGCTTGTCCCAGGACTGGATGTACACCTCTAGGCTGATCTTTCCATTATTGAATCCCCCACCATGAATCGGGTCATACTTTTCGATCCATGTGCATTTCTCCACATTAAGAGTCACCCTCCATGACCTCCCCCTCATTTTAGCAGCTTCCTCTTATGTAGAATTGAGTAAAAGGGCTATTCTGACCACTTATTTTCTGAACTCAAAATCATATCCCAGGATTATTTACACACACCAGCTGACCTCTACTAGAAATGGCCTTGCTATCTATCTTATTGGTGTTTAACTTATTCTCATATTGAGTATCCATTGGAGGTGGTAAAATGGAGTCATCCTTCCCTTTATGGTTATAATTCTGCCCCCTGTTACTCCTCAGGCTTGGAGGTTCATCTGAAAAAAAAAAGTTTCGTCTTCACTAGAATCATTTTTTCCAACCACTTAATTGTCTTGTAATGATTATGGTTGATCTCTATTCAATCCTTCCACTTATAGGGCTTCAAAACTCTTCCTCATTTGAACCGATGTCTAGGTAACCGGACTAGAACACCATGTATTTAAAAAAGTGGTTTGATTAGCCACATCATGGATGGTCCCATGCATTCCCTCCATGAGCAAGAAACCACTGACTGATCATAAGACCTCATAAAATGAAGTAGAAATACATTAGAAAGGGTGACCAGATGTTTCTGTCACCCCCTCTCTAGTAGCATTCTCATAACAGCCTGCCACCCGGGTAACAGTTGTATTACACACATTTATGTGGACCTCACTCCTAGAAACATTGCACTAGATGGATCCAACACAGACTCTATCACTATAATTTTTGTTCTATGCATTACGATATAAAGGACCATCCATATCCTAGCACAACCAATTAAAAATATCAGCTACCTTAGAGTTAGAAGGTGACATAACTGCCTGTCTTTTATCTGTTTCAGCGTTAGAATTACACATACCAACAACCTTTCCATCCTTCATAACCAAAACTTCAAAAACCTCAGTTGAAACATTTAAATTCACATTCAATATCTTATATACATAAGGATCAACTGAGGACTGAGTCACCTGAACATCACCAGTACCCAAATTCTATGACCCCCTGTTCCTGGAATACTTCTTAATGTGATCCAATCCTATACAGGACAAACAAAAATGTAACCATGACATGAACAAAACAAATTTCCAATACCCGAACTCCTAACCCACAAAAAAGGTTGATAGGAAGCTTATAAACATCAACTTTGACACAAATCGTTGGAGAAATAGAGTTGCATACGGCCTTAGTCTGACTGTCCGAACATATGTATAATCCTACAAGATTTCCAATAATATGAATAATCGAATAGTTTTTAAAGGGGAGAAAAATCTCCAAACATCTTACCCAGACCTCCATTTTTGTGGAATGCTTCTTCATATGGATGTCATAGGACCTCTTGAATAGTATAAAACAAAATCCATCAAAGGTGTGAAGTATGCTAAACTAGGAACAAACAGGGTCATCCTTAAATGCAAACTGAATCATAATGTTTTTGGAATCAAGATGCCCTACCATTGCTCATTCCTACAAACACCATGATTCAAAAATCCACCGATCTATGAAATCCACCAATGGACTACGATTTTTGAAGTGTACAATTAAAGTTAGATGCAACATAGAAGACGCGTCAGTGAATTCCAAATATGAAATTTATAGTTTTGGAGTTCCTTCGAAGCATTCGATAACTTTAGGGATCTGATAAATCATAGCGGAAGAGGGTAACAACTATGGGTTAGATAAGGGAACAAATGGTGGAGGGTTAACACCAGTAAGAGGTGGCAGAGGACCCTCCCCCCACTAAGTGGAGGGGGGGGATTCATGATAGTGCTCCTAGACCAATTGATGTATTTGTTGTATAAAATCATTATTTGTTGAGAAAACTCATTTAATAAATCTTTTACTAGTTTAGCTAATATTTTCACTATTATCTCTCTTTTTTAACCCCCATTAACCCTTTTGACAATTACCACAATATTAATGTTATTTACCCTCAAGCGTTTAATAAATTTACTATAAAAGGAAAGGTGAAAAATAAATGGATGATGGTTTATATTTTATAACATATTTTATTATCTTAGTCTATGATAATGTTTTTATTAACTTTAAATAATTTAATATCATATTTTTTGTTATAAAATATCATTAATATCAATTTTTTAACTATTCAATTAATTTAACTTTGAGAAAAACAGGGAAATAATGGAATTCTAAAATAATTCATTAAAAACCCCTAATATTTAATTTTATTTTGCAAAATTATTATTAAAATATAAATCACCAAAAGGATATTAATTTTAGAGTTTTTAAAATCATTTACATAATTATTCTACATCTTGAATAAACACTAAACCTCTGTTCTTTAAGAATTTAACGTAATTATTTCCTCACTAAAATTTACAAATAAATAACCAAAATAAATATAAAGAAATTCTATTCATTAGAAATCATTATATTTTCTAAATATTTACATTTAATCACATATATGTTATGAAAACTTATGTAATATATTATATTGAATTTTTTATCCTAACCTAAGCTTTGCACAATAATTTTGATAATTCACATGTAATATAAAAAAATTAGAATAGATAAATTTAAATCATAAATAATACAACACAATTATTATCCAAGTTTATAAACTTCTTATAATGTAACACCCCAAACTTCCAGGATATGCTTCTCTTTGAATAATACAGTAGTGTGTGTTGTACGCAACTACGAGTTCTAACAAACACCACAACCAATCAAACTAGCCGTTATGAATAGTAATACCTGATTTTTGACATTTTATACATTTTATCATCCAAAATGGACATCATTTTTTGATTTGGAATATTGAAATTATCTTAGGGTGAATTTTTGGTATTTTTCTGAAAACTTTCAATTTTTGATGAATATTGAAAATCATTACATTTTAATTGAAAACTAATTTTTTAATCAGAATAATTAATTGTGATAAATTCTGAATTTGAGTGGTTTTAAATTATATTTAAAATATATTTTTACCAATTAAAATTTTTGTCATTGGATGTAATTTCACATTTAAACCGAACATAAACAAGTGTTAATCTTTTGATAGTTATTATTTCTTAAAAACACACTTTTTGTTTTGAGAGCGGGAATTAATTTTAAATAAATTTCAACTAATTCTGTGATTTGAATTTAGAAATATGGATTCAATATTTAGAATCAGAAGGTCCCAACTGTGTAAATTGTTAACTTTTATTTTTAGAAATTTTGAATAATTACTTTGGTAAATATTTTATTTACCATGGTTAAAGGGTAAATCTGGTAAATAGTGGTAAAAAATAATATTATAATAATAATAAATTACCCTAAAATGTGTCATAAACCTATTGGTTGATACATTTCTGACCATTGTCATCTTTGGGTCGATTTTGGGACCCCATGGATCCACTTGTAAGTGATAACGACACTTTATATTAATTAAGTCAATGTAAATACAAAAATGACATAAGCATATATCTTTTAGTAAAACAATTTTTGCATAGAGTTATATATGTTATTTTTTCAACTATAAATATTCATTAGAAATATAAATATATTTCTGACATAGTGGAATTTTATTTATAATTTTTATCCATTTAATAATTAATTATATTTATGACACAATAATGATGCAGTATTTTCTTTATTAATGAAAGAATAAAATAATTGGTATTATAAATGTTAAAATAAATATTATTTGAAAGTATTTATGACATCCACGAATATTATTTGTTAATAGGACATGTTAGGATTTATTAAATAAATTTCGTTCGAATTAATAAAATTGTTAAGACTTTGGAAAAAAAATCAATTATTAAATAGTGTCAAAATTGACATAAATGAGTTTTTAAAACAAATATTATATTATTAATTGATATTCTATTCCAAAAAAATATAAGGTTCGGGAAAGGGGCTTATATAATGATATGTGTATTATTATTGGACCACTTGGAGGTCTCTTGGAAGTATATAGTATGTTTATTAACTATATAATATAAAAATACAAAGATACATGGTAAATGTAAAACTATTTAACTAAGAGTTAAATCAAAAAGATAAAGGTAATATAGTGACCCAAAACTGTCTAAAACCTATTGGTTGAGTGGTTTTCGACATATCCTTACCTAACCTCTAAATAATACACTTTTTATCCATTATAAACTGAATATGAATTTGTTATAAAATAATATTTCTAGCTTTTCCAAAGGTGCCCCTCACCCCTCTTATAAAAGGGCACTCCCCCTTCTCACTAATTCACACCTTGAAATCCTTTTGGCTCGGCCAAAACCTTCCAAAATATTATCTCAAATTCCCTAAAGTCAACCTATACACAATAGTTTGATCATAAATACAACCTAAGGAGCCCTTTTGGTCAAATCAAAAGGAAGAACCCGAAGAAGAGGTAATGTTTTCACCACCCTCTTTCAAGTTCCTTGCTTCTTAAACGTCTTCATTCTTTGTTATTTCCATTCTAAAATAATAACTCCAGTATCTTCTATAAACTCTGATTTTATTATAAATATGGTACAACCATATTCAGTATTCTATCCATCCTTTGAATGACATGTCACCATACGTGCGTACGTACGGCTTACCGTCTCCACGTCGTTGTTTAATTGTTATTCAAAAAATTATTATTTGGATGGGTTTGATAATGATGTGTAATTGATGTAAATAATAAATATAACATGATAATGATTCTGTATGTATGATATACCATCCAATTATATATATTTTTAATATCAAAAGAATATTATTGTCGATCGTGCGTACGTACGGACTACCGTCTCCACGAACACGATGAGATTAATTCCCCATCGTATCCATGCAAGCCTAATTCTCATTTTATGATTAAAAATAATATTTAAGGACTTGATATCATTTTGGATATTAATAATATACATCCTATCCATAACAAACATGGCTTATGTAACAAATCATATGAAAGAAAATGAGTAAGATAATGCCCGAAACGACGATAATACTAAGATATTATTAACAAAGTAATGTTAAAAGATCATATATGATATCATATTAATGTATATGATTCTTTTATAATTTAATAACAACTATTTCATGATTATAAAAGAGGTTAAACTACCCTCAACCAAGGAAATGTACAAGGATAGGGTTTATTTTACAACCTCTTCATTATCAGTAGTTGTTTATACGTAATTATCTACTAGGACCTCTTTATCATCCACATCCATGTTTCTTAAGAATGTATTTCAAAACATTATTACTATTTTATAGACTATGGGTTAAACTAATTTAAACCCTTGTTGAATTTTTATAATATGTTTATAAAGGAATCTTTCTGTCGTTTTCCAAACAAGGTCCTTTTTAACCTTTTTGACAAAATTAAGGTAAGAATGTCTTTTTTAACTTATAAGGCAGGTGCAGCTATTTTCTACCATTATAAACACATCGAAGCTTCCCTTACAAGATTATAAGAATATTTTCAAAGTAAATGTTTTATTTTATAATTATGTGACACTTAAATGATTTCAAAATAGAATGATATATTCTTCTAAAAAGGGTTTTGATTTCATCTATGTCAACATCCTTTGATGGAGTTTACGTTTATTTGAAGTAGATTTATTATGATACAAAACTTCCATATTGTATTGATTGTTTAGTGATATGTTTGACTATGGATGTGACATTTTTATACCATTCATGATTAATGGTTATATTATTGAAATTTTGTATGCTAGTTTTAATACGAATGTTTATAATATGTTTAATCCTTTTAATATGAGGAATGTATTGGACTTAGTAAGTGACGGGTGGAGCCCGCTATAGTTCCTCAATGCATCGGTAGGTCTTATGAGACAACTAGATGTGGAATTGGCCATTTCCCTTTCCAAATTTGATTTATGGTTTTGGCCAAGGCCTTAATCATTTTTAGACGTCTTGGCCGAGGCCTTGACAAAATGTTTCAGAATGTCTAGCATTATACATTCCCTCATTATGGAAATAATATTGATGGTTCATGTGGTTATTAGACTAGTATAATACCCATGATTATGTTTTATTATGTAATTATTTACTCAGCTCATATTCTGGCAAAAAAAAGTATTCATGTTTATTATTGGTAAAGGCATGTGGTTTCAATTATTTACCATACTTAATATTTATGTCACTTTCCACTGTATTACTTACCCATACTGAGCATTTGAGATCACCCCTTTCTTATGTTTCATTTTCCTAGGACATGAAGAAGTTAGTTATGAGTGACCTGTAGGCATAATCTAGGAGTCTTGGATATTTCTGATGAAATATATTTGTTTTTTATTTCTCTTCAAGTTGTAAAGATTAACTTATGTATAAATCTTGTTTCCAATAATACTAAACTGGTCGGTCTTTCGAGACATGATTTCATTGTGATGATGCCAATGTTATGTAATAATGCACTGACTCTGGGTAACTAGGGTCGGGGCGTTACAGTAGGTATCAGAGGAATTTTAGTACAAACCTTGGAAACTAGATTTAGATAAACTCTGATTAGAGCACATAGCCCTAAGATTGACTTTGATGATTAGTATTGTAGAACTTCCTCGAATTTTGGTATTATATAGATTTTGTGAGTTTTACAAGAAATAAATCCATGTCTGGATACGAGTAGGTAGAGGCGGCTCTGTCCCAGATGTACCTAGGGGTAAAACCCAAAAACACCACTTTGAGATGGACTTAAACGAGAACAGATGCACGACAATGGGTCTTTCTGCACTCTCGGTTACGACACTCCCGAGGGATATGCTTAGGATAATTCTCATTTTATTTACAAAAAAATATGAAGGGTATTTGAGTATATATTTCCTCAATGAAAACATTTTTTTATGATTATGGATTATATACATAAACTATTGAATATATGTTATGTGTTTTAGAAGATTGGAATTATATATTTTGATTCATAAACAAATCTAGTTTGTGCCATTGTTTATAAATGGAGCTTAGTTGAAGGAATAAAAATTGTATCAATGAACACACTCCATGTAGGGATTTTCCTCCTACTCAGGATAATTATGGTGGAGTTAGTAATGCAACTGGTGCTGATCAGCTAATCAACATACTGGGACAACTCACTCAGGTTATGAATAATATCTTTACCCGAATAGAGCACCCAGATCCACTGTGTGGAGGATCAATGTTAGATCGCTTCATGAGGAAACAACCACCGAAATTCAATGGGAGTACAAATACATTAGTGGGTGAGCAATGGAAAAATTCCTTAGAGAAAATATTCTATTCCTTGGGAAGTTGTGAATGGGAAAAAGTTATCATTGAAGTTTATCGCCTCACTGGATATGATGATCAATGGTGGTCATTAATTCAAAAAACAAAGAAAGAATATGAAGTATCAAATATGGAATAGAGGGAGTTCAAAGAGATTTTCTTAGAAAAATACTTTCCTCCTGACCATCAAGCGGATATAGAAAGACAGTTTCTGAGTCTGTGGCAAAAGGAGGATGAGAATGTCGCAAAGTATGAGGCTAACTTTAAAAGGTTAGCGAGGAATGCTTCAGATTATATATGTAACCGAATAATTAAGATTGATCATTTCTTTGATGGGTTAAAACCATTTCTCAATCGAGCATTAGTATCACAATCCTTCTCATCATATAATGATACTGTCTCGTGTGATATCAAGACAGAAAAGTAATTCTCTAAGTCTTATGACATTAATTCAAATCAAGAGAAGAAGAGATCTGATGAAAACTCTAGGAAACGAAATAAGGAATCAGAAAAGAAGGGAAGAATTGAATTTCCACCCTATGATAATTGTTGAAGGAATCACCCTAGTTCTTGTCTAAAAGGAAAAGGAGTATGCTACAAATATGGACAGAAAGGTCATGTAGCTGGTGATTGTAAAGGTAAGAAATATTCTACCATTTTTCAATAATACAATTGCAGAGAGATGGGACATTATGCAATTGAATGTCCTAAGCATCAAAGAAACATACCTCTGAAAAGGACAAGTGATCAAGGCCAAACTTATTCGATCAGTACTACTGAGGTTGAAGCCCCGAAGGATGTGGTGGCAGGTAATTTAATGGTTTCCTCAATTTTAGAAAATTATTTATTTGATTCTGTATCATCACATTGTTTCATATCTTCCCGGTTTTCTAAGAAAATTAGATATTTCCAATTTTATTTAATGAGGTACTTTTCAGTTAAAACTGCTAAGGGATGTATCATTGCTAAAAAATTTTGTGGATCCGTTCCCATTAGGGAAAATAAATGTTCTTTATCTTCAGATCTCATCATCATATCAATGACTAAATTTGATATAATCCTCGGTATAGATTGTCTTTCAGACCATGATGCAAACATTTATTTTAAGAAGAAGGAGGTAAAGATTTTTTATGATGATGATGAACACATTATCTTTTGAGAAGAATCATCACCACCTGATTCTTATCTTGATCCACCCCTGTAGCTCAACTAAATTCAATTATCTGGGAGGAAGAGAATGAAATAACTATTGGTGAGGAAAGGAATGTTCAAATAGAGGATGTACCTATTGTGAGAGAATATATTGATGTGTTTCTAGAAGATTTACTTGGTCATCCTCCAGAATGAGAAATTGAGTTTTCCATTGATTTAATTCGTAATTCAAGGCCTATATCGAAAAACCCTTATAGAATGGACACTGTGGAATTATTTGAACTAAATAAACAACTAGAGGGGTTGAGTAATAAGGGATTTATTAGCCATAGTTTTTCTCCATGGGGAGCCCCTGTCCTTTTTGTTAAGAAAAAATATGGATCTATGAGATTATGTATCGACAAGAGGGAAATCAATGCTATAACAATAAAGAACAAGTATCCCCTACCTCGCATTGATGATTTATTTGACCAACTCCATGGAGCATAATAATTTTCGAAGATTGACCTTCGATCTGGATACCATCAGTTGTGTGTGAATAGGGAAGACATTCCGAAGATAGCATTTCGAAACAGGTACAGGAATTACGAGTTTATAGTAATGCCTTTTGGGCTGACTAATGCACCCTCTCTTTTCATGGATCTAATGAATAGAGTTTTCTAGGAATATCTCAATGATGTTTTAGTGGTATTTATTGATTATATCTTGGTATATTCCAAAAGCTATGAAGACCATGAAAATCATCTGCGCATTATCCTGAAGACTCTTAGAAGACATGAATTATATGGGAAGTTTAGCAAGTGTGAATTATTGCTTAAAGAGATTTCTTTTCTTGGCCATATTGTCTCTAAAGATGGAATATTTGTTGAACCTTCTAAGACAAGATAAATACAAGAAGGGCTATCACCAATGAGTATAACTAAGGTACACAGTTTTATTGGTTTAACAGGTTATTATCGAAGTTTCATCCAGAATGTTTCCCGATTGGCTAACCCATTAACGAAGCTCACACATAAAGGGGTTAAATTTGTTTGGACAAATGAGTGTGAATAATGTTTTGAAGAAATGAAGAGAATATTAGTCAATTCTCCTATATTTACTCATCCATCAGGGAATGATGGGTTCGTTATTTATAGTGATGCATCGAAGAAAGGACTTGGTTGTGTCCTTATGCAGAATGATAGAGTTATTGCCTATGCATCACGATAGCTGAAAATTCATGACCAAAAATATCCTACTCATGATCTTCAGTTAGCTGTTGTAATATTTTCATTGAAGATATGGAGACATTATCTCTATAGTGAAAAATGTGATATTTATACTGATCACAAGATATTGAAATACATTTTCTCACAGAAAGAACTCAACATGAGGAAAAGGAGTTGGCTTGAACTACTCGAGGATTATGATTGCATGATACACTACCACATGGGGAAGGAAAATAAGGTGGAAGATGCTTTGATTAGAAAGGATCATAGAGTTTTTAACAAGATGAGAGTTGAAAAGGATCTTATATATGTGGATCTAGTAAAGACGGATATGGGAATAACCATGGAAGGTGAAACATCAATTCTTTTTCAAATGGTTGACAAACCATCTCTACTAGAAAGGATAATGAGTTCTCAGACCAATGATGAAGAGTTTCAAAATAAGATTAAAGATGTGAATGATGGGAGATTGAGTGACTTTGTGTAAGAAGATGGAATTTTGAAATTTGAGAAGATAGTTTTGTGTTCCCGATATACCTGATCTAAACAGAGAACTGTTGGATGAAGATCATAGTTCCAATTTCTCTATACACCCTGGGAGCACCAAAATGTATAGATATTTAATGGAAAATTTTTGGTGGGACAACATGAAGAGGTAGATTGTTGATTTTGTGTCAAGATGTATGGTTTGTTAATAAGTGAATGCTGGAAGGCTACAACCTGGAGGATTCATGCAACCTCTTCCCATACGTGAGTGAAAATGGGATAATATCATGATGGACTTTGTCATGGGACTACCAAATACTCCTAGAAGGAATGATTCATTATGGGTCATTGTTGATCGTCTTAACAAGTCAGCACATTCTGTAAGGAAATATTTACAACTTGAACGTCTTGAAATACTATATATTAATGATGTTGTGAGGCTTCATGGAGAACCCCTATCAATTGTTTCGGATTGTGATCCCTATTTTAAATCATGATTCTATAAAATTATTCAGAAATCCCTGGATACTGAACTTCATTTGAGAACTGCTTACCACCCCCAAACTGATGGACAATCAGAATGGATTATTCAAACCTTAGAAGACATGTTGAGATCATGCTCACTTGACATTCAGGGTATATGGGATCAATATTTACCTATGGTGGAATTTTCCTATAACAATAGCTTCCATTAAAGTATTCGGATGGCACCATATATAGCGTTATACGGAAAGAGATGTCTCACACAAACCTGTTGGGATGACGTTGGAAAAAGAAATCTCATAGGCCCAGAACTGGTGGAGGAAATGATGGAAAAGGTGAAGGTAATCCAAACCCACAACAAAGCATCTCAAAGTAGGCAGAATAGCTATGTTGACAACCGAGGAAGGATTTGGAATTTTAGGTAGGAGATCATGTTTTCAGGAAGGTATCCCCATGGAAGGGTGTTATACATTTCGGTATGAAAGGGAAAATTGAGTCCCAGGTACATCAAACCATTCAAAATTCTAGAATTAATTGGGGTTGTAGCTTACCGTTTGGCAATGCCGCCAAGTCTCTCCAAAGTTCACGATGTGTTCCACATATCACTGTTGAGAAAATACATGCTTAACCCAATTCGTGTACTCACCGATGAGGAATTAGAACTGGAACCCGATATGTATTATTGTGAAGAGCCCATCACGATTCTTGATACGAGAGAACAAGTGTTGAGAAACTGGATGACTCGTCTGGTAAAAGTTCTATGGAGAAACCATAAGATGGAAGAGGCAACATGGGAACTCGAGGAACTTATGATTAAGAACCATGCAAGTCTTTTCACGCGGTAGTATTATAGAATTTTCTAGGATGAAATTATTTGAATAAGGGGATAATGTAACATCCCTATCTTCAACGGTACACTTCTCTTTGAATAATACAACAGTGTGTGTTGTACGCAAGTTCGAGTTCTGACACACACCATAACCAATCAAACTAGCCGTTATGAATAGTAATATCCAATTTTTAAAATTTTATACCTTTTATCTTTCAAAATGGACTTCATTTTTGGATTTGGTATATCAAAATTAGCTTAGGGTGAATTTTTGGTATTTTTCTGAAAACATTCAATTTTTGATGAATAATGAAAATCACTAAATTTTAATTATTAACTTTTTTAATCAAAATAATTAATAGTGATAAATTATGAATTTTAGTGGTTTTAAAGTATATTTAGAATATATTTTTACCACTTAATACAATTTTGTTCATTGAACATAATTTCACATTTAAACCAGACATAAATAAGTGTCAATCTTTTGATAGTTATTATTTCTTAAAAACATGCTTTTTGTTTTGACAATGGGAATTAATTTTAAATTAATTTTTGGCACTTCTATGTTTTGAATTTAGAAAAATTGATTCCATATTTAGAATCATGATGTCCAAATTGTGTAAATAGGGAACTTTAATTTTTAGACATTTTGAATAATTACTTTGGTTAATATTTAATTTATCATTGTTTAAAGGTAAATCCTGTAAATAAGGGTAAAAAATAATATTATAATAATACAAAATTACCCTAAAACGTGTCCTGAACCTATTGGTTGATACATTTCCGACCATGGGCATCTTAGGGTCAATTTTGGGACCCCATGGATCCACTTGTATGTGATAATGACACTTTATATTAAATAAGTTAATGTAAATACAAAAATGACATAAGCATATATCTTTTAGAAAAACAATTTTTACATAGGGTTATATATGTTATATTTTAGACATTAAATATTACATTAAAATATAACAAGATTTCATAAATGATGATATTTTATTTATAATTTTTAGCCATTTAATAATTAAATATATTTATGACACCATAATGATACAGTATTTCTTTATTAATGAACGAATCAAATAATTGGTATTATAAATGTTAAAATAAATATAATTTGAAAGTTTTTATGACATAAATAAATTTTATTTGTTAATATGATATGTTAGAATATCTAAAACTATTTTTTTCGAATTAATAAAGTTGATATTACTTTAACAAAAATCAATTATTAAATAGTGTCAAAATTGACATAAATGAGTTTTTAAAACAAATATTATATTATTAATTGATATTCTATTCCTAAAAATATAAGGTTCATCAAAATGACTAATATAATGATAGTTTTATTATTAACGGACCACTGGGAGGTCTCTTGGAAGTATATAGTAAGTTTATTAACTATATAATAAAAAATACAAAGAGAGATGGTAAATGTCAAACTATTTAACTAAGAGTTAAATCAAAATGATAAAGTTAATACAATGACATAAACCTGTCTAAGAACTATTGGTTGAGTGGTTTTCGACCTATCCCCACATTAAAATTTAACTAATCTAGTTTTGATCCATTATAAATAGAATATGAATTTATTATAAAATAATATTTATAGCCTTTCCTAAGGTTCCCCTCACCCCTCTTATAAAATGGCACTCCCCCTTTTTACTAATTCAGACCTTCAAAGCCTTTTGGATCAGCCAAAACCAGACCAAATATTCTCTCAACTTCACTAAATTCAACCTATAGGCATTTTTTTAATCATAAATCCAACCTAAAGAGCCCTTTTGATCAAATCAAAAGCAATAAACCGAAGAAGAGGTACTGTTTTCACCACCCTCTTTCAAGTTCCTTTCTTCTTCAAGTTCTTATTTCTTTGTTATTTATATTCTAAAATAATAACTCCATTATATTCTATATACTGTGATTTTATTATAAATATTGTACAACTATATTCAGTATTCTATCCATCCTTTTAATGACATGTCACCATACGTGCGTACGTACAACTTACCGTCTCCACGTCGTGGTGTAATTGTTATTCAAAACATTATTATTTGGATGGGTATGATAATGATGCATAATTGATGTAAATAATAAATATAACATGATAATGATTCTGTATATATGATATATCATCCAATTATATATTATTTTAATATCAAAATAATGATATTTTCGCTCGTGCGTACGTACGGACTACTGTCTCCACGAACGCGATTAGATTCATTCCCCATCGTATGCATGCAAGTCTAATTCTTATTGGATGATTAAAAAAATGTTTAAGGAGCTGATATCATTCTAGATGTGAATAAGATACAACCTATCCATAATAAACAAGTCTTATGTAACAAAACATATAAATAAAATGAGTAAGATAACACCCGAAATGACGATAATACTAAGATATTATTTACAAAGCAATATTAAAAGATCATATATGATATCATATTAATGTATATGATTCTTTAATAACTTAATAACAACAAATTAAACATTATAAAGGAGTTTAGACTACCCTCAACCAAGGTAATGTACAATCTAAGGGTTTATTTCACAATCTCTTCAATATCGGAGGCTGTTTATACGTAATTATCTACAAGTCCCTCTTTATCATCCACATCCATGTTTCTTAAAAATAAATTTCAAAATATTCTTAATATTTTACAGACTATGGGATAAATTCATTTGTACCCTTGTTTACTTTTTATATGATGTTTATAAAGGAATGTTTCTGCCATTTTCCAAATAAGGTCCTTTTTATCCTTTTCGAACAAATTAAGGTAAGATTGTATTTTTTAACTTATACGGCGGGTGAAGCTATTTTCTAGCATTATAAACTCGTCTAAGATTCCCTTACAATCTTATAAGAATATTTTCAAAGTAAATGTTTTATTTTATAATTATGTGACTCTTATATGATTTCAAAATAGGAAGAGATATTTCTCTAAAAAGGGTTTTGATTTCTTCTTTGTCAACATCCTTTGTGGATTTTAAGATTATTTGAAGTTGATTTATTATGATACAAAACTTCCATATTGTATTGAATGTTTTGTGATTTGTTTGAATGTGGATGATCTATTTTTATACCATTCACGGTTTTTGGTTAAATTATTGACATTTCATATGCTAGTTTTAATACGAATGTTTATGATATATTTCAACCTTTTCATATGAGGAATGTATTGGACTTAGTAAGTGATGGGTGGATCTCGCTATAGCTCCTCGATGCATCGATTGGTCTCATTAGACAACTAGACGTGGAATTGGCCTAGGCCCTTTCCCAATTTGATTTATGGTTTTGGCCAAGCCCTTAATCATTTTTAGACATCTTGGCCGAGGCCTTGACAAAATGTTTCAGAATGTCCGACATTATACATTACCTCATTATAGAAATAATATTGATGGTTCATGTGGTCGTTCGACTAGTAGAATACCCATGATTATGTTTTATTATGGAATTATTTACTCATCTCATATTCTTTCCATAAAATTATTCATGTTTATTATTGGTAAAGGCATGTGGTTTCAATTATTTACCATGCTTAATATTTATGTCATTTTCCGCTGTATTACATACCCTGACTGAGCGTTTTAGCTCACCCCTTTCTTATGTTTCATTTTCCCAGGATATGAAGAAGTTAGTTAGGAGTGACCTATAGAAATAATATAGGAGTCTTGGATGTTTCTAATGAAATATATTTGTGTTGTATTTCTCTTCATGCAATAAATTTGAACTTATGTATGAATCTTGTTTCCAATAATACTAAACTGACCGGTCTTTCAGGACATGATTTCCTTGTGATCATCCCAATGTTATGTAAAAATGTACTGACTCTAGGTAACTAGGGTTGGTGCATTACCTATAACTTCTCAAATAGTATCTTTAGGACACCAAATATGACTTTTCTAGTTTTGTTCAAGCATTATGTCGACATTGAAAATGAGTTTCATATTTACCATGAAATAAATTATAATTTATGTGTTTTTTATTATATTGTATATTTTTCTAGTATATATATTTTTTTAAATTATTCATTTTATAAGTTTAATAAGTTTTTAATATCATATTTATGTCATCCAAATATCAAAAACAATTCTTTAATTTATAAAAGCTATATTTTTCGCTAATCACAAAAAATTTAACTCCATTAGAAAAATATAAAAATTCATACAAGGATAATTTTTTCTTGAAGAATAAAAAATGTAATTGCATTTCAACTATGTTAGTAACTATAATTTACAAATATTACATTTAATATATTTTCATAAAATGTAATCAAAAATAATTTTTTAGAAAAAATCATTTTTAATCAAAAAATAGAATCTATAAAAAATCATCAAGTATAAAGTTGATTAATTAATTTTTTTATAATTAAGGATTCCAATATTAAATTAATATCGAATTAAAATAATAATGGTAATTTTTAGTGAAAAAATGTTACCTTTATAAAATTAAATATTTTTCACTAATCATTGGTAAATATATCATTTCAGAAGAGTTCCAGAATATCACCACAAGAAAATTTTGATATTATGAATTAAAAATTGATATGTTTTTTAAAAAAATTATTTTTTAAAATTTAGAATAAATTATTTATTATATTCTCTCACTAAATTTAAAATATATCCATTTTTGAAGAAAACATATTTTTGAAGAATTAAATGGATTTTCTGAAAATTAAGTACTTATATATTGTTCATTAATCAATACATTTAGATCATATAAAACCATTATACTTTTATCCTAATTTTCTTATTAATATTTATATCTGAATATTTAATGAATATGTTATATCATTTATTTTTAAATAATAATATTTCATGGTTCATTTTAGATAAATGTTGTGTGTTGTAGACACTAAAAACAATGTGTTCTTTTAAAAATCTTATAGTGTTACACTTATATTTTGAGGAGCTTCATCCTAGTGGATCCTGGGTTTATGTCACTGTTTGAGGGCCATATGCAAGTGCCCATTGGTCACACAACATGTATCATCTACAAAAACAAAAAAATATAACTAGGATAATTTCTACATGGCATTACTTTTAGGACTCTTGGTGGCCTTTTATTTCTAGAAGTTTAGAAATGTGTTAAAATATTACCTGATATCAATTTCAAGCATACATGCAGTAAGTTTTACCCATTTTACTAAAAATATTGAAATAGTGATTGTATTAATTACATTTTTGATCATTTGGAATCCAAATTTCAAGATCATCCATGATAAGGTAATGGTATTCCTTTTAATTCCAACTATGAAAATTCTTGAACGATCCTATACATGTATAGTGACATTCTCTGATAGCTAAAGATATGTCCATTGGGCCCTATTTTAATGTGTGTAACTTTTTGGGAATTATTTTTTGGTGAAGTTTTTTTTATTGAGTATAGGTATAATTTTCCTAGCATTATAGAAATTTAAATGAATAATTATCCTATTATTCAATAATTTAATCTCACAATAGATGTTTGAACCTAAATAATCCTTTGGAAATATTGGGCAGTGGAGTTTTTAAAACAGATTCTGATTTCATATGTATTAATTGTTATGCATGTGTAATATTTCATTCGATTCTAATCAACACATAAGATTTTTTATTTTGTCTTTATATTCACCCCTACATATTTGATTTTTTTAATACATACTCATTGATATATAGTTATATAGAATTTTATAGGAGATCATGATAGTCTTCAAGTTAGAGGTGATGGTCTATAGGGATGATATAGTGGTTCGTATCAGATGTGTTCTTTTGTGGATTTTGTGTCCATCGATTTTGGTTTTTATTAAAAAAATTATAGTTATGGTTATATTCTGTGTTTTTATAAGATATTTAATGTTATAAATACATTAATATGGAATTCGACATGTGATGTATTTATTTTTTCTATATATTACAATATGTGTACATTTATTGTTAGTTTACTTTCTATTTGTATGTATCATTTATTGTCCCAGTGTTGGATCAATGACATATGATTATAGTTTTTAAGGGTGAAAAACCCCATTTAATAACATTTTCCTTATTAGTTATAGTTACTATCCCTTAAAATATCACAAATAGACTTAAAGAGTAACTCTTGTCCTTTTCACCCACTTAGATAGGGTACTAACATTTGGGAGTTGTGTTAGACATATATTATTGTGATTTTTTCTGAAGGCCATATTTTAGTGTTATGGAAATGTTAAAGGATTTTAAAATATTTTTTTTATATTTTAATCCAATTTTGAGGATGTATGAATGTTTTAATATTATTGTTATTTTGGATATTTACTCAGTACATATGAATATATTAATTATTTAGTTAATTATGTTAAAAAGTTTATTTTCATTGAGACGAGTAAGGTTGAATTTGTATTATTAAGGTTTATATAATATTGATTTTTTACTTTTAAAAAAATTATGTTATTTTCCAAAAGACATAAAGAACTATGTGATATTTATTTAGAACATGTGATGACTACATGTGATTAAAATAATTAATTTAAGCATTACATTTGAGTGTCATTTAGTTTTATTAATTTGTGTATGATTAGTAGATAAGTTTCTGAGGTTTCATGTGGTCTGTTATGTAGATGGGAATTTATGTGAAATCGATCATCTAATTTTAATATTTTCAAAGATCAAATAATTACATGTAAAATTTCATTTAAGATTAAATTAAATTTTTTCGTGGTTTCATATGCCAAAAAATTGGTTTAAATGATTTATAATTCTATTCTCAATGAAATATTCTTAATTTATACAGTATAAAACATTTTTTTACCAAGATCATGGGATAAAGGGATGATGAATGTGGAATTATTAGAGAGCCTACACACATGATTCTACCCAATAGAAAATAAATTTTTATTATGAAATCATATGACATCGATCATTATAATTGTTTTATAAGATTACTCTTGTAAAAACTACATTTTATATGAAATCTATTTTTAAATCAAGGAATGTATATGATCAATTTAAAAGTACATATGTATATTTGAGTATATGTTACATGGTTTTTGATTCTGTTTTTTAATTTATCTACGAGTTTTCTTAGTGACACTAATATTTATGTTGGAATTGAGGTGAAATATATAGTTAAGAGAAAAAATATTCGATTGAAATATGAAACCAATGAATGGAAATTATAGAGTTTTCAAATGATGAGTTCTATTAAAAATATCTTATTATCATTTAAAACTATATTTTAGATTCATCATTAAAAAAGAATGATTTATTTTTATTTCTATGAAAATATGAATTATACATGTTCTTTATTGATTCAAATATATTTAATATATATCAAATAGTGATGGTTTTGTGATTAAAGTAAAAGCATTTAAATAAATTTTAGGATAATCCTTTCTTGATTGTAAAAAAAATATGATGAAAGTGAAATATATGGAAATTTATGTTCCTATGTCATTCTAAGGATATAACTAGTTTTAGTTCCCCCCAAACCTTGTAAATACTAATTTTATTCTTGTATTTTATGTAATCATTAGTCTAACATTCTTTATTTTAAAAATTGATTTAATATCATTAATTATAACTAATGATGATAATTTTTCATAAATTAATTATAAAATTTGTTAAAATGATAGGATACAATTATTTGATCCCCTTTTGGTGTATCAGTATTCACAATGAGGTTTATTCAATCAGTATTATTGAAAAGTATAAATTTCCAATCATTTTGAACTCTCACATGCGAGTATGTAATGATTCATGTTCATATACCCAATGGATTCATGTGAGAATTTTCCAATGGATAGTGGATGATACTTACCTAAGGGGTTTAATGGGAAATGGATGATAACCACCCAAGAGCAATTGGTTAACCCTGGAGTAATATAATAGGAATTAGTTAAATCATCCAATGAAAAATATAAATTGGCATCAAATTAGTCAATTCGTTCCTCTGTAGACCGCTATATTATTTATGTGTATTGGATTGTTGAATTAAATTCATGAATTATATATAATTTTAATTTATCCACTATCAAATGTCTTCCTTTTCTGATGGATATAATTATCAATTCTAGAAATGGTTAATACTTTTGAAATTATTTATCATATTTTCATGATGTTTTTTTTATGTTTCTACTGTAGTTTTGTTCTTATAAATGAAGGATATGATATGAATCTTATTGATATGGTAAATATAAAAAAAATGGAAGAAAAAAATGTTATTTTATATTCACTTTTATGAAATTAATTTATAAATATTATGAATATATAGATCATTAAATTAACATGGGCTAAACTCAATCACATTTAGAAATAAGACAATATGGTTAAATAAGAAAACAGTCATATCATAGGAAATAAATTTAAATTTTGTCATATTTTCTAAAATCATATTGTTAATGATTTATTTACAAGTGTGACTGAAAATATAACTATTATCATTGGTTTTGGATAATATCTTGAAGAATCTATAGTGATGAAGATGTTTACAAGGATTTTGTTAAATAAGTTTGATGTAAATTTTTATTCTCTAAAGGATAAAAATATAGATAATTTTATTCCTACTCATCATATAAATGTTTTAATTTTATATTAAATGAGAAATGGATCAACTATTAATAATAAGATTAAATGAGATAAATAAGTAGATTTGAAATCCATTATAAATATAAAATTTATAGAGATAAGAAATAAGTTACTTTCACATATTTTGAATGCGATAATTAAATGTTTAATAATATTATATCATTGGTTTTGAGGATTATTTGAATATGAAATGGTAATTATAAGGGATGGTTCTTCTCAAATTTTTCAACAATGGATATGTTGGAAAATTTTATAATAATTGATAATATATTAAAGAGGAAGATATTTAAGAGGGGGATGAATCAAAGAAATATAAAATAATATAATAATAAAAATCCATTAATGTGAATATTATTTTAAAAGTAAAATAAAACTTTCTTATAATATTATTTATTTTCTAAATATAATAAAAGTGTAATGGTAATTAAATTATAAACACAGATTCATCAAATGATAATCTTTACCATATTTATCAAATTTAATGATTTGTTGATGGTATAAGCTATAATAAAGATAAAGGATAATAATAAAATAAATTTTAGTTTACATAATAAAAAATGTATTGAAGGATTTAATTTCTACCATATCTAAATTAGAAAAGGAAAAAGTGAGCTTGAGAAAATATTTATAATAAATGTATTAGAGTGAATTGTTTTTGAATAAATAGAATGTTTTTAAAAATAATTATAAATTTATTATTTTCATATTGAAGGAATTAATATGATAAGTGATTTGTGAAAAAATGTGTTGTTAAACAAAATATATGAAAATTTTTATAATAATTTTTTTGGATCAAAAATAATTTGAAAAAAATTTAAAATTGCATATGCGAACATAAATAAGGAAATTGGAGATACTTTAAGGATTAATAAGATGATTATAGAATATTAAATAAGTCTTAATGAATTTATTAATAAATATGGATCCCTTATAAAGGTAGATAAAAGTGTTAGTTTTTTAGTGATGATGAATGCATTTAAATAAATAATAAATATGTAAAATTTATTAATTAAAATTGTAATGTTCTATATATTTCCTATCTGGGGAAAGAAGAAATAATAAAATAAATTATTATTACACTTATAGAAATATGATAACTTTTCCGTAAATAAATTTTGGTTATATTGGATCTAAACGTGTTTTTCGTGTTTGATTTTTTGTAAATAACTAGAATCATAGAGTATGGTTGTGAATATGTTTTATTGTACACAAACATATGGAGATAGAAAAAATAATATGAAGTTATTTTCTAAAATTACTTATAATTCCCTGATTATATAAGTTAGAATATTACGAAAATTTTAGTTGGAGATTGGTTTGAGGAGGAGATCATGTTTTGGTTTGTGAAGGTATATCTCGACATTAGAGGATAATTGTTTTTTCAAGCATATTATAGATTTATCAGGGGTTTTAGAAGGTATGAAGGTTATACATGGTTGAGTTTAATTATTAGATTTTTTGTTGTTGTTTAATATTGACCATCAATTTTTAAATCCATCATGTCATTATATTATAGTTTATATAGTCCAAGTGAGGATAAAAATGGTCTTTAATAGAATCATAATATTAACTCTATAAAATGTGTCTACATAAGTTTATTTCAATATTTATAGAAGTTATGTAAGATTAGTTCTACGTATCTATGGTAATATATGGTTATCTTGAGTTTTTGAAACATTACATCTAATTAAATATAAATTTATAAGTGTCATGTAAGGACAACCCATGAATTCATAATGTGGTGTATAGTTAACTCAAAAAATTTTATGCCTTGTAATATTAACACATGGGTGATTAAATTGAGTTTTATAATTTATATGTGAGACAAACTCAAGATTTATGAGTCTCCCTATGAATAGAATGAGACTCGTATATGAATAACTCTACGAGGATGGGCTATATATTGTGAAATCACTATTGTGTGATATTAACTAAATGTTCCTAAAGATAATTTCAGCATAATATATATAGATGATGTCATTAGTTAATACTTATTTTAATTATAAGTAAATTAAATGCATTTTGTGACTTTTATCTTGAACAGTGAGCACCTTTATTCTTGGGAAGGAGTCTAGATGAAATGGTGACACTATTATGTGATTAAGGGTGTTGCATCATGAACATGTTGGAAAAAAATATATTATAATTTTTATAATTATTTTAGTATTAATTTCATGGAGAGTTTTAGTGAAATAGAAATGCATAAATAAAGGAAATATTATTTGGAAAATATAAAAGAAAAATTTCAATGGGAGATTTGAATGTCGATTCTCAAGGTCAATTTTGTGGAGTTAATCATAGTTTTTTTTAAAGAATATTAATCGTGTCTATAGGAAACATAAATGTAATAATTTTTTCAAATTTTAAAATTTTAATGTCTAGATATTATATAGTATTTCAATTGAGGTTTCTTTATGAAGGTAATAATATGCTATGAAGGAAGAATGAAAGATTACAAAGGGTGTTCCCTTATAAAAAAGAAGTCACTGTGTAGTGTAGGTCATGTATAGTTAATGAAAAAATCTCTAATAATATGAATTTAAATTTAAAAAATGAATAGATTACTATTCTATAATAGTATGAGTTACAACACACTATTAAAAGAGAAGAGAGACATATTTCGATAATCATAATAATATTTTCACTAAGAATATAATAACAAGTTACTATATATATTATTAGAATTTAAAATGAATGTATTTAGATCGTTAATTTATGGGTTTTTTCATGAATAATATGCATAAACATTGAAAAAATAATTTATTAGATGCATGGTATGGTCATATTTCCTTAAGGATAATGAAATTGAACACATTCATTGGATAAAATCTAGTGTTTTTTGAAAATCTATTAAAGAATATCATGGTCGTTCTAGAAAAAAGTGGGGAAATATATTTCCATATATAGTTAAGATAAGAAAAAGTGTTAATAAAAAATATTTCTAAATATTCTTTTATTATAGAACAAGAAGGTAAGAGTGTATTATTGAAATATCCGACCAAGTGAAGAATAAAGAATAAATGAAGTTTCATTGATAAATCGAACATCTTAAGGAATTAAAGACAAAACATAATTGTGTTAATTATATTTTGGGAATATATTTATATTATTAGGATAAGATAATTCATAATAAAAATAGTAAATCCTCATATAAAGGTGATAATATCCTTTTTCATTGGTCTTCGAAGACATAATATTATACTCTTTATAAGGAATTTAATTTATCTTGATTTGAAGAGGAAGAGTGCAACAAACATGGAGCATTATTGAGTTTATATATATAGGTAATTATATAAGGGGCCTTAAAAACTATATTTATATGGGAGAGACCATCATGTCAATAAGCTATTTATTAGACCCTAATTTATATAAACTGAATTTTCATCCACTGAATTAGTACATAATGGACAAGAAGAGGGATTAACCTTATGATCAATAGTGAATATTTCCTAAACCATTGTAACACCTTTAATGATTAGTGTTATCCCATGGCATGTTAATAAACCATCTATGTATTTTCCATTGATTACATATTTGTGGTAAATTAAGAAAAATCCTCATTTCCAATGTATGATTTACTTTTCTTCACATGCATTGAATGATTTGGTGCAAACTTCATCAATAGGTTGATAGATTTAAATTGTTCCATATAAAATGGGAATAATACCTCTCTGATATGGGAAAATAATTTCATATATATATTTAATTATCTTCTCATATAATTTACCCCCTCTAAGGGTACTTACATTGATGTTAGTTCTTACAGTTTATGATAAAATTCTAGAAGGATACTAATATACTGGGAATAATTTTGGAAGATAGCGTAGGTAGAGATTAATTTTTTCAAAATAGATACTCTTTTGAAAGATATTTTGGGTGTCATGAAAATTTAGAACATTTTTATATAAAATATTTGTTCATTATAATGTATTATCATTAAAGAAACAGAACAAATTCTTTTAGGGGGATATAATCATCAAGGTTGAAATAAGATTAAAAATTAAATGTTTAATCTAAAATTGAGCTGAAAATTGAAGTTTATATTATTAATGAAGTATACAGTATGTTTAATATTATGGGTCATTTAGTAACATATAATCTTACTATGTTTCCATATCAGTTGAAATTACAAAAAGATTCAATTTATCTTTAGAATAAGATAATTGGAAGAACACCACTATGGTAAATACAATTTCCATGAAATAATAACACAAGGAGAAACTATAGGTTCTAGATAGTCCATTCTCATATAATTTTATTGTAACATAAAATATTATTAAATATTTGAAGAAATTAAATAGAGTCTTAGTTATATTTTGAAATCATAGATTAGTTGACGTTAAGGGAGTTGAAAAATATAAAATTTCATATCATACATTGAAATATTTTGATCATTTATTAATTAAAGGATTGATACCCAATATGTTATGTGTTTAAAAAATTTGTGATATTTGGATTGAAATAATATTTAAAAATTATATCTATATTATAAAATGATTAAAAATGGGGTTATTTTGATGAAAGTGAAGCGGATAAAAGGGAATTTTTTTCAAATATAGCTATTTAATAATTAGTGTAATATTGGAAAAATTTTGAGAAAATTATATTTACAAAAAAAATTTGGGAAGTTTATTTTGAAGAAATATAGTAATATATACTCTATAAAATAATATTTATCGTGAATAAAAATTGATGAGAGAAAGAGAGGCGATTTTATATACATTTTAAAAGGCATAGATTTTTAATAATTCCAATAATATGATGAGGGTTAAATATATAAATCATATATATATGGGCCATTTTGACATTTATAGTCCAATGAGGCATAATAAAAATCATATTTACTAATATTCACTAACTTTTTTTGATGATTTTACTCGATTAACAACCATTGTGTAATTTAATTATTAATTAGAGTGAAATATTCAATAGTAATAGGATAAGTATGGAGAAATAAATTAAAAGGTGTTTTTAAGAATATTAAAAATGGAAATGAAGTTGAACATACTTGTAGAAAGTTTCTTTAATATTTTTTAAAAATGGAATCATATGTTTCTTAGTTCACTACATACCCCACAATAGAATGATTTTGTTAAGATGAAAGATCAAAATATTTTTGAAATTGGTGAGAGTATTCTAGAACAATGTGATTAATAAAGATACTTTTTGGGAAATAACATTTAAACAATTATTAATAAATAAAATATGTGTTTACCAAGACTTAATTATATAACAAAATATGAAGAAATATATTTTAATATAAAAACAAAATTTAACTACATTTAATTTTTTAACAGTAATTTTCATATAAAAATTGAATATAAAAATTGATCAATGTTTTTATAAAGAGATAATGATGGAATGTTTTTGGTTTGGAAACTAAATATAAGAATTTATAGATGATTGAAAGGAATCTTGGTAGACTGGTTCATAGTAATAATTTGACATTAATTTTTTATGATTTTAGAAAAAATATAAAGAATCTTTGGATGAAAATTTTGAATATGATAAAACTAAAATATAAGAGTATGAAGTTGGTAGTATTAAAAAAAAATTAAACCAAGTGGAAATAATTTAGAAGCTGCTTATTTTTATTTATCCATTGAAAATTATAATTAAAGATAACTCATTTTAGAATTTTCGAAGTTGAGTAATAAGGTTTAATTAGAGAATTTAATTTGAAATAAAAGTTTCCATCTAGATCAAAAAGGACTTTCAGAAAAATGAGTCATACTTACTTAATTAAATTGAACCCATGTGTATTGATGAGTATTTTTAACATGAGGAATATGATTATTGGAATGTAATGAAAACTATGCCGAATAAAGAAACAAGATACTCATAAGATTTTTCTAAATCCAATGGATAAAAGATTAATTAGAAAAGGATATTAAATATTTATTTAATCTGAATGGTAAAATATCAAGAAGATTGGATAAAAAATAATGTAATAGTGATTAAATATTTAATGGATTTATTTTATAGAATATTTTTTACCCATGAGAATATGGGAAATTTTTAGTGTTTTTCTTTCAATTAGAACTTTTAGTGACTACATTTTTTTTAGATAAACGATAAATTAATATTTATAATTAAAGAGTTTTAAGAATAAGTTTATATTGATTAATTTTATAGTGCTTATTAAAAAATATAGTATTAATGTTTTTAAACAAAAAAAATATTTATATGGGTTTATGTAAGGCCTATGATCTTGGTATTTTATGAATGAAAAATGTTTAATAGCTATATAATTCTAAAAGGTAACATTTTTCTATAATCAACCTAGGAAGAACAACAATAAATTTCTATTAAGTGGAATTATATATATTGATACTCGTATTTTTATAGGGGATGAAGAGATAATTTGTAGAATTTTTTATTCTTTTATGAATTAACATTTAGAATTTCTATTATTTGTGAAATGATATATTTTTTTGGGAGTTATGTTACTTAAGGAGTTGTATATATTTTTTATGCCAAGAGAAGTATTCTAGGGAGGTATTAAAGAAGTATACTAATGATGTTTCAAAATCCAGTTCTACTTTTATCTCAATTGGTATAATTTTTTTCAAGCATGTTTAGGGGAAATTTGTTAATAATATTGAATTTTGATGTCGTATTGGAAATGTGTTACACTTAACTATATCAAATAATTATTTTGTGGTTGTAGTAACAACATCGATCAATTTCAATTATTTAAAAAAACCCATCATTTTTATCCAAGATGATTATAATGTATTTTAATGTATTTTTTATAATGCTGCACATTATAAAAGTAATGGGTAGGTATATTTTTTAGGATATGGTCATGATTAATTAACAAGTAATATAGGAAAAAATCCAAATTATAGTAGCATGTTTTTCTTTAAAAAACATGGTTCTAAACATTTAAAAAGTATAATTAATCTATATAGAGTATAAAATTGGTAATTTATACTATTTATACACATTCAATAACTCAAATGGAATGGTTGAATACATAGTAAAAATATTTCAATTTTGATGATATGTTTTCGTTAATTATTTGGTGTGATAATCATAACACTATCAATATTTCTTAAAAACAATTACAATATCATTAATATAATCAAATAAAGAATGAAAAATATTTTATTAATATAATGGTTGAGCAATTTATGTTGAATCATGAAGTTGTTCAAAGAACGCCACAAGTGGTAGATGTGTTTACTAAGCCTTTTCTGAAATATGTTTTTTTTAAATTGAGGTGAAATATGGGAGTTCATATGCTTTTAATATAGGGATTATGTTTGTAGTAAATTGGGGCCCTCTTTACCCTTTGGATTATGTTGTTAATGATATAAAATATATGGGATTTTTTTGGGACAAGGCTGAATATATGCACTCTAATAGGGGTGAATCATGGTGTTTTTCAAAGATAACTTTTCCATTTATGCGTGTTAAACCACTTAAAGGATCTTATTCTATCACTGGAAAAACAACATTCAGTCTCACAACCTATTAATTGAAGTATATCAGAATCATTCAACAAATATATGTAAATGTAAAACATGAACAAGACATGAGGATATTACATAGTTAAAAAAGGGCTATATTTAAGGACCACACAATAATTTTGTCTCAATGTTCCTAAATTCACTACTATATGAGTTGGTATATAAAGGTTTTAAGTTATGATTACCCCATTCAATGGTTATTTATATAGTTTAAGAAATATGGCTAGTCGATCCAAGTTCCTCTCACTGTTATTCACCTCAATGCCTTTATTTATGTATAACATGGTTAGTTTATAGATTTGAGGGTCTATTTTATAGTTTATATACATGATGGTTTATTCCTATTCTTATTAGATATCTAAGACACCTTATATATCTTTATATAAATATATTATCTATTAAGATCCTCTTTACTTCTTGTCTTCCCCAAATATTGGATGAGATAAAATAATTGTAAAGATTTTATTTTCATTCATCTGCTTCTAATTATAGTTGAGTGTTTTATATTAATGTGAGAATCAATAATTTTTCCTAAAAATAATCACAAATATAGAAATACATTTTTATGAATAAAAATTGTCCCACTAGAATAATCTTATAGAAATATGTATTCTTCTTAAACACCAAGATATATCATTTAAATTATATATTCTTTTTGTATTATATATTTAAATTAACAAGATATGATCAATATAAATCCATATATGTATCTCTTATATTCTTATGAAATATGATGTATTGTTAAATGTCTATATTTTTAGAACTACTATGAGTTATTTTCTAAAAGTCTTTTAAGAATACAAGCCATGATCTAATGAGGGGGTGAAATTATTTTCCAATAATAACTTTGGATTATTCCATATTCCTTATATAATTAAATGTGATAAAATACATCTAATTGGTTCATGTAAATTCCATGATTCTTGACTCAGATGTTCCTCTTTTAAAATTCAAACCGATTTACTAAAAATTCATGAAATTTTATGATAAAAAAGTGATACAATCCTTTATGGAGTGATCTTCCTAAAAATTAGAAATATTTATATGGTAATTCCTACACAATAGTGTAATTTTTGGTCAGTATATATATTCAAAAAACATGAATAATATCTCCTTAAAAATATCTTATAACCATGATGTGGTCTTAAAAATATTACCAATTCTCCTCTAATATTTAACACACTATATTGTGACAACCATCATCTGGGAAAAAGTCCATGTATCCCTATAAAACCCTAATTTAATACTTTGTTTTTAAAGCACACATCACACGGAACAATGTCGATGGTATGATGGAATACCTATCATGTAAGATCACATTCTTATGGTGAGGTATGTTTTTAGTAAAATCATAATTTAAAAACCCTAATTATGGTTAAGGAAATATTTACAGAGTATATGTGGAGGCTCGAGGGTGTCTTTGGCATTTGGGAAATGAAATAAAAAGGGTAATCAGCCTATTTGTGCATGTTACATAGTTGGAACATTGTTAGTAGTAACTTTGTTACCAAATCATGCTGTCCAAGAGGAGGGGTTCATAGTTAATAAAATGTTCAAGGGATGACCTAACCATGTGGACTTGAAAAGAGACATTATGCACGGTTGGTACATGGTTTAATAAAATTTTTGGCCTTCAAAGGTAACCATGTTATCAGGCCCCTCTAGGATAGAGTCTGGGGAACTATTAGCTTGTAGTTTGACAAACTTTGTAGCCAAACCATTCACCTCATTTAAAGTGTGTTTTTATAATTTCTCCAACTTCAGGATTTATGATTTCTCACCTGATTTTATTCCTGATTTCTTCTCTACTAGCCCTATAGATGAACCAAAATTCCAAAATCTTCCAAATGGTTAGTGTCCTTTGTTTCTAGTCTATTTGAAGTTCTGCTGGGTGTAGATCAAAGTTTCGTGTTATTCAAACACTCATCGTCATTCTCTTTTCCATATTAGGGCTTGTGTGGCCATTATTCTTCTTCAGAAAACCTAAAACCGTCTTTTTCCAGAGGATATTAGAATGGGGATTCATGGGGTGTTTGAATCTGAGTCAAAGGCAATAGTTAAACATGGATTTGTCTTTGGAATCGAGGTAGGAGGCCTACAAGTTATATCCTATAGTATCATTGTTGGTTTATGCATTTATGGTTGTCCAATTGGTTCCTCCTTATTTTGTTTTGGATTCCTTTAGTTTTACTGGGGAAATTGGTTGGCTAAATAAGGGATTTAACCCATCATGATCCAGTTGGTAAGCATTGTGTAACGCCCTGACCCCAGTTACCCAGAGTTGGTGCATTATTACATAACATTGGCATGATCATAAGAAAGATCAAATCTCGAAAGACCGATTGATTTAGTAGCCTTGGAAACACTAGATATATTCATAACGTTTTACATTACATCATAAATTGAAAAACTACTACAACAACATAATTTATCCATAGTCCACACTATTATCCCCTCATAATATCCCAGCAGGTCATTCATAACTTACTTCTTCACATCCTGGGAAAAATAAAACATATAAAAGGGGTGACCTCAAATGCACAGTAAGGATAACAATATAGTATAAATTTTCAAAAATAATCATAAACATTTAAGGTAATATATAACCAAAACAAAAGCCTTTTAAACATGAACTTCAACATATTATGGAAAAAGTAAAATGAAATAATTCCATTTACTTATTCACATGGATATTCTACTAATCGAATAATCACATGCAATATCAATAACCACTTTCATAATGTTGGAATGTATAATGTCAGACTATCATAACCACATAGCCAAGGCCTCGTGCCAAGACTACAAATAAGATTTTGTCAAGGCCTTGTGCCAAGACAGTAGTTTGTCTCATGAGACCTACCGATGCATCGAGGAGCTATAGCGGGCTCCACCCGTCACATATTAAGTCCAATTCATTCTCATATGAAAAGGTTTAAACATAACATAAACATTCGTATTAAAACTATCATAGGAAATGTCAATACATTCACCATAAACTATGAATGGTATAAAAATAGCACATCCACAGTCAAACATATCACAAAACCGTCAATACAATATAGAAGTTTTGTATCATAATAAATCAACTTCAAATAAGCATAAAATCCATCAAAGGATGTTGACATAGATGAAATCAAAACTATTTGAGAGAAATATCTCTTTTTCTAAAATCAATTAAAAGTCACACATTTATAAAGGAAGTAATTAAAAAGAGATTTTTGAATCAAAGTGTCCCATACCACTTTGAAACTTTTGAAAGGAATTAACATTTTAAAAAAATTCATGTCCATATAAATAAATCCTTAAAACCCATTTTGAAGAAATGGACATTAATTAAAAAGATTTAGAAAGATAAATCTTTAAAACATTTAAAATTCTGATTTTGATAAAGAGTACCCTTTCGAAATTCTTAAAAAATTCATTTTGAAATCATTTTAAAGTCACATAATTATAAAATAAAACATTTACTTTGAAAATATCCTTGTATGATTGTAAGGGAAGCTTTGACAATTTTATAACGGTGGTAAATAGCCGCACCCGCCGTATATGTTAAAAAACATTCTTACCTTAATTTTGTCGAAAAGGTTAAAAAGAACCTTGTTTGGAAAATGATGGAAAGATTACTTTATAAACCTATTATAAAAATTCAAACAAGGGTGTAAATTACTTTAACCCATATTCTATTAAATAGTAAAAATGTTTTGAAATTCATTTTTAAGAAACATGGATGTGGATGATAAAGAGATCCCATTAGATTATTATGTATAAACAATCTCGGATAATGAAGAGATTGCGAAATAAACCCTTACCTTGCACTTTTACTTGGATGGGGTAGGTTAACCTCCTGTATAATGGTGAAATAATTGTTATTAAATTATTCAATAATCATATACATTAATATGATATCATATATGATCTTTTAACATTGCTTTGTTAATAATATCTTAGAATTATCGTCATTTCGGGTGTTAACTTACTCGTTTTCTTTTATATGTTTTGTTACGTAAGCCATGTTTGTAATGGATAGGTTGTATATTATTTATATCTAGAATGATATCAAGTCCTTAGATACTATTATTAATAATCAAATGAGAATTATACTTGAATGGATACGATGGAGAATGAATCTCATCGCGTTCGTGGAGACGGTAGTCCGTACGTATGCACGAGCGATAATATCATTCTTTTGATATTAAAATATTATATAATTGGACGTTATATAATATATACAGAATCCTTATCATGTTATATTTATTATTTACATGAGTTACACATCATTATTATACCCATCCAAATAATAATTTATTGAATAAAAATTACACCACGACGTGGAGATGGTAAGCCGTACGTACGCACGTGTGGTGACATGTTATTCAAAGGATGGATAGAATAGTGAATATGGTTGTACCATATTTATAATAACATCACAGTATATATATGATACTGGAGTTATTATTTTATAATTTTATCAACAACGGAAGAAGAAGTGGAAGAAGAAAGGAACTTGAAAAGGGGTGGTGAAAACATTACCTCTTCTTCGGGTTCTTCCATTTGATTTGATCTAAAGGGCTCCATAGGTTGTCTTTCTGATCAAAATAAGGCCTCTAGGTTGTAGTGAGGGAAGTTGGGAGAGTATTTGGGTGGTGTTTGGCCGAACCAAAAGGCTTTGATGGTGTGAAGAAATGAGAAGGAGGAGTGAACTTTTTTAAGAGGGGTGAGGGGCACCTTTGGAAAAGTTAGAAATATTAATTTATAATAAATTCATATTCGGTTTATAATGTCTCCAAAGTTGATTAATTAAATTTTAGGGTGGGTATGGGTCGAAAACAACTCAACCAATAGAATTTAGACAGGTTTGGGTACTTATATTAACCTTATCTTTAAGTATTAACTCTAAGTTAATTAGTTTCACTTTTACAATGTCTCTTTGTATTTTTATATTATATGGTTAATAAACATGCTATATACATCCAAGCGACCCCAAAGTGGTCCATTAATGATACAACTATCATGATATAAGTCTCTAGGCCGAGAATTAGATTTTTAAGAATTTAATACCAATTAATAATATAATATTTGTTTTAAAAACTCTTTTATGTCAATTTTGACACTATTCAATAGTTGATTTTTTTAAAACTCCTAACAGATTTATTATTTCGAAAAAAGTCAATTTAATCAATACTAATATATCATATTATCCTAGAAAATTATTTTTATTCATGAAAGGTTTCATATTATATTTATTTGGGTATTTATAATATCAATTATTTTGATCTTTCACTATTATAGTAATTACTACATCATCATTGTGTCATAAATAAATTAAATTATTTAATGTCTAAAAATTATAAATAAAATATCATTATGTAGGAAATAGTTTTTTATTTCTACGTAATATTTATAATCTAAAATCCAACATATATAACCATATGTAAAAATTGTTTTTCTAAAAGATATATGCTTGTGTCATTTTTGTATTCATTTTAACTTAATTAAAATAAAGTGTCCCTATCACCTACAAGTGGCACCATGGGGTCCCCAAATCGACCCAAAGATTCCTATGGTCGAACATGTATCAACCAATAAGGATAGGACACGTTTTAGGGTAATTTAGTATTATTATAATATTATTTTTTAACTCTTATTTACCGGATTTACCCTTAACCATGGTAAATAAAATATTTACCGCAGTAATTATTCAAAATGTCTGAAAATAAAAGTTACCTATTTACACAATTTGAACATCCTGATTCCAAATATGGAATCCATTTTTCTAAATTCAAAACACATAAGTGGCAGAAATTAATTTAAAATTAATTCCCGCTTTCTAAACAAAAAGTGTGTTTTTAAGAGATAATAACTATCAAAAGATTGACACTTGTTTATGTCCGGTTTAATTGTAAAATTATGTCCAATGACCAACATTGTATTAAATGGTAAAAATATATTCTAAATATACATTAAAACCTCTAAAATTCATAATTTATCACTATTAATTATTTTGATTAAAAAAGTTGTTTTTAATTAAAATTTAATAATTTTCACTATTCATCAAAATATTAAAGTTATCCAAAAAGTACCAAAATTTCACCTTAGGGTAAATAAGACACTCTGAATCCAAAAATGAAGTCCATTTTGAAATATAAAATATATATAATTTCAAAAAAAGGTATTACTATTCATAACGGCTAGTTTGATTGGTTGTGGTGTGTGTTAAAACTCGAAGTTGCATACAACACACGCTACTGTATTATTCAAAAGAAAGCGTGCTGTGGAAGCTTGGGATGTTTCATTTTAAATTTTTGATGTCCCCATTTAGTCAAAAAGTTTAAAATGTTGTATTTAAAAAGGGTTCACTATTAAAAGTTGAGAAAAGTGCAATACTAAAAATGAATTTATTCTTTCATTATATATAAGAAACTCATAATATGGATTCTAAAATTATAAGGATTATATAAAGTTTAAAATTTAGTTAATAATATTCATAACCTCTTTTGAATGTCTTATTTTTTGGTAAGTCATGGTGCGATTGAACTCGCTGTTGATTGTAGTGCAAGTTATTGAATTATTTTGAAGAAATAACACACTATGAAATCTTGGGGTGTTACATTCTCCCCTCCTTCAATAAACTGCGTCCTCACAATTTGAAATTGTTCTTAGAAAATAAAAGGTTGAAAATAGAAAATATATTTGTGGGAAGACCCACATCGGAAATTGGGTTACTAAAATTTAGTCTTAATTCAAGGAAAAGAGAAATGAAAGGGTCACTACCAAATTATGATATCGATTAGGAGAACATTGGTGGAAATTAGAGACATATAATTGGAGGAAAAACGTAAATATTTATAGGTAGTGATTGAGGTCATCAATCACAAACAAGTATAAAATTGAGGCCCTTAAATTCATCAATCTATGATGATTTGAAATACCATCGGTTCAACAAAACATATGGTATTGGGATAACACATTTTTGACGTTTCAAAATATCTTAGTTGAAATCCCACATTGAAAAATGATTTAATGAGGTCTCTATTTAAAATTAAGAGTGGAAAATTTGAAGATTACCGAAAATAACACATACTAGGGTTCCATGTAGGAAAATATGGATATGGAAGAGAAATCTAACCATCAATTATCTGATGGAGAGTGGTAGAGAACATGTCTATGAAAAGGACAACAATCCCAAAGCCATAAATTAGTGATGATTTAAGGTACCATCTAGGACAACATTTTTGTTCTAAGTTCCTTCTCTTAATGTTGAGGAATTTATTTATGAGATTGGATAAGATCATAAGGAGGTATACTTACATTATAATTAGAGTTTTATCCATTAATAAATTTCTACCACAAACTCATCTTTCACTCTAAAAGATAATAGAACGTAAAAACATTCTATTTATACTATTCCTACAGGGTTCCAAAATAATTGAATTTATAATTAATCTACCAGATCGTTTTTAAAAAAACTATATTATTTAATCCAAGACATCTCGTGGGCCAGTGGTAGGTGATACACCCTTGTCGCCCTTCGGTTGCGGGTTCAAGTCTCGCGGCCTTGCCGGTCGCGACGGGTTGCCGCCCGACCTCCGGGTTGTCCTTTTATGGAAATCCAAAATAATCCAAACTAGAACTATCCAAGATACTTTTGTCCAAACTCACAGTCCAACATTTATAAGGAAGGTAAACATAATGTAGATCCTTTTACCCCGTAATAACATATTAATACATTCATCATGTATTCTTTTAAAACACTGAAACATCCTAAATTACCATAATCCTTATTGATTACATTCATGCTCCCTTATTCCATATAGAATGCTGGATATACTTCATCAATCCAAAAATGTTTTAAACCCCAACAATGATGGAATATACAAATAATTAATCAGCTTCAAGGTAGTCAAGAATATCCAATATAATTTATCCAAATCAATCATGTATTATTCTAAAATCACTACCGCGGTATGAGAACCATATTATGGTTTATCTTTCTCTCAACCATATATTTTCCAAAAATTTAACCTGCTATTGAGTCACTTTTCTTTGTTCCACACAATCTCAAGTCCTTAATGAAATAGTACTGCAGTACAATCCTTATATACTCCATTATTATTATAACAATTACATTGTTGATACAATACTCAAATGACATAATCAACATAATAACTCTAATCATTCCTCTTCATCTGTGGTAATATCATAACTAGATTATTATCCAATAGCATCATTTACGGCATAGTCCGATGACTGGGACATAGGTTTGCGTAGTGTCCAAACTCCATGCAAATGAAGCATTTTACATTTGAAACCATTTTCTTACCCTTGCAGTCACGTACTTTGTGCCCTTTTCCTCCACACTTATGACAAACTCCCATTACTTTCAGGCAAGTTCCAGGGTGTTTCTTTCCACAGTTATCACAAATGGGAAAATTCTTCTTTTTCCTCTTCCCTTTATCCATCATTCTCTCTTCCATCATTTTCTTCTCTTGCTTCCCTTCAAAGCCATAGGACTCAGTAAACTCTTTACTTATCTTATCAACACATGATATTATTTCTTCATATGATGATAATACATGCGAGACTATTTCTCTTATAAATTCTGGCTTAAGACCATGAAATATATGATCCTTCTTTCTCTTTTTATCATGTGCATTTCTAGAGTTCTCATTCCTTCTATTGGGCGCCATTTCTAAACAATGGCATAAATTAGATTATTTTATGAATAACAATACCTAATCTCAAACTTGTAAAACACATAACATAAATTAAATAGTTTATGGATATAATCCATAATCATAAAAATGTTTTCTTTGAGGAATTATATACTCACAAACCCTTCATAATGATTTGTAAAGAAAATTAGAGTTATCCTAAACATATCCCTCGGGAGTGTCGTAACCAAGAGTGCAGCAAGGCCCGTTGTCGTGCACCAGTTCCCGTTCGAGTCTAGTTCAAAGTGGTGTTTTCGGGATTTACCCCTAGGTACATTTGTGCCAGAGCCACCTCTACCTGCTCGTATCCAGACAGGGGTGTATTACTCGGAAAACTCAAAAAATCTCTACAATACCAAAATTCTAGGAAGTTCTTCTATACTAATCCTCAAAGTTCATCTTAGGTCTACGTGCTCTAATTAGAGTTTATCTAAATCTAGCTTCCATGGTTTGTACTAAAATTCCTCTGATACCAACTGTAACGCCCCGACCCCAGTTACCCAGAGTTGGTGCATTATTACATAACATTGGCATGATCACAAGAAAGATCAAATCTTGAAAGACCGATTGGTTTAGTAGACTTGGAAACACTAGATATATTCATAAAGTTTTACATTACATCATAAAGTGAAAAACTACTACCACAACATAATGTCTCCATAGTCCACACTATTATCCCCTCATAATATCCCTGCAGGTCATTAATAACTTACTTCTTCACATCCTGGGAAAAATAAAACATAGAAAATGGGTGAGCTCAAATGCCCAGTAAGGATAACAATATAGCGGAAACTTTCAAAAATAAGAATAAAAATTTAAGGCAATATATAACCAAAACAAAAGCCTTTTAAACTTGAACTTCAACATATTATGGAAAAAGTAAAATGAAATAATTCCATTTACTTATTCACATGGATATTCTACTAATCGAATAATCACATGCAATATCAATAACCACTTTCATAATGTTGGAATTCATAATGCCAGACTATCATAACCACATAGCCAAGGCCTCGTGCCAAGACTACAAATAATATTTTTTCAAGGCCTTGTGCCAAGACACTAGTTTGTCTCATGAGACCTACCGATGCATCGAGGAGCTATAGCAGGCTCCACCCGTCACATATTAAGTCCAATGCATTCTCATATGAAAAGGTTTAAACATAACATAAACATTCGTATTAAAACTAGCATATGAAATGTCAATACTTTCACCATAAACTATGAATGGTATCAAAATAGCACATCCACAGTCAAACATATCACAAAACCTTAAATACAATATAGAAGTTTTGTATCATAATAAATCAACTTCAAATAAGCGTAAAATACATAAAAGGATGTTGACATAGATTAAATCAAAACTATTTGAGAGAAATATCTCTTTTTTTAAATCATTTAAAAGTCACACATTTATAAAGGAAGTAATTAAAAATAGATTTTTGAATAAAAGTGTCCCATACCACTTTGAAACTTTTGAAAGGAATTAAAATTTTAAAAACATTCATGTCCATATAAATAAATCCTTAAAACCCATTTTGAAGACATGGACATTAATTAAAAAGATTTATAAAGATAAATATTTAAAACATTTAAAATTCTGATTTTGATAAAGAGTACCCTTCCGAAATTCTTAAAATATTCATTTTGAAATCATTTAAAAAATTATAAAATAAAACATTTACTTTGAAAATATCCTTGTAAGCTTGTAAGGGAAGCTTTGACAATTTTATAACGGCGGTAAATAGCCGCACCCTCCGTATAAGTTAAAAAAACATTCTTACCTTAATTTTGTCGAAAAGGTTAAAAAGAACCTTGTTTGGAAAACAACGGAAATATTACTTTATAAACCACTTATAAAAATTCAAACAAGGGTGTAAATGACATTAACCCATATTCTATTAAATAGTAAAAATGTTTTGAAATTCATTTTTAAGAAACATGGATTTGGATGATAAAGAGATCCCAGTAGATTATTACGTATAAACAATCTCGGTTAATGAAGAGATTGCGAAATAAACCCTTACCTTGCACTTTTACTTGGATGGGGTAGGTTAACCTCATGTATAATGGTGAAATAATTGTTATTAAATTATTCAATAATCATATACATTAATATGATATCATATATGATCTTTTAACATTGCTCTGTTAATAATATCTTAGAATTATCGTCGTTTCGGGTGTTAACTTACTCGTTTTCTTTTATATTTTTTGTTACGTAAGCCATGTTTGTAATGGATAGGTTGTATATTATTCATATCCAGAATGATATCAAGTCCTTAGATACTATTATTAATAATCAAATGAGAATTATACTTGAATGGATACGATGGATAATGAATCTCATCGCGTTCGTGGAGACGGTAGTCCGTACGTACGCACGAGCGATAATATCATTCTTTTGATATTTAAATAATATATAATTGGATGGTATATAATATATACAGAATACTTATCATGTTATATATTTTATTTACATGAGTTACACATCATTATTATACCCATCCAAATAATAATTTATTGAATAACAATTACACCACGACGTGAAGACGGTAAGCCGTACGTACGCACGTGTGGTGACATGTTATTAAAAGGATGGATAGAATAGTGAATATGGTTGTACCATATTTATAATAACATCACAGTATATATATGATACTGGATTTATTATTTTATAATTGTAACAACAACAGAAGAAGAAGTGGAAGAAGAAAGGAACTTGAAAAGGGGTGGTGATAACATTACCTCTTCTTCGGGTTCTTCCTTTTGATTTGATCAAAATGGCTCCATAGGTTGTCTTTCCGATCAAAATAAGGCCTCTAGGTTTTAGTGATTGAAGTTGGGAGAGTATTTGGGCAGATTTTGGCCGAACCAAATGGCTTTGAAGGTGTGAAGAAATGAGAAGGAGGAGTGCCCTTTTATAAGAGGGGTGAGGGGCACCTTTGGAAAAGCTAGGAATATTAATTTATAATAAATTCAAATTAGGTTTATAATGGCTACAAAGTCGATTATTTAAATTATAGGGTGTATATAAGTCTAAAACAACTCAACCAATAGAATTTAGACAGGTTTGGGTACTTATAATAACCTTATCTTTAAGTATTAACTCTAAGTTAATTAGTTTCACTTTTACAATGTCTCTTTGTATTTTTATATTATATGGTTAATAAACTTACTATATACATCTAGGAGACCCCAAAGTGGACCATTAATGAGACACCTATCATGATATAAGTCTCTTGGACGAGCCTTAGATTTTTAGGAATTTAATACCAATTAATAATATAATATTTGTTTTAAAAACTCTTTTATGTCAATTTTGACACTATTCAATAGTTGATTTTTTTGAAACTCATAAAAGATTGATTACTTCGCAAAACATCAATTTAATAAATCCTAATATATCATATTATCCTATAAAATTAGTTTTATTCATTAAAAGTTTCATATTATATTTATTTGGGTATTTATAATATCAATTATTTTGATTTTTCACTATTATAGTAATTACTACATCATCATTGTGTCATAAATAAATTAAATTATGTAATGTCTAAATATTATAAATAAAATATCATTATGTAGGAAATCCTTTTATCTTTCTAATGAATATTTATAATCTAAAATCCAACATATATAACCCTATGTAAAAATTGTTTTTCTAAACGTTATATGCTTGTGTCATTTTTGTATTCATTTTAAATTAATTAAAATAAAGTGTCCCTATCACCTACAAGTGGCACCATGGGGTCCCAAAATCGACCAAAATATTCCTATGGTCGAACATGTATCAAACAATAAGGCTAGGACACGTTTTAGGGTAATTTAGTATTATTATAATATTATTTTCTAACTCTTATTTACCGGATTTACCCTTAACCATGGTAAATAAAATATTTACCGCAGTAATTATTCAAAATGTATGAAAATAAAAGTTACCTATTTACAAAAATTGAGAATCCTGATTCCAAATATGGAATCCATTTTTCTAAATTCAAAACACAGAAGTGGCAGAAATTAATTTAAAATTAATTCCTGCTGTCAAAACAAAATATGTGTTTTTAAGAGATAATAACTATCAAAAGATTGACACTTGTTTATGTCCGGTTTAATTGTAAAATTATGTCCAACGACCAACATTGTATTAAATGGTAAAAATATATTCTAAATATACTTTAAACCCTCTCAAATTCATAATTTATCACTATTAATTATTTTGATTAAAAAAGTTGTTTTTAATTAAAATTTAGTAATTTTCACTATTTATCAAAATATTAAAGTTATCCAAAAAGTACCAAAATTTCACCTTAGGGTAAATTCGACACTCTGAATCCAAAAATGAAGTCCATTTTGAAATATAAAATATATATAATTTCAAAAAGTAGGTATTACTATTCTTAACGGCTAGTTTGATCTGTTGTGGTGTGTGTTAAAACTCGAAGTTGCGTACAACACACGCTACTGTATTATTCAAAAGAAAGCGTACCGTGGAAGTTTGGGATGTTTCATTTTAAATTTTTGATGTCCCCATTTAGTCAAAAAGTTTAAAATGTTTTATTTAAAAAGGGTTCACTATTAAAATTTGATAAAAGTGCAATACTAAAAATAAATTTGTTCTTGCCTTATATCTAAGAAACTCATAATATGGATTCTAAAATTATAAGGATTATATAAAGTTTAATATTTAGTTAATACTATTCATAACCTCTTTTGAATGGCTTTTTTTGGTACGTCATGGTGCGATTGAACTCGGTGTTGCGTGTAGTGCAAGTTATTGAATTATTTTGAAGAAATAACACACTATGAAATCATGGGGTGTTACACATTGGGGTTGAGTAGACCTACTATATGGACACCAATTCGGTGTACCATCACCCGAACATAACAAATTGTAAGGTAAAGAATAAATTTTTTAGGGAAGATGTAGATACCATGGTATCTATAATAGAACATTATATTGAACTATAAAAAAGGGTATTAATTTTGGATGTGTCTGTCATTGACATGGAATATTTGGTTGTTTGGAATACTTGGAATGGTTTATTTGAATTAAAGTAAATGTGTTAGATTACATATCTGTTGTAATGGAATCATGTAAATTAGAGTGTGTGAATGAGAAAAGTCATGTAAATGGGTAAAATAATGATAATGATTTATATATTCATCAAACTATGTATTGTGAATGTCATATGTATTAATTTTTATGGCTGTTGAAATGTTATTTGAAGTCAATGATTATAGAATATTGTGCACATTGAATGGTGGTAAGTGTGGGGTATTGGACTTGTGGATATACACCCATAGGTTAGGTAAGACTAAGGCTCTAAAACCCACCTCCATTCATGAATTATATAGGATGAGGACCGATTTTCTATGCCCATAATGACTTTATGTTACGATACTACCTAGAATGAGTCTCAAATGTAAGGGTTATGTATTATTTATGAATGATTTCCCCTAGTGATATATGGAACATGACTTATACCAATATGTATTGTAGTTTACTAGTACAGGCTATTGTTTTATAAATGAATTTCCCAACCCGTTTATTAAAGGATGTAAATGGATTATGTAAAAAAATTTAACGAATGGAACTAATTTACATTATTTGTATCTTTTCATTATTTCAGTACATTTATACACTATATTTTTTTATGGAATATTTTTTTGACATTTTTGGTGGTATCCTACTAAGTTGTTATCATAAAAATCATAGGCCACCATTGTGTAACGTAGAAAACTCCATAGTTTCAGGTTTAGAAAAGTGAAATGACCCCATTCTAGATGGTTGAGTTGGGATTGGGATGGCAGTGATGAGGGATCCAAACTTGGAATCAGGACCTGGTTTTTCTTTTTTTAGTTTTCCTTTACTTTATGGTTTTATCTACACTTTTGACTATAGGACCTGACATATCAGTTTGATCATTTGGTTGTGGGATTGAACTTAGTTTTTGAAAATGGTTGTTAATGCATGGTTATTGTTCATTACTTATTGTTATGGTTTCATTTTTTGTATTCTATGTGTTGTGGATTACTCTAATAAAAATATCATACTCTCCCCACATGACTCATTAGACTATCATTGTTGGTTGGAAACCTCTGGCATATAAGGAGGCATTCCCTAGGTCTTGTGGAGACCTGACACATACTATAGATTTATTAGCTTATAGTTTATGAACATTACAAATTTGTATTAGATGGATTATTTTTTGTTGCTTTTCTATTTGGGGATGTTAGATAGGAGATTAGGGTGTGTTGTGTCTTGTAAATGAGCTTATGCATGGGAGTTTCTAAACCATGTAATGGGAAAACCCGAGTAACCTATGGCGGGATTATTGTTCTTGATGTATGTTGTTATGGTTGAATGATATATCACCATTTGGTGATGCACGTTTCATGTGATGTGGATATTTATGGTATATTTTATTGTGACATAAATTGCATGAGGATGTGAATAAATGATTCATTTTAGGCACAAAGGGATATTATTGACATGAATTGTGGGGGGAACACATGGGAATGGCGTATGAGATGTAAGGGATACAATGTTTCCTTTTTTACGTAAAATATAAAATAAAAGGGTGACTAAAAAATGAGTTCAGTGGTAAATATGATGAATTTAATGAAATTGTTAATGAATCATACCTTTTTATGGGTCATGAATGGGCTCAAAACCTGGCAAGAAGAGTGGTAAAAGATAGAATAATGCATAAATAAGAGAGGTTTGTGTTGTGAAAGTGGAAGGTGATACAAAAATGATGTCTAATGAATTCATGTGTCTATATTAGTTAGATTAACTCATGTTGATCCTAACCTGTGGTAGGGATGGATGAGGTTAGTGTTAACAATTTGACCCTATCCATTGGTATAGTGTTTTGATGATGGTTAATTATTGATAGGGGATAGCCTTATCATGGTCAAATTGTGGGTGTTTAATGTTACGAGTTCTAAGTTATGTGTTTTTAATTTTAGAAAAATTCAACTATGAGGATTTTATCTTGTAAGGAGACACGTGGATACCACCAAGATTGTTCCTCCAAAAGTGGAGAAAGAAGCCCCGAGGATCCGGGGTGTTAGAGAAGATGAGCAGTTTCATGAAAACGTTTCTTATTATACGGAGATGGTAGAATGGGACTAAGGGAGAGTTATTCCAAGTGTGTTTAATATGATCAAAGATCTTCAGTTTTATCACCCCCCCCCCCCCAAATTTATTGGAGAGGGTGGAACTACAAATGTAGTGTTCTGGATGGAGTCCATCCAGATGATTTTGGATCACGTTGAGACTCCTCCTTAGAAAGGACTCAAGCTAGTAGTTTATATGTAGCTGGGACCGATAAAGCGCTGGTTGGAAATTCTAGTATAGACTCTATAGGATGATGGTATGTTATAGAAATACTTATAGGAAAAGATTTCAGAACATTTCTATCTTGAGACCCAGATATAGGAGAAGTTTGTAGAGTTTATGAGGTTGACCCGGGGTACCATGTCGGTGATGGATTATGATGTCAAATTTTATGACTTATGATGATTTGTTTAATGTGCATATAGGATGAGGAAATGATGAATAGATTATTTTTGGAAGGTCTTTTCCATGAGATTATGTTTTAGGTGAACATGTTTAATTTAAATATGTTTTTTGAGTTAGTGGATGAGACCCTTATTCTAAAAAGGATCATGAAGAAGGATTTTAGTGGTGTGTATTTGGTTCCCATGAGAAAATTGTTCAGTCCATTAGGTTTCTGTATTAATTTTATATTCCTTTATGTTTTTAAAATCACAAACACTCTATCTCAGGGAAAATTTTGTTTTCCTGAATATTTAATTCAATAAGGATGATTTTCCTTCTTCAAAAATAATTTATTTTTACTCAGATTTTCCTTAATAAGGAAAATTTATCTTCCCCAAGGAAAATTTATGCTTAACTATTTTTCATTTTTCTTATTTTAGTTTCTCTAAATCTATCTATTTGTATTCCTAAGAGAAAAATTCGGTTTTACATCTAAAACCTTGAAATTATATAAATAAATTGATATAGAGTATTCTGTTTTCAGGATCTGAATTCAGGTTCCCAATTCTATGAAATTCAGGTTCTGAATACTTTTAAATTCAGAATCTAAATTCTTTGAAATTCAGAATCCGAATTCTCTGGAATTCAGGTTCTAAAATCTCTAAAATTCATAATTTTAATTCTTTGAAATTCAGAATCCAAATTCTCAGAAATTCATGATCTGAATTATCTGAAATTTAGAATCTGAATTCTCTAAAATTCAGGTACCGAATTCTATAAAATTTATACTTCTAATTACTCTGAATTCAGACTCCAAATTCCTATGAATTCAGATTCCAAATTCATTAGAATTCAGACTCTTATTTCCTTAGAATCCAGACTATGAATTTCATATAATTCAGACTCCAAATTCCTTAGAATTCAGATTCCAAATTCCTTAGAATTCAGACTCTGAATTACTTAGAATTTATATTCCTAATTCCTTATAATTTAGACTCCAAATTTCATTGAATTTTGTCTCCAAATTAATTAGAATTCAAAATTCGAATTCCTTATAATTTTGACTCTCAATTCCTTCGAATTCAGACTCTGAATTCCTCAGAATTCAGACTCTGAAGTCTACAAAATTCTGATTCTGAATTCCTTGGATAACAGAATCCAAATATCCATGTAATATAGACTTTGAATGTTTTCCTCTTAAACTCTGAACTTTATTTTTCTTTACACTCTGAAAAATATATTTGATAGAGCAACCATATTTTACTTACCCTTGTTATAGTTATGAAATGATGTCGTGCATCCAGTTTCAAACCAACTGTTTTTTGATTGTCACATGTATAGGTCCCTCCAAGATTCAAGGAAAAAGATGACCATTGGAGGAGGGAGCTGACAATTGGTAAAATGCCTATAAATAGGAGATAATTTTAATGGGCACAATACTTTTGAAAAAAAGTAGATAACTCTAGAGACCACATGATGTTGAAGTGACTTCTAGAGAAAAGTACACTATTTCCTTTTGCATACTGAACATCTTGTTCAACTTGCATTGTGCAACTCCGATTGTTTATATGTACAATCGAAGGCCTCTGGGGATAAGAACACACAGATTCTGACTACCATAATGTTCGGGGAATTACTTGATAAGGAAGAAAGAGGTTCCGACTACCTTGATGTTCTAGGGCTTGTGGGGATAGTAAGATGGACTCTGATATTCCTATCGAGGGATTACCCTTTTCTGGGTAATACATTCTTTTTTTTAAGTATAAATCTAGGGACCTTTATCCAAGATTGTTTGATACCCTACTCTTTAGTTTAAAAGATTCTATAATTTTTACTTGTATTGTTTCATGTTTTTTCCACTTCATTTTTTTTATTACGGAAATTATAACTATCTTACACATTCTTATATTTTTATACTCTGATTAGTAAGATTCTATATGCTTTAAGGTAGAATCTTTTTCCTTGTAAACTTCTCTTAAGATTCATTTTTGGAACCATATTTCTGGAATATTGGAAGTTTGTAGAACTAAGAGGTCTTGTGAATTTTCCATGTTTAACATTGTTAAACAATATAATGTTTTATAACCTCTTTAAAAGATCCAAAGGAATTTTTTGAAGCATACAATTCACCACCCTCTTGTATGTTGAGCATATAAATCATAATTTGATCCTTTAATTTCTATTAGAGGTAGGTTTCTGAAATACTTATATTCACATATAAGTTTTCTTGCTCAAGTTTCATTTGTTCTATTTTTCCTTGATTTGGATTTTTACCCTTGTTTACATAATTTTATTACTAACAAGATTATGTGGAAAGATTTTTTGTTTTAGATGGAAGGAATGAATGTTGTTTCGATTGAAAATCTTAATCCTACTAGACCACCAATATTTGATGGGAATGATTATAAATATAGGAGAGATTGTGTGAAGACTTTTTTCATTAACACTGGAGTGGACAAATTTGAAATGATTACTGGATATTACAAGATTCCTGATAAAAAAGTCAGAACTTTTACTAATCAAGAAAAGATAGAATATCGACAAAACTACAAGGTACGCAACACTTTTTTGTGTTCCATTACCAGGAATATATATAGCCAGGTTTCTTCTTGTGAAGCTGAAAATTATATTTGGAATAAATCAGAGGTTACTCATTTTGGAACTTCCAAAGTTATCGAAACGAGAAGATCTATGCTTAGAGAAGAATATCATGGATTTCTATTTCCTTATGGAGAACCAGTGTGCAAGGTACAATAGAGGTTTATGACTATTTTTAATAGTTTACAATCCTTGGGTGAAATAGGTTTAGATTATGAGCCACTTTGGACAAGATTATAGATATCATGCATAATGAGTGGGAATCAAAGAGAACAGCTATTGATGAGAATAGAAATTTCTCACAGATTACTCTTATTTAGATTTGGGAACTCTTCTTCCACATGAGACAAGAATGAAAAGAGATGATGATCTAAATAAGAAGAATAATGGAAATGGAATTGTTGCTTTTACAACTACTACAATTCAGATGAAATCCAAGACTCCTGAAACGATTATTAGATCCTAGAAAAAGAAGAACACTGTTTTATCTGAATCAAGTGAAAGTGAAAATTCTGAGAATGAACTAGCTAATCTTACTCGATGGATGAAAAATATAGTCAAGAAGAAAGGATTTCAGTGTAGATACAAGAAGAAATAAAGAAAGGACAATAAAGACTCATAAGTCACTTGCTATGAATGAAACATTGGAGGGCATATAAGGCCAGATTATCCTATGATTAAGAGAAATATTAAAAGGAAATGCATTTTTAGAGGAATAGAATGAATTACTACAATGATAAATCTATGAAATTTTAGAAAGCAAATGACACATAGAGTGCCGGTGGTGGTGACTCTTATTAAGAATCCCCAGATTACGAATCTTCTGGTTAGAAGAATCTTGGTTTACTTACCAAGTTACCTATTGAAAATTATTTTCTAATGGATAAGGTACACAATGATGAATCCATCACCAAGGTATCCTTGAACACTAATTATAGTGATAGTAAATATTATGAATCCTTAGATGAAGAATCTTCTTTAGATAAAGTTAATACTTTACCTACTTATGAAGAATTGTCTTGGTAAGCTTAGCTCACTGAAAATGAAAATTATAAAGTCAAGAAAAAGATTGATAAGGAAAATTATATAATTACTATTCTTACTAAAGAAATATCAGATCTTTTTAATGATCTTGATCTGAAAACCCTTGATTTTGAAATTTTTTCAAAAACCCTTGAGGAAGTTAATTCTGAGAAGGATAAACTTTCTAAGGATCTTGAAAAAGTAATTTCTATGAAAAATATTTTAGAGCCTAACTCTAGCGCTAAAACTAATGTTTTTTAGGATAAGAACATAGTTATTAGACTGAATTCAGACAAAGTTTCCTTGAGGATTTTTTTTTCAAGCATTACCATATGTAAGGAAAATCTTGATAAGATGTATTCCCACATTCGACCATTGTGGAATAATTCTGGATTTGGCTATACTCATTCAAAACCGATTTTTAGTAATAATTATTTTGTTCCTAAAAGTGCTCCATTCAGCACTAAGTGTTAGTGTGGTGGGAATTGGGCAAAAAATTGATCCCGAAACAAAACTTGGTCTTTAGGTTTTCATAAAGATTATTTTTCAATGAAATTGTGGATTTCAAAAATTTTGCTTTCTGATGTTTCTGGATCCAAGGAAGTTTGGGTTCCGAAATTATAACACTCTTGTTTTCATGAATGTATAGATAGTACCAAGAACAATACATGGTACATGGGTAGTGGATTCTGCTGGCACATTATTGGAAACAAAAACATATTTGAAAATACTATCAAGACGAAGGGAGGAAAAGTATCATTTAGTGATAACGATCAGAGAGAAATTATTGGAATAGGTAATATTGTATTTCTAGTAAAAACATTGATTTCAAATGTTTTGTTCATTAAGGTTCTTAGGAATAACCTTATCAATATAATTAATTATGTGATGAAGGTTACCTTGTGAATTTTAGGAATGATAAGTGTTTAGTTCACAATTACAAGGAAGAATTTATTCTTTCCTCCCATAGGAAAGAGAATGTTTGCACTCTAAACATAGAAGTCCTTAGGAGCCAAGATCTACCTTGTCTCATTGCAATGGAAGGTCAATCATGGTTATGGAATAGAAGGCTAGGACACTATAACTTTTGGAACCTATGTAAACTCTCTAACAAAAGACTAGTTATGGATCTACCAGATCGTAGATTTGATTCTTCAAAACATTGTGACCCATGTAAATATGGAAATCAACATAAATTATGTTTTAAACTACTTAGTGAAGTATCAACCACTGATGCATTACAGTTGGTGTATTTGGTTCTTTTTGGTCTAACACAAACTGGAATCATTGGAGGCAAATATTATGTATTTGTCCTAGTTGATTATTATACTAGATTTACATGACCCTATTTTCTATCAAAGAAATATGAAGATTTTTCATATTTCAAATTTTTTATAGCCCATGTTAAAAATGAGAAAAATCATCCTTTGATAATTATTCATAGTGATCATGGATGAAAATTTCAAAATTCCGATTTTGAAACTTTTTTGTAGTAGAAAAAGAATTACTCATAACTTCTCTGCACTAAGAACTCCCCAACAAGATGGTGTTGTTGAAAGAAGAAGAGTAATTATTCAAAAGATAAAAATAACCATGTTGAGTGAATATTCAGTAGCCAAACATTTTTGGGCTAAAGCTGTAAGTACAACTTGTTATACTATAAATTGTGTTTTAATTAGAAATTTTCTTAATAAAAATCTTTATGAGGTTTGGAATGGTAGAAAACCCTGACATTACTACTTCAATGTATTTGGAGGCAAAGTATTCATCTTGAATACTAAAGATAATTTACATAAATTTGCACCCAAATATGATGAAGGAATTTTCTTATTCTTCTCCACAACCTCTAAGTCATATAGAGATTTTAATAAAAGCACTTGTACTATTGAAGAAACAGTACATGTCAAATTTGATTAAACTGATACATTTATTCTTAAAAAACCTCAACCTACATCTTTAGATATGTTTTAAAAAATAGATTATCTACCCTTGATAGAAGATCCTTTGGATAATGAAAATTTCAAAGAAAATATTTCTGAAGCATTTACACCATAATATTTCTTACACTATGCTAATGAACATGTTTTACAAAACCAAAATCAGTTTTTTTTTAAATCATCCCAGTGATAGTATCATTGGTGATGTAAATCAATCTGTAAGGACTGGAAGCACCTTACGGAATGATGTATAACATCTAGAATTTATTTATCAATCAGAACCTAAAAGCACTGATGAAGCTTTATGTGATAATGATTGGATAAAATCTATGCAATATGAGCTAAATGAATTCAAAAAGAATAATGTCTAGACCATGGTTGAAAGACCTAAGGAAACCTCTATTATTGGAATAAAATGTGTTTTTAGAAACAAATGTGATGAAAATGGGATCATAGAAATAACTAAATCTAGATTAGTTTCTAAAGGATATAATCAACAAGAAGTAATAGACATTGAAGAAACCTATGCTCCTGTAGCTATACTTTAATCGATTCGTATCCTACTAGCCATGGTAGAATTCTTCAATTTCAAACTTTTTCAAGTGGATGTAAAATGTTCATTCCTTAATGGTTATGTTCAAGAGGATATTTTTGTTGAACAACCACCTAGTTTTAAAGATACAAAACATCCTGAACATGTTTTCAAACTTACCAAAGATATGTATCAACTTAAACAAGCTCCAAGAGACTGGTATGATAGACTTAAATGTTTTTTTCTTCAAAAAAATTATGTTAAAGGAAATTCTAATCCAACCCTTTTTATAAATAAAGATAACGAAAATTTTCTAATTGTTCAAATTTATGTTGATGACATTATATTTGGTTTAACACAACAATCTTTAACTGATTCCTTTGTAGATCTAATTAAATATGAGTTTGAAATGAGTATGATGGGCGAGTTAACATTTTTCCTAGGTTTTAAAATTTCTCAAAAATGAGAAGTAATCTATATATCTCAATATAATTATATTAAAGATATTATTATAAATTATAGATATGAAAACAGTAAGTGTATTAGTACTCCAATTGGTACCTCAAATTCACTCATGCTTGATGAAGTTGGGAAACCAGTGGATCAAACATCATTCTGAGGTATGATAAGATTTTTACTATACATGGCAGCTAGTCAACCAGCCATAATGTTCTTCATATGCTTATGTGAAAGATATAAATCTAATCCTAAGGAATCTCATTTAAAGGAAGTGAAATGATTTTTTTTGCTTCTAAAAGGGAACCATGGATTTAAGACTCTTTTATACCTATGGAAACGATTTTTTTAAAAAGCTTTTCAGATGCTGACATTGGTGGATGTAGAATAGATATAAAAAGTACATATGGAACTTGTCATTTCCTAGGAGATTCATTAGTTTTTTGGTCATGAAAAAAGAAACACTCAGTAGCACTTTTCACCACTAAAGATGAATATATAATAGCTGGAAGTTGTTGTGCTCAAGTATTTTGGATACAACACAAACTCACATACTATTGTATGAGTATTACCAAAATAGAAATTTTGTGTGATAATACCAGAGACATTTCATTAGGAAAAAACCCTACACATAACTCTCGTGCAAAAAACCTAGATATTAAGTATCACTTTCTTAGGGATCACACACAAAAATGAGATATCATTCTTCAATTTATTGTAACGCAAGATCAACTTGCTGATATTTTCTAAAAAACTTTACCATATGATAGATTTGAATACATTTAACAGAAGTTAGGAATGATAACTATAAGGCGATCTTCCTTATTAACTTCTTGTTGAAACCTATCTTATTAAAACAACAAACTCATTTTCATAGGGGGAGTACATTTTCTTATTAGTTAAAACATATGTAGTCAAAATTTTCGAAGATAATTTTTTTTCGAAATCTCAAATTTTCATAATCTAAAAACCTTCGTAATTTTTTTTTCCGAATCTTAAGTTCTTCCGGAAGAATTTTCATTATTATGAATAATCTTCCTAGAAATCCAAAATGTATGTTTCCTTTCCTAAACATTCGTAATCAAATTTTACATGTTGGATTTCTTATTTTTTTCAAAATTTTTGGATTCACTTTTCCTTAACTCCGAATGTTTTTTAAATCATAAAATATCAGAATCTATCAAAATCCTTCTTCGGAAATTATGTCAACCATAAGATCTTATCAAGAAATTTTTAACCATTGTATCAATCAATGAAGTTGAAAAGTCTCTTCAATTTCCTTTATAAAGGACCCCTCGATGGTTTTACCACATCGAATCCCAAGCTCTTGCATAGTGAAGATCTAACCTTCCTACTTAAGACCGTTATGAATTTCTCAAGTCTTCCTTAGTTCCGAATGCATAATGAATCCTCTCCTCATAATGTAATGTCAACTGTAAAGGAAATATCGAAATATCATATTTATCATGAAATGTTGGTAGACCTAGACTTCCTTAATAAATATGATTCAATCATCTCAAAGAACATAATGTTAAATAGATGGGAGTGTATAGAAGTATCTAAACCCAATGTGGAGGATCCGGTGATTCTGGAGTTGCTAGTAGAGTTCTATGAATCCATATTTTTTTTTAATCAAGGAGGCAAAGAAAAATTTTCTTTTAAGAGTTATGGTAAAACTTACTCTCTTTATTATTATAAGGAAGATAGTCTAATTGGAATACCTTACAAAAGAGAAGATGAATTTTGTTTTCATAAGTCACCTGATGTAGAAGAAAGGTTTGATAAAGAGAAATCCATAGAGTGCCTTTGTTTGGGTGGGTTCAAGACTCCTAATATTATTCATCTTTCATCACATTTTTGAATTCTTGAACTTTGGGTTCACTGATTTATTATTCTGAGGAAAAGTGATAAAGATACTCTAAAGAAAAGTGATATATATGTTTTGTATTTCTTAGTGAACCTCTGGATGCTGAATCTGGAAATGTATATTATGATTACAATTGAGAATATCAAAAATGGAAATCTAAAGTCTTAGATTATCATGTATCTGACTATTCTATCAACGACAATTGTTTCTTGTTTAGAATCAATGAAAATTTCCTACAAATTGATGTCAAGAAATTTCAGGGTAATGTGTCTAAGAAATGACACTCTAATGGGGAATGTAAATTTGTTTTTTCTGCTGAATCCGGAGAGTTTTAAGATTTATCAAATGTAGAATTTGATGTTTTATCAACGAAACCTATTGTAGCTGAAACCTCCAAGAAATGTGGAAGGAAGAGGAAAGTAAATGAACTTCAAGAGATAAAAAAAATTTATATTTCCAAGGAAAATCAATCTCCACCACCAAAATCAAAGAGGAAAAAATCTTATCCTGATGAGGTAGTTAAAAAACAGAGAGAGGATAATAAAAAAAGAAGAAGGGAATCCTAAGTTTGTCTTTGTAAGAACCTGGTTCTTATCTTTGAGGTACGAGATTCCTCTTTTCTCATTTCCGTAAGTGTTTTTCAGAAAATATGGAAAATGTGGAAAAATCCTAATTTTTGGAACTACACGCCATGTATGTTCCCATACTCCATGTACTTTTGGACATGTGGGGATGAGTACATGGGGCATGTATCCATGTCAGTGAAAAAGGGTGTAGGAACCGACTACACGCCGTGTAGTGGTACCTTACACGCCCTATAGTCAGTCGGCAGGCCAAAACAGTAAGGCGGGGGAGCAGCTGCCAACTGGGCGGTAGTACACGCCGTGTACTCAGGAGTACATGCCGTGTACTCATGTCGACAGATGCACAATGTGGTGGTTCCTATAGAGGAACAGTTAAATGAAGGTAGCACACGCCTTGTACTTAGAAGTACAGGTCGTGTGCTTTGTTTTTTTCGCTTATAACGTGCAGTAGCCAAACCTGTTCACAAAATTGGCTTAAAACCGGAGGAAGGAGCTCGGGAGGAAGTCATATCTTTGTGGATTAGCCGATCGAGCACTGGGAATCCAATCTCGCTTTCGTCGATCACATTGGAACTACGCGGATCTACGCCGTTCTTGGGCGTTTCGAGAATCGGCATTCGCGTATACCGCTCGTTGGCGTATAAGGTAGGTGGCTTGGTGTTGTTTTTCCAACTGTCATGTGTTTTGTGCATTTTTGTGCCATGAACCCATGATGGGGTGTCATGTGGCTGAGTTCATTTCTATATTAAACACCAATAATTGAATAGGTGAATTAAATATGATATAAAAATTATGGTTGGGATCGTTGCTTGGATCTGGAACCACCTCGGGGGTGTTTTCCTCGGTTTATCCATTTGGCCAGGATACCTAAGGGTATTCCTTTAAAGTAGTAATTGTAGAATTTCCTTAAGAGGAATTTCTTATTTACTTCTTGTTTAAATGTTGGGCATGACCTAGTTACCTGTTAGCCTGAGGGAGTTTTTGTGATTAGCCTGAGGGTGTGACTGTATTAGCCAGAGGGTAACTTACTATTTCTCCTGAGGGAAACCTTTCGTGCTTGAGGGCTTGACTTCTATGCCTGAGGGTGAAATTTCGTATGCCTGAGGGAGAGATACTGTTATGCCTGAGGGAAATACCTGCGGATGGGATTCTATGTAGCCTGAGGACATGGTTCACTATATTATCCTGAGGACAAGATACTGGTTGGCCTAAGGGCATGGTGCTGTTGAGCATAGAATGTCACTAAATTAAATGTATTAAATGAATAATAAAATTGAAATTTAACTGTTAAGTTAGTTACTTTTGAGTATTTCTTAGTTTATTGCATTTTACTGTCACACAAGTGTTGTGTGCTTTACACACAGTTGAGCACGGGCCATTGGTGGGTGCCTACTGAGATATATTTCTCACACCCTATTTGAGTCATGATTTTTGGCCCAAACAGATTAAGTTTATGCCTGTGTGGATAGGGGAAAGAGTCCCTATACAGGTACATGACTTTTGATGTGGACTAGGAGGGCATGGGACCGAGCCTAGGCTCGCGTTTCCAATGCCATATGTTTGCTTTGTTTTTATGTACTCATCATTTTGTTATACTGTATTGATGTATAACATGTTCTGACTATTTTCATAGAACTTGAGACATGTAGGATCATTATTTACATACTGTTGGTTATATCCACTACTGTTGTTTATTTCAGTTGTGTATGGTTTACTTCTTCCACTGTCTTCGTATGTCTTATTTTGTATTCCGGTATGCTACACATTTTCAAATGAGGGCATAGTTTCCCCACTATCAGACATGGACCCTCGCTGCTAGTCGGCAGCCTCTGCATTTGGGGAAATGCGCTTGAGGTCACGTGGTGAACCGGGTTCGGGGCACCCGTTGAGTGGCACCCGGAACCGGGACATTACAAAGTGGTATCAGATGTGTTCTTTTCTTTGACTTTCTATTTGGAGCCGTAGTCAGGGATAGGACGGATGTAGAGGTCTAGAATTACTTCCAGTGGACTATAATTGATACCTATCAGGGAACTCCATGGGCGGCTACACCCCCTGGGCGGGACACACCACCATCCCCAGTGGCAGCCATTTCCTGATGAAGCCCATGGGGGGGAGAGCCATGCTTCGTCCAACGCTCACATGTGAGAGTTCCCAAGGATCGGATACATTCCTACCTCATTTTCCTCTGATACCAACTGTAGTGACCCGTAGCTTAACGTACATTGACATTACATTACATTTGCGGAATACTTATTACATAACAAAAACACACACACAAGGATCGTAATAGTTTAGTGTCTTTGGAAACTCGGAATATAATCTTCTAATCCTGGTGAAATATCTTCAACATCTCCCATAAAGATATTCCCTTTTTTATACCTAAAACCTTTCTTTATATCCTGGGGAAAAGAAAACATAAAAGGGTGAGCTCAAATGCTCAGTAAGGGTAAACAAAAGAAATATCAATCACATCATTTTCATAAGAACATAACATTTTGGAAAACATAACCTACAAAAGAGAGCATAATTTCATAACATGGGCTAAATCATAGTAGTGAAATGAAATCACAATAATCATAAATTAAAACATTAAACTTTGTGGCATAAACACATAATCATAGAGAATCATTTCTTGTTAGTCAAGACTCATTTCCAAGACTATCTTAGTGGACAAAGTCTCTTTCTGAACCGAGTCACCCACGTTTCAGTCCTGTTTCACTGAACCGGTATAACCTACCATTCCAGCCATGTCTATCTCATGAGATTTAAAATCTTTACCCAATTCATTGGAGGGAGATACAGGTACCACCCATCTCATAATGATACCATTCTTATGTGTTCCACAAAATCATAAATCATACATCATTTCATAACCCATGTAATAAAAATGGGATTCTTAAACAACATGTCATCATAAAACAATTCATATAAGATAAAGGAATTCATAAAAATACTTCCATCACAACATAATCAAATCAATGTAATAATAGGGATAAAAACAGAACCCTATATTATCTTAGATGGAAAATAATTTTGATAAAACACTTGAAATGAATTCCTGAGGAAAATATCCTTTCGTCTTCAAAAACACTTTTCCTTTCTTAATATGTCATACAATTATAAACTAAAAGAAGTTGATTAAGAATAAACTTGAAAACTTTTAAAGAAATATTCTTGGAAATAATGTTTTAAAAATCCATTCATGCCGTATAAGTTAAATAAAACATTTTTCGTACTTTTGTCGGAAAAGTCAAAAAGTACCTCGTACGAAAAACGACAAAAGATTCCTTTCATATCTTTTAAAAAAAACTTACCGAAGGGTAAAATTGGATATAAAATATTGTATAAGGATGGAAATAATATTACATATTGAGGGAACATGGATGTGGATGATAAAATACACCCCAGTAATTACCAAAGTAAAAACAATCTCGGATAAAAGTGAGATTGTGATATTACCCTTACCTTAGGTCAGATTTGCTTCGTAAATGTCTGAACCTCCTGTATAATGATTTAAATAATGTCATTTACTTATTACAGAATAATATTCATTTTTATGATATCATATATGGTTCACTTATGACTTTATATTACCCGTTCTTTTGTAAATTTATGTTAAAGTAGCGTTTTGGGTAAAATCGTCTCATTTGTTGTTCGTGTTTTAACTTGTAATTATTCATATGATTACTTATATAATTATTACTTAATTATAGAATATAAAACATGATTTATATATAATATATATTCAGAATATACATATATATAATGGATCTATAAATGGAAAGAAATACACCGTTCATGGAGACGGTAGGCCGTACGTACGCATGAACGCTGTTTTCGTTTCCTTATTGAATTGAGTGGACTTAAGTAGAGGAAATACATATATATAAACATAAATCCAGTAGCTTTATAATGTCATATATTTCATTATTATTCATTATATATACTTTATAATGATTCTTAAATGGTTAACATGGAGAATGAATCTCATCGCGTCGTGGAGACGGTAGTCCGTACGTACGCACGAGCGATGATATCATTTCCATAATTATTGAATTGAATTGGAGTGGATGATATGATATATCAGAATCATTATGATGTTATAATAACTATGTATATTTATTCTTTACACCATAATACCGATCCATGTAAGGTGTTGGTGGAAAAAAAAGATTACACCACGGCGTGGAGTCGGTATTCCGTACGTACGCACGCGCGGTGATTTCGTTTTCCGTAGGATGGATAGATGGTTAATTAGGATTGTTTCATACTTATAATAAAATATCAGTATATGAGTGATATTGATTTTATTACTTCATAATGAAACAACCTAAGAAGAAGAAGTGGAAGAAGAAATAAAGGTGAAAGAATTGGTAACGGAAATTACCTCTTCTTTGAAGCGCCTCTTTAAGACCTCCTCTTAGGGAACTAACATTGGTCTTTGAGGAAGGACAGAACCTCTAGGATGTTTCTAGGGAAGTGGAGAAGAGATTTTGGCAGGTGTTGGAGGAGCTTGAAGGCTCAAAGTTGTGTGAGGAAGAGAGTAAGGAGGTGCCCTTTTATAAGGGAGGAGAGGGGCACCTTTGTAATAACTAAAAATATTATTTTATTATAAAGTCAAGTTCGGTTTTAAATAGCTCAAAATTAATTTATTTTGAAGCTAAGGTGGGGATGGGTCGAAATCCTCTCATCCAATAGATTTTAGAAAAGTTTAGGTTCCTATTTTAACCTTATCATTTATATTTAACATTAAGTTAAATAATTTTACTTTTACCGAGTCTTCTTGTGTTCTTACACTATAAGGTTAATAAACTTACAATAAGAATCCAAAAGAACCCCAAATTGTTTATTATTAATATATATAACCTTATCTAATTCATTTGTTCGATCCTTAGATTTTTAGGAATAACATAACAATTAATAATATAATATTTGTTTTAAAAACTATTTTATGTCAATTTTGACACTATTTAGTAATTGATTTTTGTGAAAATCCTAACAGAATGTTAAGTTCGAACAAAGTTAATTAAATCAATACTAACATGTCATATTAACCTAGAAAATTAGTGTAATTCATAAAAAGTCTCAAATTAAATTTATTTGAGTATTTATAACATCAATTATTTCAATATTTCATTAATAAGATAATTACTCCATCATCATTGTGTCATAAATAAATTAAATTATTTAATGTCTAAAAATTACAAATAAAATACCATTATGTAGTAAATCTTTTTAGAATTATAATGAATATTTATAGTCGAATTTATCTTATGTATAACCCTATATTAAAAATGTTTTATTAAATAAACATTGATTTTAACTCTTTTAACTCTTCTTTGAATTGAATAATAATAAATGTCCTAATCTAATCCAAGTGGTCCAAAATGGTCATATTTTATTCCTAAGCTTGTTTTAGGTCGAATTAAACTTATCCAATAGAATTTGGACATGTGTTAAGGTAATAATAATATCATTTTTACCCTTAATTACCCTATTTACTTTTAACCGTGGTTAATAAAAGTAAAATGTTACTATTCACCAAAAATTATTTTCATCCCATTGAACCACATTTTACATACTGACATCAACCATGTCTCTTGGATTTTTGAAATTCCCCTCACATAAGTGGTAAAATTATGTTTTATGAACAATTCAGTTTTTTTAACTACCACTTAGTGGTTTCACTATTCATCAAAAATTGAAAGTTTTCAGAAAAATACCAAAAATTATTCCTAAGCTATATTTGATATTATGAACTCAAAAATGATTTCTATTTTACCAAATTCAAAACATATCAGTTGCATTAATTAATTTAAAAATTAATTCCTGTCGTCAAAACAAAAGGCGTGTTTTTAAGAGATAATAACTATCAAAAGATTGACACTTGTTTATAACTGGTTTAAATGTGAAATTACATACAATGACCAACATTGTATTAAATTGTAAAAATATATTATAAATCTACTTTAAAACCACTCAAATTAATAATTTATCACTATTAATTATTTCGATTGAAAAAGTTGTTTTTAATTAAAATTTAGTAATTTTCACTATTCATCAAAATATGAAAGTTATCCGAAAATCACCAAAATTTCACCCTAAGCTAATTTCGATATTCCGAATCCATAAATGAAGTCCATTTTGAAAAATAAAATTTACAAAATTTCAAAAAGTGGTTATTACTATTCATAACGGCTAGTTTTAATAATATCTTAATAGCATATCGTTGTTTAGCGAAACTCGGTGTTGCGTACAACACATGCTATCGTGGAAGGTCGTGATTGCGTGTAATTCAAGATAGGTCAGAGATGTGTGTTGTGAAAGCTCCTTTTGGTGTAGCGTATAACACAAGACATTAATGAAATTAAAAAGAATATTTTTCATAAAATCTCGAGGTGTTACATTCTACCCCCCTTAAAATGAATTTCGCCCTCGAAATTCGTCGGGGTTATAAATGGTTTACTATTAGAAATATTCTTTAATCGAAACCCACATCGTAAAAAGGAATACCAAAACCAATCTTTAAAAAAATGTATGAAACGTAATGGTTACCCAAATAAACTAATCACTGGGTTTCCACATAGGTGAAAATATGGATATGGAAGAGAAATCTAACCATCATGTTCTGAGGGAGAGTGGTAGAGAACATGGCTATGGAAAAGCTAGAAATCACAAATCCATAAATTTTTGATGATCTAAGGTACCATCTGATTAATCAGATATAAGATCACTAGGAAAACATTTTGGGTTTTCAATATTGTTTCCCTAAACTTGAAGAATTTGAATTAGAATAAATACTTACTTTATTTTGGTACAATCTCACTGTTGTTCGTGCCTTGAACAATTTCAACTTCATCTCTTAAATAAATGAAGTTGATTTTTTTTTCTTGAAGTGTTAGTATGACAGGTCATTCCATTTGTCTCAAACAAAAGGTTAGCAAAAGTTATTAAATATACATAAGTCATTCTTTAGTGAGATTAATCATATATGGTTCCTAAAATGGACTTATACTTCATATATCATACCGCTTAATAAAATAAAACTAGTTTCTACTAAACAGAGACTTTCTGTAGGCCAGTGGTATGCGATAAAGGCCAGTCGCACTTCGTTTGTGGGTTCGATTCCCACGGCCTTGTCCGACGTGATGGGCTGTCACCCATCCTGCAGGTTGTCCTTTTTCTAAAACTATATTACTATAACATCTCATCAATAATATCGAAAAACTTCTATCCTTAAACAATACTATCTTATTTCCGACATAATCCATTCCAATCTTTAGGCTTATCCATAATACTGCAGTCCACTCTCATAATATTGTGAAAACAGTTACCAGAGATTTAATACCATCGTTGACCCCCATATATCATAAGATATGTCTTGTTGGTCACATTCCAATCATGTGAATACCTTAATCATGTATTCTCTTGAAAAATGAATACCAATTAAACCTTAGTGAAAACATGAATGCTTTCAAAAGTTAACTCTTTCCACATACCAAAATCCAAAAATTCTATATACTCAAACCATGATATCACTTAGTCCTTATATCAATCCTGAGCTCATGAATACTGTCAAACATTTCATTTTCTCTTTATCACTTCATTATGCGCATATCATCCACTTTCCAAAAAATATCTGAATAACCTTTCATTGTTACTCATACCATTCATCATAAACTTTCAAAACTTAAGGAAAGACAACAGTGTAACAATCCTTAGATGTCTTTTTATTCTATAGTACAACATTACACTTGATAAACATGTAATCACTCCACTACCTTCTTAAACCATTGACCGAGTTTCAACAATTATTTCATCTCACATATCATTTGTAGTCTCTTCATCATCATCAACAAAAATACTACCCATACGACCATACTGATTCTCTTCATGAGACATTCCCTTAGGGAATTGGTTTTCATAATGCCCGTACATTCCACATTTCAAACATTTAACCATTGTTGATGTCGTAGCAATACCATTAACCTCATCCATGGTGTTAACTGAAACTTTTCCATTTCACTTACTGGCTTTGTGTCCTTCTTTTACACACCCAAAGCATCTTTCAGTTCCTTTGAAACATTCTCCTTGATGCCTCTTACCACATGATTTACATAGGGGAAATTGAACTTTCTTTCCTCTATGATCATCATGAAACTCCATCTTTCTCTTATTAGCCGAGTCAGAAAACTTACCAAATTTTACTTTATTGATCATATTATGAGATTTCTGATTCAGCATAATAATGATGTTTGGACTTCCAAATCCCATTTCATTTGATTTCTTATGAAGAATATCATTCCATTGTCCATCATATCCTCCATTATTGTGGATCATCTTGTTTCCAGCCATTTCTAAAGCCCAAAAAGAATAGTGTGAGATGCAAAAATCATAATAAAGGGGGAGTAACTTCAGTATCTAACATCTTAGGTTAAATTCTAAGATCGTTACCGTAGTTCTAGGACTATATCCTATATGTATACCTATCCTTTGGGACATCCCTAGACATACCTTAGAAATATCTCTAGGGATCTCACTAATGTTTTCGCGTCCTAGTTTCCAAAGGTTGACTAAACCTTTCCTCTGATACCAACTGTAGCGGTTTGGAATTACTTCCAGTGGACTATAATTGATACCTATCAGGGCACTCCATGGGTGGCTACACCCCCTGGGCGGGACACACCACCATCCCCAGTGGCAGCCATTTCCTCATGAAGCCCTTGGGCGGAGAGCCATGCTTCGTCCAACGCTCACATGTGAGAGTTCCCAAGGATCGGATACATTCCTACCTCCTTTGCCTCTGATACCAACCTTAGAGACCCGTATCTTAACGTACATTGACATTACATTACATTTGAGGAATACTTAGTACATAACAAAAACACACACACAAGGATCGTAATAGTTTAGTGTCTTTGGAAACTCGGAATATAATCTTCTAATCCTGATGAAAGATCTTCAACATCTCCCATAAAGATATTCCTTTTTTTATACGTAAAACCTTTCTTTATATCCTGGGGAAAAGAAAACATAAAAGGGTGAGCTCAAATGCTCAGTAAGGGTAAACAAAAGAAATATCAATCACATCATTTTCATAAGAACATAACATTTTGGAAAACTTAACCTGCAAAAGAGAGCATAATTTCATAACATGGGATAAATCATAGTAGTGAAATGAAATCAAAATAATCATAACTTAAAACATTAAACTTTTTGGCATAAACACATAATCATAGAGAATCATTTCTTGTTAGTCAAGACTCATTTCCAAGACTATCTTAGTGGACAAAGTCCCTTTCTTAACCGAGTCACCCTCGTTTCAGTCCTGTTTCACTGAACCGGTATAACCTACCATTCTAGCCATGTCTATCTCATGAGATATAAAATCTTTACCAAATGAATTGGAGGGAGATATAGGTCCCACCCATCTCATAATGATACCATTCTTATGTGTGCCACAAAATCATAAATCATACACCATTTCATAACCCATGTAATAAAAATGGGATTCTTAAACAACATGACATCATAAAACAATTCATATAAGATAAAGGAATTCATAAAAATACTTCCATCACAACATAATCAAATCAATGTAATAATAGGGATAAAAACAGAACCCTATATTATCTTAGATGGAAAATAATTTTGATAAAACACTTGAAATGAATTCTTGAGGAAAATATCCTTTCTTCTTCAAAAACACTATTCCTTTCTTAATATGTCATACAATTATAAACTAAAAGAAGTTGATTAAGAATAAACTTGAAAACTTTTACAGGAAGATTCTTGGAAATAATGTTTTAAAAATCCATTCATGCCGTATAAGTTAAATAAAACATTCTTCGTACTTTTGTCGGAAAAGTCAAAAAGCACCTCGTACGAAAAACGACAAAAGATTCATTTCATATCTTTTTCAAAAAACTTACCGAAGGGTAAAATTGGATATAAAATATTGTAGAAGGATGGAAATAATATTACATATTGAGGGAACATGGATGTGGATGATAAAATACACCCCAGTAATTACCAAAGTAAAAACAATCTCGGATATAAGTGAGATTGTGATATTTCCCTTACCTTAGGTCCGATTTGCTTCGTAAGTGTCCGAACCTCCTGTATAATGATTTAAATAATGTCATTTACTTATTACAGAATCATATTCATTGTTATGATTTCATATATGGTTCACTTATGACTTTATATTACCCGTTCTTTTGTAAATTTATGTTAAAGTAGCGTTTTGGGTAAAATCGTCTCATTTGTTGTTCGTGTTTTAACTTGTAATTATTCATATGATTACTTATATCATTATTACTTAATTATAGAATATAAAACATGATTTATATATAATATATATTCAGAATATACATATATATAATGGATCGATAAATGGAAAGAAATACACCGTTCATGGAGACGGTAGGCCGTACGTACGCATGAACGCTTTTTCGTTTCCTTATTGAATTGACTGGAATTAAGTAGATGACATACATATATATACACATAAATCCAGTAGGTTTATAATGTCATACATTTAATTATTATTGCTTATATATACTTTATAATCATTATTAAATGGTTAACATGGAGAATGAATCTCATCGCGTCGTGGAGACGGTAGTCCGTACGTACGCACGAGCGATGATATCATTTCCATAATTATTGAATTGAATTGGAGTGGATGATATGATATATCAGAATCATTATGATGTTATAATAACTATGTATAGTTATTCTTTACACCATAATACCCATCCATGTAAGGTGTTGGTGGAAAAAAAGATTACACCACGGCGTGGAGACGGTATTCCATACATACGCACGCGCGGTGATTTCGTTTTCCGTAGGATGGATAGATGGTGAATTAGGATTGTTTCATACTTATAATAAAATATCAGTATATGAGTGATACTGATGTTATTAATTCACAATGAAACAACCTAAGAAGAAGAAGTGGAAGAAGAAATAAAGGTGAAAGAATTGGTAACAGAAATTACCTCTTCTTTGAAGCGCCTCTTTGAGACCTCCTCTTAGGGCACTAAAATTGGTCTTTGAGGAATACCAGAACCTCTAGGATGTTGCTAGGGAAGTGGAGAAGATATTTTGGCAGGTTTTGGCCGATCTTGAAGGCTCAAAGTTGTGTGAGGAAGAGAGGGAGGAGGTGCCCTTTTATAAGGGAGGAGAGGGGCACCTTTGGAATAACTAAAAATATTATTTTTTTATAAAGTCAAGTTCGGTTTTAAATAGCTCCAAATTGATTTATTTCGAGGCTAAGGTGGGGACGGGTCGAAATCATCTCATCTAATAGATTTTAGACAAGTTTAGGTTCCTATTTTAACCTTATCATTTAGATTTAACATTAAGTTAAATAATTTTACTTTTAAGTGTCTTCTTGTGTTCTTACACTATAAGGTTAATAAACTTACTATAAGAAGCCAAACGAACCCCAAATTGTTTATTATTAATATATATAACCTTATCTAAGTCATTTGTCCGAAACTTAGATTTTTAGGAATAACATAACAATTAATAATATAATATTTGTTTTAAAAACTATTTTATGTCAATTTTGACACTATTTAGTAATTTATTTTTGTGAAAATTAGTGGAATTCATAAAAAGTCTCAAATTATATTTATTTGAATATTTATAACATCAATTATTTCAATATTTCATTAATAAGATAATTAATCCATCATCATTGTGTCATAAATAAATTAAATTATTTAATGTCTAAAAATTACAAATAAAATACCATTATGTAGGAAATATTTTTAGATTTATAATGAATATTTATAGTCGAATTTATCTTATGTATAACCCTATATTAAAAATGTTTTAGTAAATAAACTTTTATTTTAACTCTTTTAACTCTTCTTTGAATTAAATAATAATAAATTTCCTAATCTAATCCAAGTGGGCCTAAATGGTCATATTTTATTCCTAAGCTTGTTTTTGGTCGAATTACACTTATCCAATAGAATTTGGACATGTGTTAGGGTAATAATAATATCATTTTTACCCTTAATTACCCTATTTACTTTTAACAGTGGTAAATAAAAGTAAAAAGTTACTATTCACCAAAAATTATTTTCATCTAATTGAACCACATTTTACATACTGACATCAACTGTGTCTCTCGGATTTTTGAAATTCCACTCACAGAAGTGGTAAAATTAAGTTTTATGAACAATTCAGTTTTTTTAACTACCACTTAGTGGTTTCACTATTCATCAAAAATTGAAAGTTTTCAGAAAAATACCAAAAATTAGGCCTAAGCTATATTTGATATTTTGAACTCAAAAATGATTTCTATTTTACCATATTCAAAACATATCAGTTGCATTAATTAATTTAAAAATTAATTCCAGTCGTCAAAACAAAAGGCGTGTTTTTAAGAGATAATAACTATCAAAAGATTGACACTTGCTTATAAGTGGTTTAAATGTGAAATTACATACAATGACCAAAATTGTATTAAATTGTAAAAATATATTATAAATATACTTTAAAACCACTCAAATTAATAATTTATCACTATTAATTATTTCGATTGAAAAAGTTGTTTTTAATTAAAATTTAGTAATTTTCACTATTCATCAAAATATGAAAGTTATCCGAAAGTCACCAAAATTTCACCCTAAGCTAATTTCGATATTCCGAATCTATAAATGAAGTCCATTTTGAAAAATAAAATTTACAAAATTTCAAAAAGTGGTTATTACTATTCATAACAGCTAGTTTTAATAATATCTTAATAGCATATCGTTGTTTAGCGAAACTCGATGTTGCGTACAACACACGCTATCGTGGAAGGTCGCGATTGCGTGTAATCAAGCCAGGTCAGAGATGTGTGTTGTGAAAGCTCCTTTTGGTGTAGCGTATATCACAAGACATTAATGAAATTTAAAAGAATATTTTTCATAAAATCTCGGGGTGTTACAACGGAACGATATTTGGTAATAATATATGCTCAGGCATAGCTACCCCGTGTACAGGGAAAAGCCAATTTACCTCATGTTGTAATTTTACTGATTTTGCAATTTACTGTTGATTTGTTTCCACCATTGGGTGACACACATGAGACTGTGTTTTTTATCATTTATCGGTGGGTTCTATTTAGTTGCAACCCGATGAGATGAGGGTATGTCGTCTCATGCATCATATAGGCACATGCTAGATATCACATTCCATGCATAGTTTCCATGCCATGTAGGTGCATTAGAAGTTGCATGTTGTTGTGATAATTGTTGTTCTAGAAAAGCATGTTGTTATGATAGCTTATCTGATAAAATACCTGTTGTATGATAGGGTAATTTTATGTGAGCCTGTTTTTAGAATGGACGCCAAATGCTTGTTTTTGAGGAGTATGGGCCCCCATTGACCGGAATTTTGTGGCTCATTGACTGATTATTTTGTTATAACACATATAAGCTGTCAAACTTTGATTTGTTGGGAGTATGGGCCCTCATGGGTCGGAATTTGACACTTAGGTGTTGTTTTCGGTATTTTCTGGGTTCCAGGGAAGTTTTCGAGGCATACTGTCTAGAAACCCAGTATACACATCGTGTAGTATTTTGTACACTCTGTGTATACTCTTCTGTTCGGGGAGAAAAATGAACTTTTTGAGTACATGTCGTGTACCCAGAGTACACGCTGTTTAGTCTCTTCCCATGTCACAAACCGTGTGGGGGGCAACACGGGGTAGGTAAGCGATTGGGTAAAACACATCGTGTACTTGATATACATGTTGTGTAGTGTTGACCCAAAGTCCGGACATGTAACTAACAACATGGGTCGGTGAACTCCTTTACAGAACATGTCGTGTAGTGTGACCTGGTGACTCGGCCATGTCACTAACAGCACAGGTCGGTGACACCATTCCTTGAACACGCCGTGTACCATTGGGACACGCCGTGTAGTCTTGTCCGAGGATAGACCGTGTGTACTTAGCCATGTGGTAGGAAAACGGTGTGCAGTACACACCCTGTGCTGGTGTAACACACCGTGTAGTTGCAATCCGAGTAGTCGGTCGTGTCACAAATGACACGGGCAGTTGTAAAATAACACCGCACACACCGTGTAGATATTATACACACCGTGTAGTTTTTTTTTCAATGGGAGTCGTGTGGCTTAGCCATGTAGAAGGACCCGGGCAGGGGAAGGGAAGTCAAGTACATGCCATGCAGATATTATACATGTTGTGTAGTCTTGTTTGGAAAATTTTGAAATGCCTCTTCTTCTTGTTCCCTTTGTGGTTCCTTCATTTTCAGTCTTTGATAAATCTTGAATCTAAGGCGTGCCTTTGACCTTGTAGTGTCATGCCGCCTAGACGACCGTGCGTTGTTCCACAGGAGAGCGGTAATGAATATACTTCAGAGATGGTGGGCCATGGGATACCATTGGATCCTCCAGTAGAGCCATATGCGTCGCCAGCCGTTATACTATACACAGGCACAGTGGAAAATTTTCATGAGGGTTTTATGTGGTTCATGTAGACCATTCAGGGAGCACCGCATGCTGCCACTTCTATGGCCGAGCTGACACGTATCTTCCAACAACAGCATCCATTTATGTTTTCAGGGGATGACGGACCACAGGCTGCAGAGTCTTGGTTGGGATTGATGTAGACTATTTTTGAGCAACTGGAGATGCCTCTCGAGCGAAGGGTCAAGCTCGCGACTTACATGTTGCGTGATTCCTCCAAGAGGTGGTGGGATGTTACCACCCAGTCAGAGCATCACAGGGCCATGGCATGGGAAGATTTCTAGGTAGTCTTCTATGAATTCTTTTTCCTGGAGATGCTGAGAGAAGATAGAGCTCGAGAGTACATGAATCTGCGGCAGGGAGGTATGTTAGTGATGGACTATTCTGCACGTTTCACAGAGCTTCAGCGTTTTTCACCCATGTTGGTGGGTGATGAGATGTTGAGGGCCAGACGTTTTGAGGATGGTCTTCATTATGACATCTGATCACTACTGAATGTTTTCAGGTTGCCTTCATTAAATGCTGTTGTGAATCAAGCACAAATTACAGAGAGGAACCTGCGAGAATCTAGTGGTGTGGTCCAGGGAGGTTGAGCTTCAGTTACTAGTACTATTTTAGATGGCAAGAGGAAGAGACAGATGGACTTCTCTCAGAGTGGTAGTACCAGCCAGGAAGCTTCTTTAGGTGGCCTGATCAAATGCTAACAGTGTGGTAGAGAGGCGTACAAGATACCTCAGTGTCCACATGACCCAGTGGAGTGCCGAGATTGCGGCATGATGGGTTATATGCAGCGCTTGTGCAGGGCGTTTCTACTTGTGGCTAGTGAGAGGGGTTCTGTGCAGACTCCGTGTACAGGAGTAGGACCAGTGGATTTTTACCAGTCTGGGAACTGGGGTACGTCAAGGCGTCCAGTCAGAGATGGTGGTCATGTCCATGGTATCTAGACACCAGGATCTCAGATGCAGCATAGCGGGATAGCTCAGGGTAGCCAGGTTGTGTCACAGGGATGCGGCACTGGGCAGACATATGGATTGCAGTAAACCCAACAGGAGCAGGATCCCAGACCTTCTACCGTCAGAGGTACTATTCTAGTAGCTTCTATATTATCTTTAGTACGTTTTGGTATGGGTGCTACGCATAGTTTCATACCTATACCCATTGTGGGGATCCTTGGGCTCAGTGTTTCTTCTTCTTCTGATATCATGACACTAGACACTCTATTGGGGGCTAAAAGGGCTGGTGTGCGTCGGTGCAAGGAGTTCCCCCCCTGAGGTTGGTGGGTGTCACTTTCCTTGGGACGTCTATGTCATAGAGATGAGAAGATATGATGACATTCTCAGGATGGACTGGTTGGTTCCCTATTGAGCCTTTGTAGACTTCTATCATCGTAGGGTGAGTTTCATGTCACCAGAGTGCGGAGAGTTTCTATACTCGGGTGAATGGGATGTTCAGGCAAGTCAAGCTAGACCAGAGCATCATTGGAGAGGTGGTGTCATATCCCAGATTGCGAGCTTATATCTGGATGACCAGGGGACTTGTCAGACGGATTTCCCTCTAGTTGTTGATCGTTTCGGGGATGTCTTCCCGGATGAATTTTCGAGTCTACCTCCGGTGCGTCAGGTGGATTTCTCTATCGAGCTTGTTCCAGGAGCAGAACCAGTGTCCATTCCTCCTTATAGGATGGCTACACCTACGATGCAGGAGCTCATGAAGCAGTTAGAGGAGTTACAGGGGAAGGGTTTCATCCGACCCAGTACTTCTCCTTGGGGTTCTCCAGTCCTTTTTGAGAAGAAGGCGCATGATACCCTCAGACATTACGTGGATTATTGGAAGATTAACCAGCTAACGGTAAAAATACGATATCCTTTTGCGGGGATAGATGATCCTTTTGATCAAATTTGTGGAGCATGAGTGTTCTCGAATATTGACATGAGATTCGGATATGATCAGCTACGCGTGAGACCATCATATATACTGCTTATTGATTTTAAGAGCTAAAATGGTCTTTATGAGTATTTTGTTATGTCGTTCGGACTCATGAATGCGCCAACAGTTTTCATGGCTCTGATGAATCGTGTGTTCCATCTGTATCTTGACTCATTTTTGGTAGTATTCGTGGATGACATCTTGGTGTACTCTCGCACTCGACATGACCATGCCACCCATCTTGAGATCGTATTGAGTACACATAGAGAGCATTGGCTATATTCTAAGCCCTCAAAGTTCCACTTTTGGATGGACTAGATTCACTTCTTGGGTCACACTATCTCATAGGCAGGACTTGCAGTAGACCCAGAGAAGGTGAGAGCAGTAGTATCCTGGGAGCAGCCTAAGAACGTGTTTGAGATACGGAGTTTCTTTGGGCTGGATGGTTACTAAAGACGCTTCATACATTACTTCTCCCACTTAGAAGTGCCATTGAAGGGTCTGGCTAAGAAGGTTGTGAAGTTATTTTGGTCAGAAGCTTGTGAGACAGCCTTTCAAAACCTGAAAGGAAGGCTGACATCAACACTGATCCTGATACTCCCAGAGCAGGGGAAGAGCTACATAGTTTACTGTGACGCATTAGGTATTGGGATGGGAGCAGTATTGATGTTGGGTGACCGAGTTGTTGCGTATGGGTCTCAGTAGTTGAGGCCACATGAGAGTAATTACCCAACGCATGATCTCAAGTTGGCTGCATTTGTGCATGTGTTGTGCTGTTGGGGGTATTATCTACTAGGAGAGCATATTGTGGTTTTCACCGACCAAAAAAGCCTCAAGTATATCTTTACTCAGTGTGACTTGAATCTGAGGCAGAGGAGGTGGGTAGAGTACCTAAAGTTCTTCAATTTGGAGCTTACCTATACACCTGGTAAATGTAATGCAGTAGCTGATGTACTGAGCAAAAAGACTCAGATATAGGAAGTGCATGAGGCCAGTGGTGAGTGGCATCTTATGGACTTTTTCTCTGAAGATGCATCTGGAGGTTCACGACAGTCAGGGGAAGTCTTATCTTTCATCTCTAGCTGCAACTTCTACCTTCCTGGATAGAGTGAGGATGAGACAGCTATCGGACCCAGAAGGCCTAGTTCTAAGGGATTCGGGGGAAAGTGGGGACCCTTCTCCTGGGTGGACGATAGGCAAAGATGAGTTTTCGTGTTTCCATGGACGAGTGTGGGTTCCGGGGGATATACGCAAGGAGATGATGTGGTAGTTTAATTCTTCAGCTTGGGCAGTTCATCCCGGAGTTACCAAGATGTACCGTGACTTGAGACGTCAGTACTGGTGGTCGGGTATGAAGACAGAGATAGGTGGTTTTGTTATGAGGTGTTCCACCTGTCAGCAGGTGAAGGCGGAGCATCAGAGACCAGCCAGGCTGTTATAGCAGTTGCTCATTCCCGAGTGGAAATGGGATGATGTCGTGATGGATTTCATGAATGTATTGTCGACGTCACCTCGTGGTAATGACGTCCTGTGGGTTGTTGTGGACGGACTCATGAAGGTAGCTCACTTCTTTCTGATTAAGGATACCTTCGTTGTTGACGAGCTCGGAAGGCTGTATATCCGAGAGATCATACGTCTTCATGGGGTCCCTTGTTCTATCATTTCGGATAGGGATGCCCGCTTTACGTCTCATTTCTGACAGAGATTTCAGAGGGCACCGGGTACACAGGTTCTTCTAAGCAAAGCATACCACCCTCAGACAGATAGCCAGTCAGACCGGACGATACAGGTGCTAGAGGACATTTTGCGTGCCTGCGTCCTAGACTTTGGGGGTTATTGGGAGAAGCATGTACCCTTAGTCAAGTTTTCCTATAACAATAGCTTCCAGGTGACTATTTAGATGGCACCACACGAGGATTTATATGGTAGGACATGTCGTTCACCTTTGTGCTAGATAGAGGCAAGTGAGGCAGCTTTACTGGGACTACAGCTCGTGCATGAGACTTTTGAGCAGGTTAAGTTGATTCAGAAGCGGATTTCTACCGCGCAATATCTTCAGAAATCTTATGCTGATCGCCACAGATGACCTTCGGAGTTCGTTGTCGGGGATCAGGTTTTCTTGCGTGTTTCATCGAGGCTGGGACCTACATGGATTAGGAGACAGGGTATGCTTTCACCGAGGTATGTAGGGCCATTTGAGATTCTGGAGAGAGTCGGGTTGGTTTCCTATCGGTTGCAGTTACCACAGTGATACAGAGCCATGAATGACGTCTTCCATGTGTCTCAGTTGAGTCGCTATCATCTAGACCCGTCTCACATCTTTCAGCCTGAGGAGGTTGAGTTGGAGGCTGATGCGTCCTTCGAGGAGCATCCGATTCGTATCGTTGACAGGAGCACGAAGTTTATCCGAGGCCAGTCATTTCCTCTCATATGGGTGTTATGGAAGCATGGCCGAGTGAAGGATAAAACCTGGGAGTGGGAGACCGACGTATGTGCTCAGTGGCCAGAGTTATTAACAGATATATCTTCGCCACCCTTGGAAGGGAAATTCAGGGACGAATTACTATAATGGGGGAAGTTTGTAAGAACTCGGTTCTTATCTTTGAGGTATGCGATTCTTCTTTTCTCATTTCCTTATGTGTTTTTGAAAAAATATGGAAAAGGCGAAAAAATCCTAATTTTTGGAACTACATGCCCTGTTCGTTTCCACACGCCATGTACTTTTGGCCATGTGGGAATGAGTACACGGGGCGTGTTTCCATGTTGGTGACGAAAGGTGTAGGAACTGATTACACACCGTGTAGTGGTACCTTACACGTCGTGTAGTCAGTCGGCATGCCAAAACAGTAAGGCGGTGGAGCAGCTGCTAGCTGGGCGGCAGTACACACCGTGTACTCAAGAGTACATGCTGTGTACTCATGTTGATAGATGAACAGTGTGGCGGTGCCACCCGAGGAACAGTTAAATGAAGAGAGTACACACCGTTTACTTGGAATTACACGCCGTTTACTTTGTTTTTTTCGCTTAAAACAGGGAGTAGCCAACTCTGTGCACAGGATTGGCTTAGAACCGGAGTAAGGAGCTCGGGAGGAAGGTTGAATCTTCGTGGATCAACCAATCGAGCACCAGGAATCCAATCCATCTTCCGTCAATCACGTTGGAACCGTGCGGATCTATTCCATTCTTGGGCGTTTCGGGAATCGGTGTTCGCGTATACCACTGGTTGGCATATAAGGTAGGTGGGTTGGTGTTGTTTTTCTAACTTCCATGTGTTTTGTACGTTTTTGTTCCACGAACCCATGTTGGGGTTTCGTTTGGCTAAGGACATTGCTATATTAAACACCTATAATTGAATAAGTGAATTAAATATGATATTAAAATTCTTGTTGGGATCATTGCTTGGATCCAGAACCACCCCGGGGGTATGTTCCACTGTTTAGCCATTTGGCCAGGATACCCAAGGGTATGCCTTTAAAGTAGTAATTGTAGAATTTCCTTTAGAGGAATTTCCTGTTTACTACTTGTTTACATGTTGGGCGTGGCCCGGTTACCTGTTAGCCTAAGGGTGTTGTTGTGATTAGCCTGAGGGCATGACTATATTAGCCTGAGGGAAACTTACTATTTCGCCTGAGGGAAACCTTTCGTGCCTGAGGTCTTGACTTATGTTCCTGAGGGAGACATTTCGTATGCCTGAGGGTGAGATTCTGTTTCGCCTGACGGAAATACCTGTGGGTGGGATTCTGTATAGCCTGAGGGCGTGGTTCACTATATTAGCCTAAGGGAAAGATAGTGATTGGCATGAGGGCTTGGTGCTGTTGAGCATAGAATGTCACTAAATGAAATGGATTAAATGAATAATAAAATGGCAATTTAACTTTTAAGTTAGTTACTTTTGAGTATTTCTTTGTTTATTTCATTTTACTATTGCAAACATGTTGTATGCTTTACACACAGTTTAGCACGGGCCTTTGGTGGGTGCCTACTGAGATATATTTCTCACACCCTGTTTGGGTCATTCTTTTCATCCCAAACATATTACATTTCTACAGGTGTGGATAGGGGCAAGAGTCCCTATACAGGTACTTTACTATTGATGTGGAGTAGGAGGGCATGGGACCGAGCCTAAGCTCGCGATGCCTCTACAATCTGTTTTTTTTGTTTTTTTGTACTCTGAATTTTATTGTACTCCATTGATGTATAGCATGTTCTGACTATTTTCTTAGACCATGAGACATGTATCATCATTATTTATATACTTACTGGTTATATCCACTGATGTTGTTTATTTAATTTTTGTATGGTTTACTGCTTCCGCTGTCTTTGTATGTTTTATTTTGTATTCCACTGCGCTACACTTTGACAAATGAGGGCATAGTTTCCCCACTATCAGACCTGGGCACTCGCTGCTAGTCGGCAGCCTCTGGAGTTTGGGTAAATGTACTTGAGGTCACGTGGAGAACCGGGTTCGGGGCACCCGTTGAGTGGCACCCGGAACCGGGACAGGCTTGGACCCTGCTAAGGAAAAATCCTTAAAAGAAAAGGCAGCTGAAGAGATTGAGAATAAAAAAAAGAGAAGAAGAAAAAGAAGAAGATGTATGAGGCTGAGATAGTAAAATATATTCTTAATTATGCTATGAAAGCTCCTGATAAAATTATGGCACCAGAATCCATTTAAGTAGAATCAATCCCAGAGACTCCGAGAAAGAAGATAGTGATTATAGAGCGACATCAAGAAGAAGAAATAGTGAAAGAAGAAGGAGTGGAAGAAGAAGAAGAAGAAGGGAGTGGTGATACCAATGATATGATAAAGGAAGTAGAAGATTATCATGAGAAGGAGAGTCCTTCTGAGAAGTTATCAATTTGAAATTCTAAAGTCAGGTCTTCAAAACTTGCTACCCCAATAAATGATGAGAAGGGTGAGGAATGAAGTAAATAAATTGTCTGAAGAAGAAAGTGGCAATCATGATTTCATTTAGCTAGAGGGTGTTGAGGCGGGAGCTGGTAAGGAATAAGTTTATGATGATAAGATTTTTCAACTATCAGATAGTGAACTTTAATCCCCTAAACAAGAAAAAATCATTTCATGAATAGATAATGGAATGAACGTGATGGTTGGAACTCCTACCAAGTCTTAGGTCAGTTAGAAAGATGATGGTGCTTCATTATAGAGGAAAGCTGTTGTGCATGAAAATAATTCCTCATTAACAAAGCATAAGAATTCAAAATCATCTTCTCTTGGACATGACTTTGTTTTTAGTCTTCGAAGAAGCTGTTTGGTACTATTCCATTATTTCCAAGCATAGATTCAAGATGAAAAATGATTCAAAATTCATTAAATCAAAAAACAGATTCAGTATCCATGGTGATAGATAAGTGTGTCAAACGTGAAGATGATTTCAAAATAATTTACATTAATTATGAAGCCCATAAAAGATCTTTCAAGAAGACGACTAGTTGGTCAAGGAAAAAAATTGAAGAGATGAGAATTCTCGATGAGTTTCAAGATAATGTCAATGATTCTCTTGAAACTAAAGATGCTAACTTCAAATATCTCTCTGATTCTTTTGAAGAAAATCTATCTCTTGAAGAAACTACTCGGGAGCAAGAAGTGAAAGATATGAATGGGAAGTTGTATTCTATTACTCAGAGTTGGAAGAGGGAAAAAATCATATAATCGAACATGAGGGAAAACATTCTAAATTAGAAGAATCCTTGATGGCTCAGGTTGATATGCCTAAGGTTTCAGAAGTAATTTTTAAATCCTTAGAAAAGAAAAGTGAATATCAAGATCAACAACTCAAGTGGAAGAAAGATGATCAAAAAGGACTCACGAAGCTCAAGACTATTGTGAAGAAGATGATGTAGAAAGAGAAAGAGGGATAATTTCATTCAAATATGATCTTTTGTTGTATATCCATGTTGAACAAATCCATTCAAATCTTAATGAATTTTTTTTGCACTTCATATTTATGGTTTTTTAGTACTAATATTTCAGGTACCATATTTTATTTTCTATTCCCTTTATTCCTTTTTGAACATCACAAAGGGGGAGAAAAGAATGTGAAAAAATAATACCAAGTAAAGAAGAAATTTCCTAAGTAAGGGCGGGGGGGGGGTTTATCTAAAGTAATGTTTTTATCATGACGATTTTAGTTTGCAAGTAAATGTAAAATCTCATTCATAAAATAATGAATATGATCCTTAGGGATTAAAATCCTTAGGGGGAGTTAGTTTTATTCATTATGATCTATAAGTAAAGGGAGATACGTTTTTATTTACAAGTTCATAAAAATTTTAATGTCCTTATATTCTTTTTATCAAGGATGTTTGTGCTTTCCAAAAAGGGTGAGATTGTGCAGTAAATATTGTTTCCTTATGACTTTTCCATTCCTATATGTTTTGGAAATCACAAACACTCTATCTAAAGGAAAATTTTATTTTCTTGAAGATTTATATTAATAAGGAATATTTTTCTTCCTCATGGAAATTCTGTTTTTACTCAGATATTCCTTAATAAGAAAATTTTCTCTTCCCCAAGGAACATTTAGCCTTACCTATTTTTCATTGAACATATTTTAGTTTCTATAAATCTATCTATTTTTATTCCTAAGTGAAAAATTCGGTTTCACATATAAAACCTTGGAATTCTAAAAATACTTAGATATAGAGTATTATGTTTTCAGGATCAGAATTCAGGTTCTGAATTCTCTGAAATTCAGGTTCTAAATTCTCTGAAATATTGAATCTGAATTCTCTGAAATTCAGAATATTAATTCCCTCAATTTCATGTTCCAAATTCTATGAAATTAAGAATCCGAATTCTATGACATTTTGAATCTGAATTCTCTGATATTCAGGTTTCGAATTCTCTGAAATTCAGAATCTGAATTCTCTAAAATTTATGTTCCGAATTTTCTGAAATTCAGAATCCGAATTCCTCTAAATCTCGAGTCCAAATTCCTCTTAATTCAGACTCATAATTCCTTAGAATCAGACTCTGAATTACTTATAATGTAGACTCTGAATTTATTAGAATTCAGACTTCGAATTCATTATAATTTAAATACCAAAATCATTAGAAATCAGAATTTGAATTCCTTATAATTCAGACACTGAATTCCTTAGAATTCAGACTCCAAATTTCTTAGAATTCAGAATCCAAATTACTTATAATTCATATTCTGAATTCCTTAGAATTCAGAATTACTTATAATTCAGACTCTGAATTCATCTGAATTTAGACTCCGAAGTCTATAGAATTCTGAATCCAAATTCCTTAGAAAACAGAATCCAAATACCCATGTAATATAGACTCTGAATGTTTTACTCTTAGACTTCGAACTTTATTTTTCCTTAGACCCTGAAAAATAGATTTTTCAGAGAAACTTTATTTTACTTACCCTTGTAATAGTTTTGAAATGCTGTCGTGCATTATGTTTCTAACCAACTGATGTTTGAGTAACATGTGCATAGGTCCCTCCGAGATTCTAGGAATAATATGACTGTTGGAGGACGGATCCGGCTATTGGTAAAATTCCAATAAATAAAATTTCATTTGAACAAGCTCAGTACTTCTGGAAAATATTGATAACTCTAGAAACCACAGGATGTTGAAGTGATTTTTAGAGAGAGAGATACTCTCGTGCCTTGTGCATTCTGAACATCTTGTTCAACTTTCTTTGTGAAACTCTGATTGTTGATGTGTACAATTGAGGGATTCCATGTATAGGAAGACAGAGGATCCGACTACCTTAATGTTTGTGTACTTCCTTGATAAGGAAGACAGTTGTGCCAAATAACTTGAAGTTCGAGGGCTTGCAGGGATAGAAATACAGACTCCGATATTCCTATCGAGGGCATACCTTAGTGTGGGTAAGACAGACTTTCTTGAAATTATAAATCAGGGGACCTTTATCCAAGGTTGTTGGATACCCTTCTCTTTGGGTTAAAAGATTCTGTACATCTTACCTGTATTTTTTCATGTTTGTTGTCCACTACATTTTTATTATTAAGGAAAATATAAATATCTTACAGTTTCTTATATTTTTATACTCTGATTAGTAAGTTTATATAACATTTAAGGTATAATCTTTGTCCTTGTAAACTTCTCTTAAGTATCATTTACAGAACCATATTTTCGGAATCTAGCAAGTTTGTAGATATAAGAGGTCTTGTGAATTTACCTTGTTTAGCATTATTAAACAATAGTATGTTTTATACCATCATTAAAAGTTCCAATGGAATTTTTTAAAGCATACAATTCACCCCCTCTTGTATGTTGAGCATCTACATCATATTTCGATCCTTCTACAATCTTGTGGCATGACTTTCAAAGGTATGAAGAATCACTTTTAGAGCCTTTAGAAGGGAAGTGGTGTGCAGATTAGTAAGAGAAGAGGAACAATTTCTTAGAGGGGTGACTAGGTATTTTTATATAAGTGTGGAAGGGTGGGAATCATGCATGTTCTACATCCCTAACCGTCAATTGAGTACCGAGCATACAGAAGAATGGGGCACGTGCATAGGTTCTGTAAGAACCCATGATATTTGGGTATTTAAGGGGGATCGAGGCCGATCTAGAGTGTAGAAAGGGGGTCGATTACCCCATATCATGAAGGAATCTATACCTATACTAGCCTTAACGAATGGGGTAATTGATGTTGTAAACAAGGACAGGGGATTTTATAACAGCAGAGTAGTGTAGTAAAAGGGACCCAGGCCATAGTTGAAGGATGGGGAACATGTCATCTTCATGTAGTCCAGCCAACACTTAGAGGTGGTTGGACTGGTCCATCAACAGTTCTAGATATGATTATTGTATCATCCATACTTTTTGGTGATATATTTGATACAAGTGTCCCATATTCTTTTGTATATTCCCAATTTATGAGAGTATTGGACATATCAGTGGAAAATATGTGCAAGGTGATTTTGACTGATACACCTTTTGGGGTGAGAACGGAGAATATACGACAATATAAAGAGTGTTCCTTTGTGGTTGGTGGTTACCACTTTCTATGGGAATTATTTGTTCTATAGATGTCAGGTTTTGATCTAATTTTGGATTGGCATGTATAGTACTATTTCCATAGAGACTATTACCACCATAGGGTAATTTTCATGTCTTTGGAAGGGAATACTTATGTTTACCATGTGGAATGGGATATCCGACCAGGTCTTGCAGGGCAAGTATTTCTACAGTTGGGTGATCTTATAACCCATGTGGCTTGTCTTATTCTTGATGATGGGGAGAAAGTAAATCTTTTATTACCTCCTATGGTGGATCAGTTTTATGATTTGTTTGGAAGGACTTCTCAGGGTTGGAACTCAAGATAGAGGTTGATTTCACATTAGAGTTATTGTTGGAGGAAGAACCTGTTTCTATTCGGATATACAGAATGGTGCCAACAACAATCTAAAAACCTAAATCTATGTTAGAGGAATTGGAGAAGAATGGTTTTATTCATCCGAGTGCATCACCTTGGGGATCTATAGTCCCTTTTATTTAAGAATGTTAAGGGGTTTTTGCGATTTTGTATCGATTATAGGAAGATGAATCATATGATAGTTAAGAACCAACACCTTCTTCCTCAAATTGATGATCTTTTTTATCATTTGAGAGGTGCTTTGGTGTTTTACAAGATTGATATGATGACTGTTTATCATAATATTAGGGTGAATCCTAATGATGTACTATGAACTACCTTTAGAAGCATGTATGAGTTATATGATCCTATGGTCGTGTCGTTCGGGTCAACCAATCTTCTAGAAGTGTTTATGGACCTAATGAACCAGATCATACACCTATACCTAGATCCATTTCGAGTCATCTATTTTGATGACATATTGGTGTACTCCAAGGCTCAGGATGGTAACTCCAAACATATTGACATTGTCTTTTGTACACTAAGTTATCATAGTCTATACACCAAGCTATCTAAGTTTCATTTTTAGATTTACAAGGTGCATTTCTTGGGACATATAATTTATGAGGATGTTATGTCGGTGGATCTGAAGAAATTGAAGGTGAGTTTTTCATGGGAGAAACCTAAGAATGTTTTTCATGTCCGATGTTTTCTGGGTTTGGAAGGCTATTATAGTAGGTTATGGAAGTTATTTTCCTATTTTGAAGCACCAATATTAATATTTACCATGAAAGACATGAATTTTGAATGGTATGGGGAATGTGAGAATGCATTCCAAGGGATAAAGAAGAGGTTAACTAACACACTGATTTTGATTCGACCCGATCTAGGTAAGAAGTGTACCTTGTTTTGTGATGTGTATGGTATTCGACATGTCGAACTGTTCATGTAGGATGATCGGGTTTTAGCATATGGATTGTGACATTTGATTCCTGTTAAATGAAATTACCCTACACATGATCATGAACTGGCTGTAGTGGTTCATTCCCTAATGTGTTGGCCATACTACTTATTGGAAGAGAGGTTTATTTTGTATACAGTTTATAATATCCTAAACTAAATCATATATTTGGATCATTTTAATCTTTGGTAGTGAATATGGGTTAAATACATACTGTATTTTTTTTATCTGGTTTAGATGCTTCAAAATGGGAATAGTGTGACAGATGCGTTGTGTCGAAAGACTCAAAATAAGGCAGTTCAAGAATCCTACTCCGAGTAGAGGATGATGGAACTGTTTTCAGAGATGAATCGATATGTTCAATATGGTAAATATAATTTGACCCTCACATCCATGGTATTTGAATCTACTCTTCTGACCTGAATACAAAAGAGACAATATGAGTAACTAGATTGTTTTCCTTCGAGGGAATGTCTTGAGTGTTTGGATTCACATTCTATTTGGACTATTGTTGATGATGAGATTGTTTATTTTTATGGATATCCTCTAAAACATTCATGTATATCGGAGGATTTAATTAATTATTTTCATGCATCGAAGTGGGAAGATTATCCTGTTCTAACCAAAACGTATCATGAAATTTGTATACAGTATTGGTGCCCGGGGATGAAGAAAGATGTTTGAGGTTTTGTAACGTGATGCTACACCTTTTAGTAAGTAAATGATGAGCATAAATGAACAGGTGATTTGTTACAAACATTACCCATTCCACAATGGATTTGGGATAACATGATGACTGGTTTTTTAGTGGGTATTCATATGACATGTTATAAGAATGATGTGATATGGGTAGTTGTGGATCGTTTGACCAATGTGCACATTTCTTATTGATCTGAAAGACCTTTACTATTGACCTTTTGGGAACATTGTATGTTAAGGAGGTATTTCAGTTTCATGGGGTTTCGTGAAATATTGTTGCAAATAATGAACCAAATTTTTCTTCGTAATTTTATAAGGGGCAATAGAAAGCGCTTGGTACCCATGTATTTTTTAGTATGACCTTTCCCCTGCATACGGACTGGAAATCTGAGCTTACTATTCAGGTGCTAGACGGCATGATTAGGGAATGTTTCATTGGAGTTAGTGTATCATTGGAGAATCACTTGATAGTTGTTGAGTTTTTCTATAATAACAGTTTTTATGTGACAATTTTGATGGAATCTTATGAGGTGCTCTATGGTAGGTTTTGTAGGACACTGTTGTGCTAGATAGAGGTTGGGAAATCTGAGTTGTTCGGATCATGTCATGTAGAGGAGATATCAGAATAGGTTCAGTTGATTTAGAAACCAGTGTCTATGACTCAATGTAGACAAAATTCATATGAAGATCAACATCATCAACTACATGAGTTTATAGTGGGTGATTCTGTGTTTATCAGGGTGTCGCCATGGATGGGTCCCCAAAAATTTTGGAAACTGGGTAAGTTGGTGCCCATAACATGGGACCATTTGAGGTAGTGGAGAGGATCAAATTGGTGGCATACCGATTAGCTCTTTCACATTGGTATAGTGAAATGCGTGATGTTTTTCATGTGTTATAGCTTCAACAATATCAAAATGACCCATATCACATGATTAATGTTTCTAATATTGATATTGGGGTAGTTTATTCCTTTGAGGAGCCACTAAAAAATTTTCTTCTCAGTGGTAGTTTAGTATCCGCGGTTCTAGTAAACACTATGAGTTAAATCCATTTAAAAAATTGATAATATAGCCCCTGTTATATAAAACCACTGATAGGTTTTTATTTTACAATTTAGATGTGGTTTTAATTAAACCTTGCAAAAATGTTTTAAAAATCCTAATTCAGCTCTTCCCCCACTCCCTCTGCATGACCCTGAACTATTTACACCTAATCCCACCCCACCCTCCTCCTCTCTGTTCCTTAGTGGTGACCCCATCCCCTTGACCCCCATTCCCCTAACCCCTCTGACCTCCTCTTCTCCATTCACGGTTGGTGACCCTGACACTGCAACTACCGCCCTCACACCCCTCTGACCTACCACATACCCTCTTAGTGGAGACCTCAACCCCTATGAAACCCCCCTTAGACCCCAACCCCTACGATCCCCTCTCGAACCACCCTCTCCTCAGCTCATTGTTAACCTCCTCACCGGCGACACAGATCCCCCTCTAACCTCTCCCTCTCTATCTGAGTTTTCCTCCTTGGTGCTATGTAGAACCACCCTCTAACCTCCCTTTACTTGGATTAAATACCCTCATTGGTGGTAATTCATGCCCCCTTCAATGTTTCATCCTCCCATATTCACCAAAAATATATTTTTTCTCAAGGGGATTAATTTCACGTAATTTATCTCTACACTTCTTATTTTATGTATACATGGTATTATATTACACTTTATTGGTTAGTGAATATGTAATTGCAGTTGTGTATTTTGTTGTTTCTCCTATAACACTCACTCATATAATGTTTATTTATATAAAAAATAGGTTATGGGGTTTAGAGGCGTTATGATTATGTATTTGGTCATTAGATGTATAAGTTATTCATTCCCAGGATTAATTAGATTGATATAATTTGATGTATGCTTCCATATAACTATGAAAATGGTTGATGATACAATAACAATGTTAATAAATTGGGAATATTTGAGGGTCAATATAATTTACCACTATATCATTAATTAAAACTCATCAATAGTCCATCAAAATTCTTCTATATTTTACTCATTTTTTAACAATCAAGTTATTGTCTCTCATCATGTCACACACAAATACTGATATCATAGACATGGCATAAACGTATTGGGGTAATATGGGTTGGATGATAATCTTGTGAGGTATATATTTATTGGTTTTCCGGTTGTCTATTTCTACTATTTTTTTAGTTTTTTAAGGTTTTTCTCATTTTTCTAAAGTGATATTTCTTTAAAAGTGAAACGAAAATTCACTTTGTTAAAATATATGGATGCTTTAAATTTTGAAATAGAAACACTGTGTATAGACTCAATAGATGGTGTTCTCTAGGCTAAATCTTCTATAGTTGTGGAAGGGAGTATGTTATATTTTACTACCATGGTATATATAATTATTTGAATATTTTTGGGTATGCATGACATATCGTGAGATCATATAGGGTTGAATATTTTTGTAAAAATAATTTTCCTTAAAATAGACATTTCATTGTATATTTTTTTTGAAGATATTTTTTTTTTCAAATTTCATAATTTAAATGTTGTTTTTCTATTCAAAGATGTAAATATTGTATTATGAATAATTTTTCAAAAATTTTCATAAAAAATTATTTTTTAGATAAATAGTAAAAAAAAATTCTAAAACATTTACTTTCACTACTTTACTATAATGGTGGAATGAATTAATTTTTTTTGAATAATTTTAATATTGAACATATAAATAAAAAATAAAAACATATTTTTTTTGATATATGTAAATCAGGTTTATATAATTTTTCAAAAAAATGTGGAGTTTTAATCAAAATACTAATTTAGTTGATTAAATTAAAAAATTTGATTTCTTCACCAATTGAAATTATGTTCATAAAATTTACATTTAATTTTAGATCAATGTTATCATATTATGTAACAATTCTGGTGTCTTTTTGGTAATAAATGAATAGTTGCAATGATTAATGTGGATGACCACGATAATGATAAAAACATTATTATCAATAAATTGTTTTATTAATGTTTTTTAACATTTAACTAAAAAATTAGATTGATATATTATAAATATAGAAACTATAATGATGTTTAAAAACACATATTATTATATTAATAGAAATCTTATTGTTAATCAATGAATTATAATGTTAACAAAAAAAATTAGTAAAAATATAAAGTTTCTACAAAAATTGTTTTTCCAATATATACAATGTTTTATTTTGAATAGTTGTTTATCATGATTATAAATTTCATTAAATAAAATTCTTCAAAAACATAGGATTAGAAAACAAAAATTTAGTTAAAAGGGTTATTTCATATGTTTAGTAAATCATAATTCATATAGGTGAAAACATGGTAGCATAGTAAAAAATATATAAACAATTAATATATAAGGAAAAATAATTTAATATTTACTAAGAATGACACTTTATCTTCCAACTCTCAGTTTAGTAAGACATTTTTGATATCTTTTAGAATGTCTTTGGGTTTCCTTTTTTGATAAAATATATTGTTTTATATTTATATTTAATTTATTTCTTTTAAATATTACTCGTATAATAATTTTTTTCTTATACAGGTGGATTTTTTTCAGGTTGGAGTGATTTGTTCGAATCATGTCTGTAATTGAGATATGGGACTTCGATCATGAAACATAGGTAATTACCCCAATAAAATGTGTCAATAATTCATTCAACCATCATGAAAAGTTGAATTCATACTTTTTATTTAATTAATTTAGTCATCATTTTATCTATTATTTGTAAGATAATTTCATTATAATTTTTAGAGAATACTTATTTCATTTTTTCACATATTTTTTTGGAATTCATATTTTGCTTTCAACTATCTGCAACAAGTCAGAAAATAGGTAAAATATTTCATTCTTCCAATGTTACCACAATATATTTTTTCATTGTATTTGTTTTACGAACTACAAACACGGTATTTTTTTAATGGTTGGGGCTGAAGCCTCATTTATTATTAAAGGAAAGAAAAGACCTCTTTTAACTGGGAAGTGGGAAACCCATTACATAGCCTGAAATCCCAGTGGGCATTTATCCCATTACATGACCCATATGCCCATTTTTTTGGCCCAAAGCCCATTCTGTGAATAGTACTGCTATAGTACCTGCACTGCTACAGTTCTGCACAGTACCCGCCACTGCTACAGTACGCTGTCGCCGCTATAGTGCTCGCCGTTGTTACAGCGCCGCCGCTACTACAGTGTGATACAGTACTACTACAGTACCTGCGCCCAGTGGGTTTTGAACCCCTATTTTTCATGTAGATTTAAGGGGTGATTACCACTAAGCCAAACCCCAACTACAACTACCAACACTGTATGTTGATTGATGTTATTAGCTGAAAAAACTTTTGTATTGTTGAAATCTCGAATTTTTTAGTACTCCCATTCACCCATTGTGGTTACTTATCCTGATATAATGATCACATGAGATTCCTCTTCCATTATAGCTTTTAACAATGAGAATGGTATTTCATATAACAACATTGATTTAATATGGAGTATTGGTAGTTTGATAAAGGAAGACAACAGAAATCATGGAAAATTGGTAGTTATGTTTTTTAGACTTTAGGACATATAGAAATTGACTGTACCTCAATATTATACATGGTAGGACAATTATTATTGGAAGTTCTTATTTTTATTTTAAACTAACATTAATTTTTGTAAAAAAGACTACTGACATACTGAAAGTCGATCAAACATATTCTAATTGATTAGATACATTAGAAAAATGATCTATAAGCCTTTTTTATGTGTAGGAATCTTCCACACCGCAATATGATACATATATTTCTTGGTATGGATAAAAGGGTCTGTTATCAGCATAAAATCACTATTTTAATTCAAAATGTGTCCCTAATTGAAAATCTAACAAACACACGTATATTTCCTTGATAATTTGGGATATTGATTCATAAATCATTTTTGTTGTGTAGTAATTGGTCTGACATCAAACTGATACATGATGTCATCTGTATGAATTAATGTGTGGGTTTCCAGTTTAATATGATGATTTAGTAAAAAAAGTCATGCGATATACTCATGACCAAGAAACACATTTGTATTGTTTTTTATACACCTGTAAAATGATCCATAGGACATTTGAGACATATACCAATCAAAAAAACCTCAATCTGCTACATGGTGTGACTTGTATGACTCTAAGTGCGTCTTTTTTTAAATTGAAATCAATTTTATTAAAGATGGAAATCAACACACTCAAAACAAATAAATTGTTTCTTTATTTCATTTATACATTGGTTAAATGATCCATACCACATTTTTTATTTTTATGAATCCACTAAACCTGAATCTCATACATGGTGTTTTCTCGATATGACTCAAAGCATGTCTTTTTTATTTTAAATTGACATCCAATTTTATAGAAAGAAAAACTGACATACTCAAAACCAAGAAAACACATTAATATTGATTTAATATTTTAGGAAAATGATCCGTAATTAATTTTTGATGTGTTAAAATTTTCTTCACATTATTCTGATACATGATGATCCTTATATGACTCAAAAGGTCCATCATCAGTTTAATGTAGATATTTTAGATAAAAATTATCACTCACTGAAAACAAAAAAACACGCTCAGATTTTCATAATAATTAAGGGCATCGATTCATCAATAATTTTTTATTTGTAGGAAGTAGTTTCACATCAAAATTATACACGATGTGGTCTGTATCAGTCAACGTGTGTGTTTTCTATTTAAAATGATTTTTTTAAAAGAGAAGTGATGTACTAAAAAATGAGAAAACTCATTTGGACGGTTTTTATATTTATAAAAATTATCCATAATTCATTTGATATGTGTAGGAATCACATGCACCTCAATTCGATGAATAGTGTGAATGGTATGACTCGAAGTACTTCATTTAATTTAAAATTTACACCAATTTTAGTAAAAAGGTAAAATGACAAACTCAAAACAAATAAAACTAATTCATATTATTTTTATACTTTATTAAAATGATCTATAAATCATTTGAGACATGTGGGAATCAATTTAATCTTAATTTGATATCCAATATCCCCCATATGGCTCCATGTTCATCTTTTTATTTTAAATTGACATCCATTTTAGTAAAAAGGACAACTTCCCTACTCAAAACTGAGAAAATGCAGTAGGTTTATTTTGATACTTTAAAAAAATGATACAGAGGTAATTTTTTGACATGTAAGAATAAACCAGACCTCATTCCAAGTTATGGATTTCCCTGGATGGCCATTAATTCATTTTAGTGTTTTAAAACACTAAAACATGTGTGGAACAGTCAAAACCATAAAAATGACCTCATATTGAGGTGAAATCATGGGACACCGACCGATGAATTGTTTTTGACATGTACTAATAGAAAAAATTTCAGTACGATATGAGGTGGGGTTATAAATACTTAGTAAACACTTCTTAAAGGTACAAAAGTCATTAAAAACAAGTGTCAGGGCGCTCAAAATCTATCAAATGATTTCATATTTCCATAATATTAGGTTAAACTGTCCAAAGATTTATTTGTGAAATGTTATACCAAAAAAAAATTATTCTAACTTATGGTTTTCTTGAAATAGCCTTAAAATATTTTTCTTTGTGTGTTTTAAAACACTAAAACATATGTGAAATGGTCAAAAACATTTGAAACAACGTCATATTGATGTGTAGTCATGGGAAAACCACATTTTTGTTCATTTTGATGTGTACATGAAGACAAAAAGTCAATATTACATGCAATATGGTCTGAATTAATTGAAAAAAAAATATTGAAGGTACAAATGCCTTTAAAAACAAGTGTAAGGGGGTTAAACCTAAGATAAGAACATCAGATAGCCCAGAAATCAGGTAAAATGTCCATAGATTTATTTGTGAAATGTATAAATTGAAGAAGAATTATTTCAAATTACATTTTGAGTCTGATGGACTAAAGGAATTTAATGTTTTTTAAAATATTAAAACATGAGTATAATTTTTAAAACCGTAGAAAACAACCCTTGATTGATGTGAAATAATTGGACAACCACCACTAAGTTGTTTTTGAAACATAGGAAATGTTGTTTTATATAAGTCATTAATTTTTTTTATTAATACATGGTCGAAAAAACCACACATCGCATTAAAAATAAATTAGAATATTTTCATATCCCATGTGAGTTTCAGATGTTGAATATTATCTTAAATAAATATGTTAATGTTTAAAAAATGTTTTCAATTATATATTATTTGTTTTATGTTAAAATGTATTCTATTTGATTAGCAAAGTATGAAATTTTATATTTATCCTTCTGAATATATTCTTCATTTTTTCATTCACATTTCATTTCTTAAATGTTATTGTTTTCATTGCAGGTGTATGATTCTGACAGTAGGAAGGGGGTTGAATATTCCAATAATTGAATTTTTTTTGCTTTTTATTATAATTCTTATTTATTATATTTGGTTTTAATTTTTTTTTGATACAGTTAATGAATGGTTGAAAATGTCTGGGTCGACTAAAACAAAGTTTATGGTGACTATAAATGTTATAATATATGGTTATGGATGTATGATATATATATGATAATTTTTTATTTAATATCTTTAGAAAAACTAATTTAGAGATGGTTTTTAGTAACTAACACTAAACAAATTTGTTAAAATATGGTTTAGTGGCGGTTACAATTAACCACTAAAAAAACCCTTCACTTATGTGTCTAGTGGTGGTTTGTTTCATTTTATTTATATTTCCCCTAGATTTTTTAAAATAAATTAATTTACACTAAATAAAAATGAAACCACTGCTAACTGTTTGATATGAGACCCCTTAGAAAACTGCCATGAAATTCAAAAAACTGCCACTAAATGACTGGCCACTATGCAATACACAATGGTATTACTAACCACCACTATACTATTATAAGTCTATTTAAACCACTACTAGCCTACAAAAATATTTCTTCTAATAAAACTTTTTTTAGTGAGCATCCATTTTGTATTGTGGATCATAATGAGACATTATTGAGGGAGATATTATGTATTTGGTTCATGTATTTTGGCTGCTAGGTAATATTTTGGAAGATACTCGGGAGAGGTGGATGAACAAGTAATCCAAGTAGGCCAAAATATTTTCTCTTGGATATCATTTATGATAGGGAGTGTGGCTTGAGTATGGGTCGTTACAAGGTGGGGAGTGACTTTTGATGTGGATCAAATATCTGAGTAAGTTTAACACTCATCTTCCTTCTATTTTGTGGATTTTGGCTTCTACTATCTTTATTTTTCTTTAAAGCCCTAAATCCATCTTTTTCCAGTGGGTCTTCTTCCTAAACATTAATTTTTTATTATCATGGAAATAAGGTCTACACAAAAAGTAGAAATAATGTTGTGGAAACAAATCCATCTTAGCCTTAAGAGGTATATAATTATATCCCATAGTCTTTTGGTTGGTTTATGCTTTTATGGTTGTGTTATTAGTTTTTCATTGTTGTGATTCTGAAAAATTTTGTTAGATTCAGTAAAATGAGTAATTAAACCTCTCATGATCCCCATGCGATACATTGAGGATGACTAGACCATTTATAGGTCCATCTATGGGGGGTTTCGTCACCTGAACATGATAAATTAAAATGGAAAGCATAGAATTGATTTGTAATGAAGTAGTTCCCATGATAATTATGATGAAATGTTTGATTGAACTATATAAAGGTCATTAATATTTGTTATTTCTATACATGACCTGGAATAAGTGGTTGTTTGGTATATTGGGAATGCTTTAGTTGAAATAAAGTGAATGTGTTAGACAACTTATGGGTTGTAATGGAATCATGTAAATGTGAATATGTAAATGAGATATGGAATATAAATTGTTTATGGCATGATAATTATTTATATTTTGATCAAAAAATGAATTTTAAATGTTATATGTATTGATTATATATGGTTTGTGAACTGGTATTTATGCTAAATTATTAAAGAATCATGAATACATTAGATGGTGGTAAGTGTGGGGAATTGGACTGAAGGATCTATACCCACAGGTTGGGTTAGAACGGCACTCTAAAACCAAAACCATTTTATTCATGGGTTAAGGAGAGGATTGAGGCTCTCTTCCCCTAACATCTACATATGATAAGAATACCTAGACTGAGGCTTCGTGGTATGTGTTATGATTGACAATGAAATTATTTCCCCTTAACAAGATAGGGAACCTAACTAATCCCATTATATAAAGTAGTTGATCAATATAAAACATTGTGTAATAAATTAATTTCCCAACAAGTTGATTAAAGGGTGTAAATGAATTAAGTAAAAAAATTTAATTAGTGGAACCAGTTTAACATTGGGTTATATTTTCATTCTAATAGTACATACATATACATTATGTTTAGAATATATACTTTATAGATATCGTTGGTGGTGTCCTATTGAGTGGTTTTTACAACCTTATTAGGCCACCATTTTGTACCCGAGAAGACATCATAGTTTAGAGTAAGTAAAATTGTAAATGCCATATGGTTGATTTTTGAGTTGGGAGAAGTATGTGCATTGATGAGGGATATAGACTTGGAGTCAGACCCTGTTTTGGTGATTTTGTAGTTTTTTTATTTTTAGGTTTTCTCTAGTATTGGAACTATATGATATGACAAATAATTTTGACCATTTGGTTGCGGTATTATACCTAGTTTAGGGGAATGGTTTTTAATACATGATTATTGTTCATTTCTTATTGTTAGTTTTCCTTTGTTTTGTATTATATATATTGGGGATTACTCTGATAAAGAGGGTATAATATCCCCACATAAATTATTAGACTGTTGCTTCTAGTTAAATGAATCTTGAGTAGGGGGAGGTTCACCTGATATCATGTGTTGACCCATCTTGGAGCACCGATTTATTGGATTCTTGGTTGGGGAAATTACATCTCAGCTCTCTAAGAGATATAGTGTGACTAATTGAAAGTGGTGAGAACCTCACAAACAACACATTATAGGGATGAACTAATCACTCATGGATTCTTACCATGCCATGGATTCATTCCATTTTCCTTAATTTATCCTGAATTATGTTTCAATTACTACTTATGTGTCATGGAAATCCCAAAATTATTCTTATATAGCCTGATTTTTTCTTTCTTTCTTCATTGGAACTCACCATATAATCTCATGAATCATTAAAACTCATCAAATTATTCGTAGGTGACATCTCTTATGGTGTGGTCTATAAATTATTTTTACAACAACCTATCTATCAATTCAAAATATTCTTTCATATATTCTAATTACTTACCTATATACTATGTTATGGAGTGGTCATTTCCTTTAAAACCCAATATTTTTTTAGATATAGTTCAATTTAATCATTTGTTAACCCCATTAATATATGGTAAATACTCTGGGTTTTTTCAATATCAATGATCTACTAAATTGTTCAATTTAGAATTATGATTATTCTTACATGAAATACTTCATCGTATTAGGTACGCACTGACTTCTTGATGTTCAATATTCACTAAAATACTTCAAATATTCTCTAAATGACTTTGTGAAAGCTCCTAAATATTCCAAAAAAATAATTCCAAAACCAGATCAATCCATTTTCAATATAATTTTCATGTTCTTAATATATTGAAATATCAAGGTAGTTTTTACTTTATTCAAATATTCCCCCTATATTCAATGTAGTGTCCCCAATGTTCTTCACTATATCTTTTATGATGATTTACAATGTTCACTTCCATGTCTATGAATGTCATTTATACATTACCAAATAATGTTATAATGAATGGTTACTATCTTAATTATTTATCATATGACAATCTAGTTACCTAATAATGTCAACATATTCTTCTCATAAATCCATTCATCATCTCTATGAAGTGAAAGAATATTTATCTATAATTGATAACAAATACAAATCACAACCTCTTCCTAAAACATTCCCACTCTTTAGATGTTATTGTTAATTTTATCATAAATCTATCTACACTATATAACTATAGATATTACAAAAAATATAGATATTTATTGATAATTTATTTATTCCACTTTGATAAGAAAATGTTATGGTAATCTTTCTCACGTTTGTCCTCATGATTTTACCCCTTTCCATATAAAATGACTAGGGTATCTATAATAGTTGTTTCATTAGTTTTTCAGATTTCTATTAAAAGTGATCTCCCTATTCATCTTTAAACTCCATGGGGATGTCTTTTTTATCTCTTTTCCCCATTTTGTTTCATAAACAATGCATTATATTTTTTTTGAAATAACACAATGAACTCCTATTGTAACTACCTCGCTTTTTGAGGCAAGCTAAAACACCATATTTATAAAGGAATACTTATCACTTTTGTATTGTCCCAATTTTGGGTGATGACCAAAGGTACCCCCAAACAGTTTGTTCACATGGCCTTAAGTGAGGAAATATGGTTGAGGCCATGTGACCATCCAAGTATGGGGCACCTTTGGGTGGCCCCCAAAACTGGGATGTTACACCTTTGATTTGAGGTATATTCATAGAACACTTGATTTTATATATCGATATAAAAGACTCTTGGAGATTTCAACCACTTTAATGTCATGATCAATTGTATTGATCTCTTTTGAACTCTAACAAAATAAATTTCATCTTATGATCTATTGGATTAGTTTACCATTTTTGAATCATCACCTTAGATTTTGTTGACTCCACTTACTGGAAACTAATTATAGATATTCCTTTTAGCTTCAAACTCATAAGAATGTGGATGAATTCAATATAAGATATAGAAATATAATTTACCACTTAGAAAAGTTTCATCCAAAAATACTCTTGGACCACTGATTAATATCTCAATATAATAAAAACAATTCTATGTCAATTGTATTATTTATATCCATGTCTCTCACTCACTTCCATAAATACGATGTGTCTTGAAAATTTAATTTATAAACCCACACAACATGTGATATCAGTCACACTCACACAAGAATGGTAAAAAATAAACATAAATTCAAAAAATACATGAGATGTTCTATATGTCCAATCAATTTATACCACTTTTTATGATAAACTCATGACCCCACTTGATATCGACGATCTTCTTTCGACACACAGTTTTCTTTTATTATAAATGATACAGTATACCTTTAAATTAGTAGTACCACACTCTACATGAATTTATTTAACACCATGTACCAAACATAATCCCTAAAGCCAGTTAATAACATATATCATGGGATATTCCATTCATCATATCTCATTATCCTTAAAAAAATCAGTTGATACAATATTATGAGCTCATAAAAAATAATCATGAATCACATGATTACTGCTTAATTTTAGTTGATATATTTTTTACCTAATATGGTCTAATACCACTTAAAATACAGCCAGATACCATTCATTGAATTTTTTTTGGCTTAATTCCACTAAAGAACATAAATCTGTCATTGGTACCACATTATCTTTAGATCAATTTCTATACCAATAACTTCATCATCATAGCATAAAATTATAGATTCATTTTTTATATCCATTATAGCTTTTCAAAACAACTTTTATATTCCGATCATTCCTTGATACCATTAGTGCATTCTCTAAAATTAATTGTTCCAAGTATTTTTTCTTTCAAATATCATAAATGTTCTCTGAGTATTCAAAAAAATTATTTTTGCGCATACATATATTATTCTAGCATGTATAGTCCCTAGATTGTGACTCACCCTTAAATACACATCACTTAAATCATTAGTTAATAAAGTTAATAATATTTAAGCACATGGGGAGTGGTTTACTTCCAGAACATCCTCAGGTAGAGAAATTTGGTTGGTCATGGTGAACCAAACCTCTACATCAAACTTTCTTCCAAGCCATTCATATGCTTCTCCTTAAAAATTACAGTTATAAAATGTTCATTCAAAATATTTTCTTTAGAATTATCCATATTCTCCAGATATTGATTCACCTCCCTTGGGATACAAATACCACTTTTGTATATCTCTTCCTTTTATACATTGTCTTATCATCCTTCATCATGTTTGTTCTTCCATAGGCGGTCTTTTTCACCCACTACCACCTCTTTTCTTGTGGTATAATTTCTATAACAACTTAGGAATACTTCATTCTTACTCTCCTTAATTGATGTTAGATCCAACTTAGAATTTTTTATCCTTGGATAGTTTTTATTGATGTGTACATCCATCTTAATCACATTAGGGTACCTTATTTCTCTTTCTAAAATATATTATTCTATTCACTCTATGAAG